>CM060106.1:33405390-33815390 GCA_030522415.1 Channallabes apus | reverse complement strand
AAGCTTAAGGGTATATAGTTTGTTGCTGTTGTTGTTTTGTTGTTGTTGTTTTTTTTTTTACTTATGGGTTGCTGTAAAATGACACATTCACTATGATTAAAATGTCTTTTGTCCAATTGTAAAATAACTTGTGTAGTTGCAAGTATAAAAACACCTTAGCCTTCCATTAAAAATTTCAAGTAAATAGATTTTTCATTCCTTAAGGACAAGGTAATTATCTCTTGAATGTTTGAAACAAACACTACTGAGAGTATAATTGTGTAACTATAAATCACTATGAATATCAATAAATCACTTAATTTCATAATACATTTACTTATGCCATAATAAAACACTGGTCTACAGTATTCATCAAGATACATGAAGCCCAGCTATCAGGAGAGTCAATAATCAATCAGTCAATCTCTCTCTCTCTCTCTCTCTCTCTCTCTCTCTCTCTCTCTCTCTCTCTCTCACCTCAGCTTCACTAATCAAATCTGCAGAGGAGGTGTGTGCACAACACAGGAAAAATCAATAAGCAACTGGGAGAGGAAGAAAAGGGTGTGTGCAACTGTGTGTATTTCTCACATGACTCACACAAGTCCCTGTTTCAATCTTCAGTTCATTAATTTCTTAAATTTACTAAATATATAGGCTACCTCATAAAACTTTTTGCATGTTCTCTATATTTAGCTATTTTGTTAGTGTTTTCTTCTGACACATTCTGTCCAGTGTGACCTCAAGAGTTGTTTGAAGTGCATATAGACGTCTTAATGGGATCTCAGTCCTTTTTACTGCACCCTCACTTTTAATGAGATTTTGCTGAGGCCCCCGCCACCCCCGCCCCCCCCCCCCATACACACACAGGGACACACACATATACACCTCACACAGTGATGTTATTGAAGGCTGCCAGTGAACAAAGGAGCTGAATAGCCCCCATATCTGGCTATATGGGGACACCCCTCCTCTCGCTCTCTCTCTGTCTCTCTCTCTCTCTCACACACACACACACACACACACACACAAACACACACACACACACACACACACACACACACACATACTCTCTCTCTTTTGGCTCCCATCTGGTGGAGAGAGAGTCCAGGATGAATAAAGCCTGTACTGGCAAGCTGAACATAAAAGGTTCTACTGCTTTCTCTTCTCTCTCAACCATTTTTATTTATTTATTTATTTTTGCTGGAGACATATTCATCTTCTGTGATTAAAAAAAAATCAATGATAACCAAAGACATTCGAACCACTGGAAAAGAGGAAGAAAGGAAAGAAAAACTCTTATTATATTAAATAATTTGAAAGGCTTTTTGGCACAGATACCTGATAATATTATACCATTGCATAATATTATACCACAAATTGTATTTGTGTCTAATTTGTCTTTGTCTAAGTATATAATACTGAATCATCAGAACAAGATGTGGTGTGGGTCTCCTGACACCGCTATGGATTGGCAGACTGAATTTTGTAAATCAGCTCCTCTAAAAGGTCAAGACACCTCCCAGGAGTCCCTCAGTCTTCCTCTATGTGCCTTCAGCCGCTTGCTGTCTAATTATCTGGGGTCCAGGACTGGACCAAAAGCTGTGATTTTCCATGCAGGAATACAAATGCTCAGTAAAAGTCAGTAATTCTTAGTCTTTACATTATGACTCCAATTATATTGAAATAAAAAGGTAAGGCAAGTGTAGCATTTCACAGAGGAAGCCAGATGTTTTTGTTTTATGTAGCTCATCTAAAATCATTTTTATTAGAAGATACTGAACTCAGCACATTTAAAATTGAATTTAGAAAACTTAATTTTCTGACACTAAATATCAGTATTTACACTATTAACATGTTGTGAAAGCATGCTGATATCTGTGAATTGCAAAGATCAGCCATAACTTTATACCCAGTATTTTGTAGGTTGTCCTTTTCCTGCCTGGGCAGCTCTCACAAGACCTCTAGAGGTGTGCTGTGGTGTCTGGCACCGGGATATTGGCAGCAGATTGTTTGGCTGCTATGGGATACAAGGTGGGACCTTTGTGGATTGAACTTGTTTGTCTGTTGCATCCCATCGATGCTTGATCGGATTGAGATTTGGGGAGTTTGGAGGCTAGGTGGCAGCCTTGGGCTCTTTGCCTCCTTGGTCCCGTGCGTGGCATGCTGTGGTGCACTGGGTGTTCTGGTGCCTTTCTGTTTACAGTACGTTTTTGGTGAGTCTTTGAGTTTGGACAGGATGTGCTAGCTTATGTTCCCTATGAGCATGGGTGAGCCTTGAGTGCCCATGATTATGTTACTAGTTTATTGGTATATCATTGATAATCAGTGTTAATGGTATTAATTTTATGGCTGATCAATGTAAATCTGCCTGTAAATCTGTTATATATAATCTGTTATACAATTAAACTTAAATTCAGTTGACTTCAAACTACTTATACATGTACTTTTATATTTGTTGACCTGTCATTAGTCATTCCTTGATTAAAAGGTAAAACAGGTTTCTTCACTGCAAACAAGCACACGTACACAAGCATGGGTGAGTTTCCCTCCCTTACTTCAGCATATGAGCTCTACAAAATCCTTATTTAAAGCAAAGAACCATGCACAAAACACGAAGCAACGTTGAAATTGTTTTTAAAAAAAATCTGGACAGCACATAAACAAACATGGATTCAAAGAATGCCACAGAATATCCATGCATTCAAAAAAAATCAGATTACACTCCCTAAATCAGATTACACTTTCTGGTTGATAACAATGCCGAACCTAATGAAAGTATGTAATAATTGATGAGGGTGGAGTAGAAAGTGATGGAGGGGAAGCAGTGGGGGGAAGGGTGCAGGGCATTATTGGGTTTTAATACCCACGGTAAATTCATTTTGGTGCATTTCCATCTAACAGAAGATAGCTGGAGGAGATGGATTACATGGCTTCCTTTCAGACCCCTGCCCCTGGTCCCAGTGGAGCTTAGATACTAGGTAGCCACACCTCCCCTTCTCCGCCATCCTTTTTCTCGTCTACTCAGATCAAGGGGATATTTATGAGTCGACCAGGCTTTTCCCTAGTCCCTGTGCTGCCTCTGTCATCAAAGAGTGATTTTCAGTCACTACAACTCACATGCCTGTCCCTCAGGGATGACTGGAACACCTGCCCCCCACCAGCAATGACATAGTCATGCGTGAGATGCTGAGCATATGCGTGAGCACGTGCACACAAACATGATCATTAAATTCTCATTACAGCCAAACCTATACACCCCCCAATTAACCAAACATGCTGTTTAGGCATAATAAAAATATTCACACCATACTGGATTCTGCTCTCATTATATTGCATTTTGCACTGTTTATTGGACAAAGTTCAGGCGCAGTAGCAAGCGACCCGTGACGTTCCGGCCGGCCGAGTGTAAGCTAACATGCTTTGCAGGGGGAGTGACACTCATTGTGCCTGTCAAATTAACACAAAGTAATGGAGCTGAGCTGCTATGGCACGAGCTGTGATCTCACCACAGCTGCCACTCTTCCTGTTCAGATGGAACATTATAGCAGATAGAGTCTGTGAGATGCTACAAATAAAATGGGATGCTCTCTCAGAAATTAAACTATCACTCAAGATTTCGGCTCTGTAATAGCAAGAACTGCAATTTTATTGATTTGTTAATCAAGCGATAATTTTCAGGAATATAATGACAATCGTTTTTCAATGTATTTTCCTTTGAAGAAGCAAACTCCATATGTATGTTGTCAGCTAAATCTCCAGTTTCATTATGTCATCACAAACAATTGATGAGTTAAGCTTAATCATGCACGAATGTCTTTCTCCAGCTCGTGTAAATCAATCAACTTCGGGAAGGTTATCCAATTAGTGACTCACTCACACTATGTAATAAAGTGAACGGGTATAATTGGATGCCCGCTGCAGCGCGTCACCTTTGGCGTCAGAGTGGTCTGACATTGTGGGCTCTGTGAAGGTCCCTGGATGTGATGAGACACTCACTTCTTATCATATATCCTGCCTGAGTAAACTGAAACATGACCCCCTCCCCTAAACATGTCTTATTTAGCCCCCTACTCACTTATCTTTGACACAGAGAAATAAAATCAAAAGGAAAAAAATATCTTTCTTAGCAAGACTAAAATATCAATCTGTTCTGCTTGTCAGGTATAATCATATTTATAAGATCAGATGTTTTTAAGACTTTGGGGTATCAATTATTGGCTTGCCTCATCAGCAAGCAGAACAGGGCTCTAATAAAAGCGAGGTTGGAACACATCCTCCAAATAGCTTTATGAGTGCAATTCCTACTTGCTGTGGCCAATAATAGGTTAGAGGGGCCAGTAGGGCTTTAGAGCTCCAGGGACTAGACTATTGATTTCACCACAGATAAGACCAGAGGTTTACTATTTATACACAATAGCTTATCAATAGCATGCATGTTTTAACTATTGATGTTTTATTTGAGAGCTGTTGGGTCTAAATGGCACACTCCATGAATTTCCTCTGGATTTTTTAGTGTTCTACTACCTCCCAAAACATGCCGGTACATGGATAGACTACTCTAAACACCCCCTAGGTGTTAATGTGTGTCAGTTTGGTAACCTGTAATAGACTGGAGTCCTATTCAGGAAATATCCACACTCATGTCCAGTTTTCCTACAATAGGCACCACATCCATCATGCCCATGAGTAGGACAAAGCAGTCACTAAAGAATAGATGAATGAGTGAATAAATGTGTTATTATGTCTAGTGTGTGTTTGCCTGTAGAATGAGGAAGCAGACACTGGTATAAAATTTTGTTATAGTTTTATATAAAAAAGGATATATAGAGCATTTCATTTTGACATCAACAAACCTCTTAATTTACAAGTAACACAGCAAACGAAGCCACACTTTACTCTGAGGCACAAAACAGGAATATGGTACCATAATGTCTTTGCTAATAACTGTAATATTTGTGCATTTCTGAATACCTTTACAAACAACCCCTTTCATTTTTGAATATTGCAGCAGTAGTGGGTTTTTACGAGAGGAAGTAGGTAGATAAGAGGAGAAGGTCTCAAGCCACTGACAAAACACAGACCAAAAACAAGAGGGAAGTCAAATAAAGGCAGGGAGGGATTGGGAAGGGAGGAAGGAGAACATCTGACAACAACATACTTGCAAAAATGCAACCACTGGCAACCACACAGGACAACTACAGAGGTGTGTCCACCTACTGGACTGAGAACCGTGGCGAGAGTTTCACTCAGGAACTAGCTGTAGGTGGCACATAGAAATCATTCTCTTCTGGTGAGTGGGTCCAGCACAAACACTCCTTATAAAAGAGTCAAAGAGTTTTGCACTGGACTCCTGCTAAATCTATTTATATCTTTTATACATGTTTTAACAATAACTTTATATTTGATCTTTTTTTTTAAATTGTCATCACAAAAACACAACTCGAATCAAAAGTCACTACAGTTAAATGTGCTAATGAGTTACATACATATTTTTTCTTTTTTATTTGTTCATACTGGATAAACATTAACTGTTACCATGGATTTATTGCTTTGTACATTGAATATGCTTAAAACCTACTCTGGTTGTTTATAAAGCAGGTAGCTGTTTTTGAGTCTTTACGGGATTCCCCCCACCCATTAAACCCGACACGGCTAAAACCCAACTCTACACATTACCTTTGGTTAACTGTGCAAAGAAATTAACCCATCAGTAACTTAAAGCAGAAAAGGAGTTGTTTTAAAAGATGTACAGCTAGAAACAGTGTTCTCATCCATGCATAACTACAATTCACGGACATCAAGATGGCATGGTGTTAACTCTGGGATTCCAAAAATCAGAAGGGACTCAAGGATTGGGTCTTTTGGACACTCTGTGCTTTATTTTTTTTTTCTTATTTCTTTTTTCTTGGCTGATCAATATTTATCACTAATCCCCCATCTGAGAATCACCATAAAATGGAAGCAGACATCTGAGAGCAAAGACGCAAGACTGTAGGATGTGCAACACCATAGCCCAGCTATATGTGCTTGGAGGAGACCACTCACATCAATTAATTGGCAGAGCCGTGTACAGTGTGATGGTCACTCGACCATGTACCAAGGATAATTGTGCTAAGATGCTTTAAGGAAACTCAAGTCTTGGCATTTCTTTGTAACCGGTATATGGCTAATATTGCTTAAAATTTAGCTGAACTAATTCTTATGCAATAAAATCATAACTAATTGTGCTCTTATGCTCTCCTGGCAGTGGATGGCTGTGCTATCACTTAATATAAAACTAGCCAATAGACAATGCCATTATAGCTAACTACATCATAAATTCTTCTTTTCTGATTAGCAATGTTGCTTCTGCTTGACAAACCTTGGTAATACACAAAATATTCTGCTAAGCCATAAATGCTTTAAATCATTTTCTCAGCCTTAAAATGTCTGATCCCAATCCAGGCTAAGACAACACATTTATTTTTACCCCTCTGTGTTTTTTTTTCTTTTTCTTTATAGCTGTGCTCTTAAATACAGTGTCAAAGACCCAAATCCTCTAAAGTCTCACAAAAAAACTCCATCTACAATGAAAGAATAACACATCGTGGAAAAAACAGGCTCATGGTTTTGTGCAGTGGCACAGTATGATTTTTCGAAGTGCAATCAGCAAAGGAAACAGAAAAACCAGTATATTTGTTCAGGGTACAGGGTTTTCTGACGCTGGTTTGGCTCTGTGTGCATTTCTTATTTGAGCCGTTATGAGGTGTGGTGGTTCTCAACACCTGCAACTAAACTAATTCTATAGAATGTTGAGGTGCAAATATTATTTTCACAACATTACACAAGATTGCACTTGAAATATATTCACTTATTTTTCTTTTTTAACATAGACAATTTACAGTTACAATCTGCCAATTTGATATGTATTACATCTTTCTATAATTTTATTTTATATATATATATATTTATATATATACTGTATGTATATATTTTATCTATTTAACAGCTTGTCTTATTTTATATTTTATTATTTTCCTTTGTGCAAACATACAACAATGTGTATTATTTTACATCTTTCTCATTAATTTAGCATTTTTTTTAGAACTCACAATCACTAGAAAATACGTCTACCATGTGGATGTGTGCATTGATTGTATTTATGTGCTTTGTCTGTGTGTCTGTGTGTGTTGTCTAAGAGTACTCCCTGCCCTGCCTGTATCCATATCCTCCTTCTTCTGCTCCCTCTTGTACATATTCTTCTCTTTTCTCCCATCCATCAGGCCATCCTCCATTCATCTGTGAGGTGGCTCCATAGGTCTTAGCCGGGGCGCCCAGAGCACCGTAGTTTTGTGTGATGTCTCCAGTCTCCTCAGCCAGCTCATCCTCATCGATGAAGCCACATTTCTCTTCGCTCGTTTGCTCTGGATCAGCCCATGGCTGTTTCTCACCCGATGCAAAGAGGCCGTAAAAGATCACACCGCCGTAATGTACCAGTGAGGCAATGAGGAACACATATTGCCACTCTTCTCTTGTCTGCAGAGGATAGAGTATGCTGATTTTACTCCTTTGTTTTAATGAGGCATATAGATATTAATCCATAATAGTACAGAAGGTATCATTTACTGTAGCTAGGAGAGACTGGAAGTTTGTACAAAATCTATGGATTTTGCCATCATCAGGAAAGAACTAGACATTTTCACAATTAACTCATCTTAATTTAACTTCACCGTTTTTCACAATTCCTTTTAACTGGTTAGTGACTGGCTGATAGTGGCAAAAGTGGAACTTAGTTTAGCTTGATCCCTATCTACTGTATAACTAAAGAGAGAAATACAACACTACTTTGTATAATAATTTCCCACATTTTCACATTTAATCCTAGAGAGGATCATCAGGAGGTTCATCAGGAGTTTTGTTTATCATGACAAATACTCACTACCAAAAAAAATTATAATAATAAGCATGCTTAACATTTTTTTAACTAAGTTGCCAACGAAAAAAAATCATCATAGACGTTGAAGGTCGTAGGACTTCGTCATGCCTCTATTTCCTCTATTTTTTCCCCCATGTGCTATTAACCAACATTAGAGTGCTAGCTGACAGGTCTGCATACAGTAGCTGCATTTTGAATTAACAAGTGTTGCGTTGTGTTGGGTGGTAGAAGCCTTTATTTGCTCCAGAATTGTAGTACAGTTAAGACTACTGAGCGCTCATTTTTTACTTGCCATACTAAGACAGGTGAAACGAAAATTCACATCAGGATTTTATGTTAATGAGACAGATATTTATATGAAGGTATACAGGATGGGAATAGAGGTCATTGTTAACATGTTAGCTGACAGGACATTAATGAAAATCTCTGAAAAGATGATCCTTAATATGATCCTTAAAATTGTAAAATATCATAGACAGTTTGGTGTGGTTTGTCAAAGTTGAAAGCAGGGAACACAAAGCATAGATGATTTGTGAGTACATCGGAATATTTAGGTGATCTAAATATTCAAGGCATATGATGAGAAAGAGTACAGCAGCTGAGAATCATTGAGAATTAAAAGTCCGGACAAACATTTAAAGACTATGCGAATGGGACTTCAGTCTGTCCAGCTTGCTCACCTATTCATCTGTGCACTCTGATCTACCTGATCAGATTTCAAAACAGTAACATTTATTGTAACGTCAACTCAACACCATTGTGCTTGTCATCTCAAAGACACTTAACTAGCTAGGCTATCCAATATCTACAACATTCGTTGTCTCCACTAACTGTAAAATCCCTTCAAATGATAACTGAGAAAATATGCTCTGTCTACTTTCTCTTACCAACGTAAAAAAAAAAAAAACTACACCATCAATAACAATGTCTTCTTTCAAATCAGCATAATGCGCAGCCTTCTCATGGGAACGACAAAAGTATTGACAAAAGCTTGGCTAAAAATATAGCATCGACCAATGACCAAAATTTCTAAACAAATGAGGACTTTTTCATTAATCAATCCAGTAAACACATTATAAATCACACAATAACATGTACACAAACAAATTATACATTATTTTACATTTGCACAAAAAAAAAAAAAAAAAAGGTAAATAAATAAATAAATAAAAATACTGGCCACAGAGGCATTATCACTTATTTAGTCATCATATATACCTTTAAAATGTTCATACCTTATTTTTGGTCATAGCACCAACAATCAGAGGGCACACCATGCCAGACAGGGTCCCCACTCCATTTGAGATGCCCATTAGAATACTGGCATAACGTGGAGCGATGTCTAAGTGATTAACATTGAAGCCTAAAGAGAAGGTAAATCAAACATTTGAAATTATGAATAATCAGGACTTGATTTATGGGAAGTAATATATATATATATATATTTAATGATTAATATAACGCTCTTAAAATTGTGTTCATGTTTTCCTTTTCATTAATAGCATTATATCACTTTTATTACATGGTTTTCATTTCATATGTCTAATATACACATCCACTTGCACTGGATGCATCAGAAATGCAGATTTTTTTCATCAGCAATGCAGTGGAGTGTGTGGTGCAGAGTGATGAAATTTTAGTCTTGAAAAATAGCTAAAGTATGTGACCACCATGCTACCATGTTAAAACAAAACAGCCTATTGTCACTAATGATGTCTAGGATTAATACAGCAGCACATTTACATTTATAACATAACTAAATCCTACTCTGATTTGTATACAGTATGTAGTAAACTAATTGATTTACACAATGTTCTTCCATAATAGATTTATTGCCATACATCAGTGTACACTGCTTCCTGACTACTTATATTTTCCACCACAGTAAATGAATAATTTCACGATGGCATCACGAGAACTAATTCATCAGACTAACAGGTTCTACCAAGTTATTAATGCCATTGATATAATCAGTCAGGCTCGCTGCCCATGCAAACTGCATCAGTATACTGTACATGGCAGCAGTACAATGCATTTCTTTCTTTATCCACTATAAGATGTGGATTTTTCAGTATCTCTGACATTCTGCTAGAAAATCTGACTAAAAATAGATTGTGCAGCCATCTTGTGGAGCAGCCGCGCTCCCCCACCTCCCACTCAGTGGGTTGTGTCTGCCTGTGCAGGCAGTAAGGCAGCTCTCGAGGGAAAGAGAGGATGAATTATTTAACGGGCACAGTAGAAATACACTCTCATCTCCAGCTGCATAGAATGGACTGAGAACACCGATAGAACACTGCACCGAAATAAGGCGTTAAATATGGCAAACATTGCCATTTTTCCTATTTGTTAAAATGACTCTGTGGACTACCTCAAATAAACTAATTACATCTGGGATGTTGGTATTCAGTGAATGGCAATTCTGGGGGGAAAAGAGATTATGGTAAAATCTGTCTATAGAATAACACATAGAAAGTGTAAACTGATGGATTAAAATGTATGTCTTTACACTCACATTTCAGGATTATTTTTTTTGTCAACCAAAGTCTGTTTTATAATATTTTTTTTAATTATAGTATGAGTTACATTTACAGTATGTATACTGGATGTTTTATATTCTATTATGTTGCCCTAAATAATCTCACCTGATATAGCAAATCCACTGAAGCCCACAGCTAGCACTAGGAATGAGATGGCCACACCTTTACTGTGAGAGTATCCTACTATTAGCAGCAGAGTAGCCTCCATACCAAAGCCTGAAAATAAGAGAAGGATTTTGGTCATTTTTATGCTTTAAGCACGATCATATCAATGAAACATTACACTATTTCTTGTATGCCAATCAAAAATTAATTTCGGTATAATCATTGATGTGGTTTGAGATCCACAAATGGTTGTATCTTTTTATTTCATACGCATGCATACAACTGTTTCAAAATTATTGACTAACCAAACATTTGCTCCAAAAAGTAATTTGTCTTTGCACTCTGATTAATTTAACTATTTTAAAATTAAAGTCGCCAACCACAATAATATATGAATCAAAGACAGGGGCACCTTGTGGCCTAAATTTTTGCTTCAATTGATGGCAATTTCTTCTGAAATCAGTTTTAATAAAAATCATTAGGGCCATTTCTAATCACATACATGATCATTCATCATCAAATGCTCTGTACAGTGTAATGATAAAACAAACCTCCACAATTCATAATCTTTCTAACATTCGTGGTAGACATGAGGTTTTTAGCACGCAGGAAATCTGCTATCTGGCCTCCGATTGGCACAATAATGGTCATCACCAGATGAGGAAGGGCTGAAAGCATGCCAACCTGAAAAAGGAAGATTTTATGTCTAATTAAACATGAGGAGGGAAATCTGGTTCTGACGTAAAGAACTTGAACATCTAGATATAATTAAAATAGAATTATAAAATGTATATTTTTAGCTATACATCATCCTTGTCTCAGTTACTATCAGTATAGGGAGCCAAACTGGAAATAGGCAGCCAAAAATACATTTACAGTACTGTATATGCACAGGGAGGAATGTACTGTAACTAATCACAGATTTGACGAGATCGCCATTTTTAACACTTTTATTTCATCTTACAGTATTCAGATCCAAATGATCTGAACATACACACTGTAATATAAATGTTACATTAATAATAGAATGCATAAATGTAATCAAATTTATTTTCTTTTATTAACAATTCTGTCCATTTCTGTCCACTTTTATTAACAATTCTGTTGATTTGAACAGAATATCTGGGTTAAGTCAATAAGCAAAAACGTCTGTTACTGTACATATTCGAAATAGATAAAGTATTTCATAATCTAGACTTATATTCGGATAGCCAATACAAATTCAATTAAATCACAAATTAAATATAATAATTCTAAACCAAGAATTTAGAATGCATCTGCGATGCATCACCACCAGCATATCAACAAGAAATCAGTGTAATGACATTACTGGTCACGCTTTAGGTGTTTTCTTTTGGAGATGAGGAAAAAATAAATAAATGAGATGCAAACACTGGCTTTGGTGACAAAGCACTAATGAATTATTCATTAAGCCAGCTTAAACCTTTTGGGAATGTTGAAGGTCACAGCTTTGTTAAATAATTTTGACCACAAACACAAAGGCATAAAAAGATCCATTAGGAGGTTCCTCAACATATAAATATGCACAAACATGTGAGAAATTAAACGAGCTTAGTGTGTCCTTACCTTGCTGATCTCAAAACCAAACACTTCCTCAAAGTATGCTGGCTGGCTGATGAGCAGCAGGTAGAAGGTCCAGCTTCTGCAGAAATTAGCCACGATGATTGCATAGACAGGCATTGAGGTGAAGAACTTCCTCCAGGGGGTCTTGAATTTCTGAGAGTAGAAATTTCACATTGTGATAAAAGATTTATTAAATACAGGCATATTCCTCAAAATAATATTTATATGAGAAATAAATCTTTACATTTTCAGCCATACATCTTGCACTCACTGCTAAAAACATTTTACGAGAGACCTTTGCTAAAGTCTAGTCAATATTTGTTTGTCTCTCAACCTCCTGCTCTGTGGGAGAAGGTGACATTAAGAAAGTCAAAACTTAAATGGCAGCAATATTTGCTTTTTTTCTAAAGCATATGAAAATCAACAAATGTTTAAGCTCGCTATATATGTACATAGTTTGGCACAGAAATGGGACGGCAACCTAAGATTAATCTTAATGATTGTTTTCCATCAAACCAATGTGTCTTAACCTACAACTATATATAGAACAGAGAAGGATTTTAACTTTAAACTGATTGGCAACTACAGTAAGTCCTATTTTCTTTAGCTAAGCAGTATTTAAAACCCTTAAAACTCTTGAGGGTTACTATAAGCTTGAGGAACACTTTCTCATTACAGTAATGAGTAAGCAGGATTTCATGTGAAAGATGTAAAGGACAGAGAGGACACAGGGGAGCGCACATCAAAACGAGTATCTGATGCAGGATTTGCTCCCTGCGACCATTTAAAGAGATTTGAGGAAACCACTAAAACTTTTAAGGCTAAAATCTCTTTTGCTCTGTGTCAATCACACACCTTTTTGCCATTTTCTATCAATGTCATTAAATGCTACAAAATGCCCAGACTTTTTCCTCTTTCTGCTAAACAGAATTCATCAGCTATAAATCACATGCCCGTTTGAGAGACAATTTAACATTTGTTATTTTGTTTTCAAAAAAAAGTGTTGTATTGCACTAATCATCCATTATAATGATTCTCACATCAGCAGGTCCCAGCAGCTTAGCACTCTCTCCGATGCTTTCCTCGATGTAGCAGCGCTCCTCGTCCGTGATTGTAGGATGCTCAGCAGGACTTTCATACGACACCAAGATCCAGAAGACATACCAGACAAGACCAAAACTCCCTGATATAACAAAGAGAAGAAAAAAGAGAGAGAGAGAAAAAAAGAGGGAATGTACATTAAATGTATTTTAAAATCATTATAGTGATGCTTCCTGAAAGGTTGAGTGCGCCTCTATCAGTGGAACATTGAGTGTCAGCATGACGACAGACCCATTGAAACATCAGAGGAAAAATCAATAGTGTCAAATCATAACCCATACTATAGTTACAGCTCAGCGACTCCTTGACTCATACATAGACAAACACAAATCTTCTTTTGTTTCAAATCTCTCTATATTTATGGATATAGTGCATGCATATATTTGATATATAATAGTATGTGTTCTACTGTATGTAAAATCACCAAACTTACCATAGACATAGAAGACAGAGGACCAACCAGTGTACTGCACCAGGATCCCAGCCAGAGGCATAGCTACAACTGCACCAGCATAAGATCCTACATAAAGAGAGGGGGAAATGAAGAAAAACGTATGTTATGGTTAGACAGAGAGGGAATAAGGTACTAAGAGAAGTGGGCTTGATTTCAGTAAAATCTGTACATATTGAGTGGCTTCACATGGATATCACATTTGTGGAAGGGACAGGATAACATAATAAGGAAGGAAGCATCATTTACTGGCTTTGGCTTATGCATGGATCAGTTACAGATTTAGTGAAACTACAAAATGTCTGTCTTCTACAGACTTAGTTTTGTCACTAAATACATGGAATTCCTATTAATTTCAATTTAGTTACTGAATAATATGCTAGAAGACGAATAACTATGTTATATGATAATATTAATATGAATATCTTTAGCTGGGGTTTTTAAGACATACAGTAGATAATTGAACCAAGTGTGAACAAAGGAAGCATTTTTCTGCATAGTAGACATGTCCTGTTGTAGTCTACCTCAGGAACACGGGTAATGAGACAGGACTACACCTAGATTGAGTCGATTGAGGTGCATCATGCAATACAAACTCAGACCAAAGGAAATCTTTATCATACAGTAGCATGTTGCTTTTAATGAGGTGGGGGAAACCAGAGTACCTACACAGATATATAGAGAGAACATGCTAAATTCTACATATATTCTCAATTCTATTCACTGTGCCACCCATTAATTAATTGCTTGTAATAACACAAAATGAAACTATGTCAATGTATTTGACAAACTGAAAAAGACTGCAAGTTGGAACCCTAGACTATAAAAGAGGCAGAGGAGCTTTGTCAAGACAAATGAATTCTCCTCTTTTAAGTAAATGACAAACAAAAAGCAGATACTATAAAACTACCACTGTAAAGGTAGACTATAATACTTACCATTGGAATATTTAACCTCTTTAATTAAAAAACAAAACAGCAAATGTGTATGTGCTTACAGGAATTTGTCTGTCCTTACCACAGAAGGAAGTGGTGGCCAAGCGACTTCTCTCCAGAGGTGGAGCCCATTTACTCCAAATCCCATGGCATGCTGGATATGTCACTCCCTGTCATGAAATTGTATACAAATAAGTATCAAAATTTTAAGTTATGCATTGCTTAAACTGATGTGAACCCCTTAACTACTACCACCTATTGTATATCTACACAGACTTGTATTTAAAGGTATTCCCAATAACCCATAAACTACAGGAAATGGATTTTGCATTTAAACCAGGAACAGTAAATATATTCAGTATCACTATCAGTTCTTTTTTTAGTGATGCCTTCCAAACCCATTGTTAATAGTTGTGTTACCATATTACAATAAGGCTAATTTATTTCATTAATTTAAATACTAAACATAATGATTGCCAGCAAATCAAATGTACTCAGCATGGTATGAACATACAGCAAGCAAACAAGCTTATTTCTGACAGATTTCCTCAGACTTTGACTGGTTGCTAGAATGTTTTTATTATCCATCACCAGTGAGAATTTCCACAAAATACCCTTAAATATCTTCTACCAAAACCATTGTGCCAAACTTATAAGTAGCTACATACCTATCCAAAATGTCCAGCAATTGAACAGTTTGTTTTAATTCCCTCCAAAATTCAATCAATGTTTTTAATTTTGTTAAATCTAACAAAATAGGATTTTGCACCACTCTTTCACAGAACCTTTTGATTAGCTTTATAAATGTAAACTTGGATCTACTCTGTTCTTAGACTCGACCCCAGAGTTTCATATAAGGTTAAAATCCTAGTAAGGTCCTAAGCTCCTAAGAAAGCACCATGGTGCTAAAATTCTGTGTTTACAGCAAACATGTTGGTATGGGTTTGGATGTATGTTTGGAATAGTTTTTTTTATTTAAGGTCTGGAAAAGATTTGGGACAGAAAATATTGAGTCCTTGTTGCGATCTATTTTTAATTAGAGCTCCTGAACCACGTGCAGCAAAACACCCACCATTGTAATTTACAGTAGGGGTGTATGAACAGTAACCAATTTCCAATAAAGAAATTTTGATTTTGGTCTCATCTGTCCACAGCACAGTTTCAACTTGAGTACCAATGATAACTGGTGAAGATTGTCAGTTGCTCCCAGGAAAAGCATCCAACTCTAAACATCATATCATAAGAGAAAGTGATGCAATTCTGAAACTGTGATCCCCACTTTGGTGATTTCCTTTGATTTTGTGATTTTCCTCACTCTGTATGGGGATTGGCTGTTGGTTGTTAAATGTCTCCAAATGCTGGGAAATTTAAAATTATGCCCCAATTTTTTTTTCATTGTGACAGTACTTCCCAAAATGGATTTTGTATGTGTGCACTGTCAGAGAAACGGGTCAAATTATGGTATTAAACTGTAAATGGTTTAATAACGTTTAAGGCATGAAAGTAGTTCCCTGTCATTTAACCTATATGATTGGGCACTTATTTATTTATTTATTTTTCAGTAATGCAGAGGTCAATCCAGTCGCACACGTGACATGCTCACCTCCACGAGCCCTTGTAATATCCTGACGAAAATGACGCAGCCGTAGTGCACGCGCGCTGCTGACGGGATGAACATGTTGAGGGTGGAGGTGAGAACGATGGCCGCCCCAAATACTCTGACAAACAGAAGCACACGATCCTCTTTCACACAATTGCAAGAAAACATTTGCAGAAATACCACAAAAAACGCATACATTAGCAGATTATCCTATTTAATTACAATTTCGTGTGTGCCTCTATAAATAAACGCAGCATGAATTTCGATCGAATTCATATTTATATTAGCACATCTCTTCTCTTGGTATAGAAGCGTTGTTACAATTTGCTTTTACTTATTTTGTCTTTATCTGACCACGTCAAAAGATACATCGCCAAAATGTTGGTCTTGTATTATTTCTGTATTAATTATATACTGTCTTTCATTTAATTCGATTAAAACTCTCTCTCTCTCTCTCTCTCTCTCTCTCTATATATATATATATATATATATATATATATATATATATATATATATATATATAAATGCACGAAAAACAGGACTAATTTAGAAAAATTAGCTTCTTTTGGACTGTCCTATTTGCTCGAAATGAATCAAATGAATATACAGTACACACGAGATGCAAGATACAAATGTTCCAGCTTTGTTTTATACAGTAATCTCGATCTCAGTATTGCGTATGTAATATAAAGGGCCCTGGGTAAGCCCTGTGGCATCGTCTCCATGCCCCTCCACCCCCTCACTGAACGGATTAGACACGGTGTCCCCCGGGATCTCATTAACAGGTGGAGAAAGCCAAAGCCCACTTTCCCTTGTGTGTTCTGTCACCAAGCCAAGGGCAACTTTCCCGCTACAATTAATGGACTGATTAAAAAATGTCAGTGATTTTTAAAATCCTTTTTAATCAAAAAAATAGCAAAGACGAATTAGTGTTTCAAATTAGTTAAATATATTTTTCTTTTTATAGAAATCAAAACGTTCGATGTTGATAAGCCCGGCTACACTTCCCGGTCCAATAAAATTATTATAATAATTTGGTATAAAACCGGGTGAAAATAGCTACAAGAGCTTGAAAAAACACTAATGGCAGAATAAATAAAGGTTTCTAGTCGCATGAATGAGGGCAGAAATAAGTCCAGTGTAACTAACTTACCTGTTGGCTGCTAATCGCGATGAAATGTATCCTCCTGGGATCTGGGTCACTATATAACCCCAGAAAAAGGAACCGTGGATCATTCCCACTGTCTCTGGGTCCCAGTTAAACTTGGCTTTCTGAGAATCAAATGACATGGATCAGTGTTCAGAAACACAAAGCACTGCAGCTAGGATATATTTGAAAGTCGGTAAGAAATCTAATATATATTTATTGTTTATTTAGGGTCTTGAAATATATTTAAAAATATATCTTGAAAAATATACACACTTCAACATGAAATATATATATACTGTGGTCTTTAGAGGAAACAATAATACACACACTACACATTCATTGAAATTTGAATGAAATTTTAAATAAGGTTTAAAAAAATGTTGACGAGTGTGTGTCTGTCTGTGTGTATGTGTGCGTATTTCGTGTATATACAGTAGGCCTATATATATATATGTGTGTGTGTGTGTGTGTGTGTGTGTGTGTGCAGGGCCTAAAAAAGTGAATGTGTACTGTGTGTAGTATTGTTTCCTCTAAAACTACCATATATGTATATTTGCATATACAAAGGGGCTCGAAAACACACACACACACACACACACACACACACACACACAGTAAAATATATTTGTAAAAATGTACACGTGTGTGTTTGTAATTAAATGAACCGTTTGAATATTAAACACGTAAATTTACAGAGAGAATGGGGGGGGGGGGTCTTTTTTTATTTGCCCTTCCTAAAGATGGAAAGACAAACGCGCGCGCGTGTGTGCGCGCACGGAAGGTGGGGAAACCACGTACATGACGTAGACGTAATCCCGATGAAGAAATTCCATGCACGCGCACGCACCTCTTTGATGATGATTTTGCCGTTCTGGTGAATGGTGCTGTTGTTCACCATGCTCACTATAGCCACGCCCAGATTGCACCGAATCCCGAAAGAGATGCAAAAGCCGAGGCCGCTCATTATGGCGATGATGTAGCGGCGCGGGAGGCCGAAGCACGTGCAGTCACATAAGGGCGCCTTCCTCTCAGCTGGCTGTGCCGGTCGGCCATCCTCCGTTAGTTCAATATTTTCCCCAGGTTTCTGTCTTTTTTCCAACACCCTACACCGGCAAAAAGGCCATAATCAAATTAACTTATATATAACCATATATACCCTACACCTTAGATGCAGGGAGAGTAAGGAAAAAGCTTAAGGGTAACTCACCGATGAATAGATTAGATTAAACTAAATCATGTAAAAATATATACAAATATAATTAAACACTTGTAAGTTATATGCGTTACATTAATCGAACATTCATTCATATTTTAAAAAGGGTATACGTATCATGGGTACTATTTTAGTATCCCATGACATTTATCCTACAAGTCAACTTTATCATAAGTGTTAAAATATTTTTAGCAGTAAAAACTGTGTGTAAATAATCCTTATTAGCGTTAAACTCAATGTCAGGAAACGTTGAGGACGGAGCGCCAAAGGCCTCATCCGTCTCTTCTGTACCGCATTGCAGCATTTCGTTCACCTTCGCCCTTATTTGCATTCATACAAGATTCACGATTAAAAGTTTGAACACCCTTAACGAAAAGAGAAATGTTTCAGTATTTAATGTTTCAAAATAATTGTTAACAAACGTACTTCAGTATACTTTTTTACAGACAGAGAGTATGTGTACTAGCCGATTAGTCAAACAAATAAAGAAAAATTCAAGAACCAATTTCGATTATGCCCTAAAAAATGCTTTGCTTTGCATTCGAAATTGAATACATTATTTGGAGTAAATCGAAGACACGCAGGAATTTTATATTTTCGACGTTTATTTCAAAGTGCAAGTATAATGTAAAGGTTAAAGAATCAAATTCGATGCCTGTATAATAAGGAGAGCAATTCAGCATCGAAAACCAAAAAACAAAAATAATATATAAAATAGTTAATTAATTAAAACAAATCTTAACCAATAAAAATCTGTTTTTATTATTTAATCAAAAACGTATAGGCTACATATAAAAAATATATAGTATTGATTAACATCATCTAAAACTATATCAAAAATTGCACAATTGGTTTTCCTTTTGCAGAATACCTAGAGTGAAGGAAATTCTCTTCATTTAAGTGAATTATTTAAAGACCTCTGAATGGACTCTGAATAGGAGGCACCCAAGGGAATTCTCTCATCAGCGATTACAGTTCAATCAGCTTTTCTTTAACCCACACTACTTAGAAATCTTTTCCACACTCTTAACATTTCACTCTGAATCACAGTTTTATCATTACACTCTCACACGCACACAACTTTAAACAGCCGTGTTGCAAATGTGTGTTTTTGTGGGTGTCGTGACAACAACATTCATCATTCGTTAAAGAATTATTCATCATTTATTTGGGAATGTCGCTCACGAATATGTAATGCAAAAATGGTTTGGTGGGGAAACCAAGAGAATGATTATGATTATTTGAGCTTACTTGTACATATGACCCAACGTCTTTCCTGCCAGCTGCTTGAAAGCCTCTTTGCTGGGCGCGAAACCAGGCTCCTTCGGAGTATCCATGTCCAAATATGATAATCCTTCGTTTTCTTTTCGTTTGTGTTAAAGTATCATGTCACGCACGAGCTGGTCGGACATACCGGACAGACCCCTAGCAGATCTCTGATGAATCGGGCAGACAGCTAAAGAAACACGACGTCGGTCCTCAGGCGCGACAATTGAAAAAAGAAAAGAAAAACACCTATATATGACAGGAGGAATCAGAATTGGAGTGGCTGTGTCTGTTCGAAATAATGAATTCGTTCTTCATACGCACCGTGAGCGTTTTCACTGCCATCTCGGTGCGATCCAATACATCTGATGTTCACGTCAAATACTCCTGCTTTTTTCATAAGACTGAAAAAAAAGTTTGGTGAGAAAAAAAGCCCGAATCTAAACAAACGAAAATGTACACAAACAACAAATACAATTAGCGATCAAATAAAGGACTGGAATGGAAGTTTATCTAATCTGGTGCACGGAAACCGCTTTCAGCACCAAGGTCAGCGATACGGCGCGTGTTGCCCGTCGCTTATGCACCGGAGTGCGCGCTACACTCTAGACAGCACCCCCTCCCACCACCCCTTCTCCATACGCGCCAGTCTGCCCACTTTAACTGGGAGGGGTTAGATATCACGGGAAACATTCACAACCCGTTCATTTTAAAATATTCCTGGTTCTTTCTGTTTTTTGGAGGAACTGCATTACTGCGACAAAAATGCATTTTTTAAAAGCATACTGTAGGGTACACATTTGTGCTTTCAATCTGACTGGTTGTTTATTATATGAAAGGCCAGGCGAGCCTCCTGGGGGCGGTGCTATGGAAACCGAACGAGGAGTGTTTCCCCCTCCGAGATGTCGCTTCTGTGGCCGCAAAAATGTATTAATAATTCAAGCACAGCTCAGCAAAGCGTCTCCTTGTTGCCTGCAGTTGATGTGCGCAGGGAGAGCGAGTGTGAACATGCATCTTCAATGCTAAAGGTCAAAGAAATCTACTAATTATAAAAATGCAACCTTCTCATCGGTTAGAAACGTACACATCTCTTAAAAAGCAACAGAATAAAACAGACATCAAAATATACCTAAATATATTGCATAATGTGAACATAGTGCTAAATGAAAGAACAAATGTAGACATGAAAGTAAAAGTAGAAAAGGAACAGAAAGCGAACAGGTAGCTGGAGCGGCTGTAAATGAGCCTGTGGCGCCATCTGGCGGACATATGATGCGCACAAAATGCAGCTTAATTGCATTCCTGACCCACCTATTACCCGATTACCGACATACACATTACCATTACCCCAAAACAGTTTAATAGACGAGCAAACTGAGCTTCAATATGAGATAAATTTATTTTGAAAAAGTTTATTTAAAGAGTCATGCAACTCGGGTAGTAGGAACATGGGACGTAAGATCACATACAGTACAATTAATTGAATGGCACCATTATATATAAAAAAAAACGTTTAGTCAAACATGATGCAATTAAACTTTTTAAGGCAGGCGGAAACTTTACCCAGGCACATACAAATACCACAGGACACTTCACCTGTTTCTGATAACTGGAAGTTTAACTTAAGTTTAACCTGAGATCCACATTTAAGGAAGCTATAGAGGTCTTTATCTTTCTCCAAATTTCCATTTAGGATAGAACAGTTTATTTCTTTCAAAGAAATTTCAAATTACTCATCAGCAACTATTCCAAAAGAAAGCATCACTTAAACCTCTTCAATGTACAGAAATGATATCAACATACATAGTTGTAGGTATAAACAAAGGCAGTTTAACACAATACACATACTTTCACAAAATGACCAGGTGAATAAATAAAAATAGTACTAGTAGAATTGATAAACAATTGTATATAGTATTATGATAAATGTAACAGGATACCATTCAATGAATATGAAGGAACTTCATGAAACTTATTCAATCTTGCAGAGATCATAGTGTTTTACAAGTCTTCACCGAGGCTTATAAATACAGCACTGTCTGAAACTTTTATTGGTAAAAACACAAATGAAATACTTAACCAAACTTGTACATGATTAAATGTAATATAAGGAGATAAGAAATGCCACCAATGATGAAAACATTTCTGAATGGGATTTGTCATTGCTTCAGTTGATAATAGACCCCTAGAATCATACTCCAAGACTCCAAGGTTTGTTTTAATTAAAAAATTTCTGGAATTTAACACAAGACCATAGCTAGTTTCCTTAAAAAAAAAAAAAAAAAAAAATGTGTGTGTGTGTGTGTGTGTATATATATATATATATATATATATATATATATATTCATTCTTTCTGCTGAGTTGAAATAATTGTAATAAAGAGTTTGTCAATTAGGAATGAAGCTTGTATATTCTTGGTTTCTGGAGAACTAAAAGATCACAGGAACCCCAAATGTGGTTTGTTGCTCTTTGGATTCCATTGGTATATTAATTTTTTTAGGATGTATCTCCATATCTCACTCCCCATCCGTATGCACATTTTCTATTTTAACACATCGTAGTGCAGTACATTCATTCCAGGTTACTAAAGAGCTCTTTAGTAAAGTAGGGCTCTTGTCAGAACACTGTTAATGTGTTTATCAGATTATTTAGTGTAACCCTGTACATTTTTAACTGTTTTAACAGAATTAACTGTTTAAATGTAAATGTTAAACATATCACACCCTTTCATCCACAACTCTAACCCAGTACATTTACTGTAGGTCCTATAACCTTTTTTCTTTTTTAAAGGGAAAATAATTTTGCATAACAGGTCATAAATGATATCCAGAGAACAACATGGGAGAAATTCACTTATGATCATTACAGCTTGAGTGTTTGGATGCATATCACAGTTAAAAGTGTTTACACTACAGTCATTTGAAAGTAAGGTCTTAAAAAGATAAGCAGTGTAGTTTTAGCTATGATAAGCCAGCTTAACTCTGCATCTGAACAGAGGGGGCAAAAGTACTAAAGAAAATAAAAAACTATACAGTGGATCACATCCAGGCAGCTTCTTATGAAAAAAGTAAACAGGCAAATAAAATAAAAGTGAATACAAGCTGTTTTGCTTCTAAAGGAAATCTTCAAAGATCATATAATCATACCAGAACATTCACAATTTAACTTTACTTGCCATTGGTTTACAAGGCAAAACAACCAGAGAGGCAGCCCACAGTGCTGTCCAAATCCCAAAATCCGCCCAATATCATGCTCATCGTAGCAGTCACCAATACTGACAGAGCACTGCAATGCTTGAGCGACAAGAGTCAGGGGGGATGGCAAATGTGAGGTAAATACAGGCAACAGAAGAACCACAAGGTCCTAGCATGGCTTCATCTTCCACTTTATAAGGGAAAGTGAGTTTATCTGGGTTCCAAGGGATATACAGCTACAGGCAAGCTAGTTCTTTGAATACATGTGCAATACAGCATGGTCTGGTGTTTCTCATACTCCAGATTCTCATGGCCTCCCTTTCAGGGTCCTGCAAGTTTGGGTCTCCTTAGATACATTCGGATAGTGTTTCAATAGTGTCTGTATTAAGCAGCGAGCTGCTCTCAGTCGTGTGACGGGGGTCTGTAGTCGGACTCTTGCTGAGCTGCAATGTGATCTTCTTCACATCGTAGTCATGCAGGTATTCCTGAACCAGGTAGCGCTCATGCTTTATGCGGTCCTTAACTTCTGACGGCACGTCCGGTATCAGCCACGCCACAAAGAACTTCACAACGAACACCACATGCTGACCAAAAGAGACAAACATGATTTCAAATGCATATATTTTAAATCCCAAACATTGAAAAAAGAAGAAAGAAAAAAAAATATACTGTTCTTACCTCCATGATGATAATAAAGGCCATCTTAGCGGCAAGAATATGCCAGAACCGCATGTTATGAGAATATTGATTCTCGTGGCCTGGTGGATAGCGGTAGTCACGATATCTACAACAATGTATCAGATACAATGAAAATTAGAAACTTAGCATGGTATTAAAAGCATAGGATAAATATCAGGTATCCGATATCTAAAGTCAGATGTCAGTAGTGAACGCATACTCAAAAGATCATATGTTTCTCATTGATCTCAACAAAGATCTCATTGTTTCCTACAACTTATGCTAATCTGCTTTAACTAGGTATACATTTGCAAAGAAATGGACAAACGGTTTCCAGTGGTGTGAAATAGTTGCAAACCTAATGCTATCACTTTAATTCAAAAGGGATGCTGTAGGTACTCATACGAACTGGCGGTTCGAACCATACATTTCATTTAGTATGATAGATTCCAATTTCTTCTTATCTGAGTAGAGTCTTATTTGAGTTCTATTTTTTATCATATAACAAATGCGCACTACTGTAAGCAACACTGAGTTATTTCTCTTCATGCAGATTTAGAATATACGCCCCGGCTACGAGGTAAATTTGTTAAATTTGTATTTGTTTTGAGTGAAGCTTTTTATAGAAGCTGTGCTTTGTGCGTCACAATGAGTAACTGCGTAACTATGAACACACCCAGCTACATACCTGCAGGTTGTGATGATGGAGTCGTTGAACCAATAAGGGTTCTCCTCATGGTCCGGTTTGTTTTCTGGATTGAGCTTGGAGATTTCATACACTGAAAGGCTGTCGTTAATGTAGTCCGTCATAGTGGTATTAGAACTATAATGGTATAGATGGACTAGACGAGGGATCATATCAGAAGTAAACGCCACGATGAAGGCCTGGGATGACAAATAATACACAGTAAGTGGGGGGGGGGAAATCAGATGAGAAAAATGACAGATTACTGTACAGATGTATCTATCCATCTTTCTGTCCGTCAGTCAGACAAAAGTAGCAGCAGAGCAAAGCATACAATCATGCAGATATTTGTAAATGCTTCTCTGCTTTACAGAATATATATACATAAGCCTAAGACTTTATTTTCAAAGTGATCTGTGTGCGATGTGAAGTGATTATATAATGAGTAAAATGGTGATGTGGTGACTATCAATAGAGTGAGGGATGGGAGTATGTTTCTGTTTCACTGAAACTGATCGACATCATGTTGAAATTTTTATCTGTTCTACTTCTGTGCACCATACCTTTTAAGCCCCCTCAAAGAGACCATAAACAATTACCACAAAATTATGTTTTAGGCTTATTCTCATTTTAGTAGACAATCATGCATTACACATGTGCATGCGATTTATACATAAAGCATTTAATTTCAGAATTTCTTTAATCATAATTATAAGTAAAAAGACTTTCTTGGCATTCTATTTATGTAACGTAAATTTGTTCGGTAGCTCTTAGAGACCAGCCGCAATAAAGAGAATGTAACAATAAGACTAAAAAGATTGTTGTTAGTCTTTCGGCTGCTCCCTGCAAGGGGTCGCCACAGCGGAATATCCAGTCTGCACAACAACTTGGCACAGGTTTTACGCCGGATGCCCTTCCTGACGCAACCCTCCCATTTTATCCGGGCTTGGGACCGACACTGCATCCAGTGGCTGGGGGGTTTGGGCACTGGCTGGGAATCAAACCCGGGCCTTCCGCATGGCAGGCGAAACACCTACCACTGAGCCACCAGTGCCCTCAATAAAACAAAAAAGATAATATAGAAATATATACAATGGCATACAAGTGTACAGTTGGACTTGGATGGTGTAAACAGTGATTGCAAACAGGTATTGTGAGTAAGCAGAAGGTATTGCACAAATTATAATAACTGTACAGTATTTACAGTCCTGGATGTAAAGTGTTCAATGCATTAGCAGCAGCGTGGGGAAAAAGCAAAAAAGGGGTGGGTTTTATCGTTCATGTGAATACCACAATGCTGGCAAATGGCAACAGAAAACTATGCGCAACCAATGTAAAGCAATGCAAGGAATAAGAAAAAACTTAATACTTATTGTATTATAATAAGTTAACTTATTATAATACAATAAGTATTAAGTTTTCATCAAGGAAATGAAAGAGAAAGACCCTCGCCCTGTGATACTCACATTTGTGACAACAGATACAATAGCTACGACATTTAAGATCTCCTGCCAGGCTCCAATGTTGCGGGCCTTTGCTGCCACAGGTCTACGGAACTGCGTTGTGAACTTCCATGCATCCACACGCACCTCAAGGATGTTGTTAAAGAGAGCGAGCAATGGAGCAAGTGGAAATGAAGCCACAAATAATGTGATGAAACCAAACTGGATCACTGTTAAAGAAACAACAATAATAAATTAGTTATTACATATAAAACATGCTCAGACAACAAATACATGCATTTTTAGAGTGAATTAAAAATAACAAAAATTTAGGTTTATAATTTATGAATTTATACACATCGCCCTCCACACTTATTGGCACACCTAGTTACGATGTGTTCTAATAAATACATTTTATATTGCGGAAGCAGAATCTCACACTGAAAATTGTGGAAAAATCTAACCTTTAACTCAAGTGAAAAAAAACTATAAAAAAAAAATACTGGTATAAATATGATGTGATATAGAGGCATATTTCTCTAATCCACTGGATCTAAACACAACTTGGAAAGACAAGAGAACAACCCATTCAAGTAAGGCAGTGTGTGTGGACATTCATAAGTCAGGCAATGGCTACAAGAATATCGCCTAAATAGCCACTTGCCTAAACTTGCCCATATGTACAGTCAGAAGAATCATTAATAAGATTAAAACAACTGTAACAGTGACAAACAAGGCTGAACAAAGACCCAGGTTGGGTGGTAAGAGAAGTAAAAAAAAAATTCTAAAAACCTCACTGTTAAAGAACTGCCTCAAAGAGTGGCATCTAGGAGTCACAAAGTCTCCATAACGACCATCAGACACTATCACAAACATAAATGTCTGGAGTTTGCTAAACAGTACTGGCACTTCAATTAGGACCGTGTGCTGTGGTGAGATGAGACCAAGATAGAGCTTTTTGGCAACAAACTCTCTAAGTAGGTCTGGTTTAAAACACAAGACGAGTATGCAGAAAAGCACCTCATGCCCACTGTGAAGTACTGTATGGTGGAGGATCTGTAATGCGTAACTATGCTTGTATTACTCGACGTCAGTGCAGCTTTTGACACCATTGATCATGCTATTCTTCTTCACAGATTAGAAAATGTAGTAGGAATTAAGGGTACAGCCCTCTCCTGGCTCAGATCCTATTTGACCGATCGTTATCAGTATGTAGACTTAAATGGTGATTATTCTGCATGTTCTCTAGTGGAGTTTGGCGTTCCGCAGGGTTCAGTTTTAGGCCCACTGCTTTTTTACATTTACATTTAGGCATTTGGCAGACGCTCTTATCCAGAGCGACTTACATTTTTTATCTCATTACACATCTGAGCAGTTGAGGGTTAAGGGCCTTGGTCAAGGGCCCAACAGTGGCAACTTGGTGGTTGTGGGGTTTGAACCTGGGATCTTCCGAACCGTAGTCCAATGCCTTAACCACTGAGCTAACCCTGACCCCTGGCATTTTTTCCCTTTACATGCTTCCTCTGGGCAACATAATCCGTAAGCATGGTATTAGTTTTCATTGTTATGCTGACGACACACAGCTATACGTCTCAACAAAACCTGATGAGAAAAACCATCTTACTAAAGTTGAGCAATGTGTTCAGGACATAAGAAATTGGATGCTAATTAACTTCCTTCTGCTTAATCCAGATAAGACAGAAGTTCTAGTCATAGGACCGCATACAGCTAGAAGTAAAATCTTAGATCACACCGTAACTTTAGATGGCCTTTCTGTTCCATCAAGTGCAACAGTAAAAGACCTCGGCGTGATTATAGATTCCAGCCTTTCATTTGAAGCTCATGTAGATAATATCACCAGGATAGCATTCTTTCACCTCAGAAATATTGCCAAAATAAGAAATATATTGTCGCTAAACGATGCAGAAAAACTAGTTCATGCTTTTATCACTTCTAGGTTGGACTATTGTAATGCCTTACTGTCTGGTTGTTCAGTTAGGTGCATAAACAAGCTTCAGCTAGTCCAGAATGCAGCAGCGAGAGTCCTCACTAGAACCAGAAGATATGAGCACATCACCCCTATCCTATCTTCACTGCAGTGGCTCCCTGTGAAATTTCGCATTGATTTTAAAATACTACTCTTGACATATAAGGCATTAAATGGTCTCGCCCCGCAGTATCTGAGCGAACTGCTAGTGTCATACGATCCGCCATGCCTACTTCGGTCAAAGGATGCAGGCTGCTTATCAGTACCGCGTATTATGAAAACTACAGCTGAGGGCAGAGCTTTTTCTTACAAAGCCCCAAAATTATGGAATAGTCTTCCAAACACAGTCTCAGTGTTAAAGTCTAGGCTCAAAACCTATTTATTTAGCCAAGCATTTTTATAAATAGATTTGCCATACGGTAAAGGAGCAGATCTGGGGGACTCATGGACGTAGAGTATTATGGTGAACTGGTATGTTTAGATGCTGTCTTCCTCAGTCTCATTTGATCATTCAGGTTTGTTGTTACAATGTTACAATATTGGATTTATTTGTTTTTTGTGTGTCTGGTTATGCTGGCTTTGTCTCTGCTGGTGGTGGGATAGGGTGTGTCTCCCCTTGCTTCAGGTTCCACCCTCTTCAGTGTGCCTGGAAATCTATTGGCTGCTGCTCTGCCTGTCCTTTGTTGGTCCCGCCTCCTCCCAGCTGATTGGTTCTCCAGGACACCCAGAGGCCTACTTAAGGCCTTCAGACCACCATGCTACAGACCGTGTCTTTGCTTACTGCTTATCCTATGCTTGATCCTAAATGTTACTCTGTGTATGACCCTTTTGCTTCGTTTCTGACTACTCTTAGATTTTCCCCTTTTTGATAATTGCTTGGTTTTCGATTGCCTATTCCGTGTATGACCATTTTGCTTGTTTTGACTACGCTTTTGTGTTTGCCCTCTTTGTTTTTGTTGGTTTGGTTGTAGATACTTTTGTATATATTTGTATTTACTTTATTTAGTGGCTTAGTAAGGAGTCGACGCCATTTTGTTTGCACTTTGTTTTTCTTGGTTTGTGGTTAGTTAGGGAGTTGAGGGAAGAACTTTGTATTTCTGTTTCTTTATTTTCGGTGCAGGTTAGTTGTGTCACTTTGGTATTAGATAGCGGTAATTTTGTTTATTGTTTTGGCCTTGTCGGCTTCTGAAGCTTACAGCCACCCTTTTGGGATTTGCTTATTCACCTTATTGTAAATAAACACTAAGCAAACGCACTTTTGGTCTCACCCCCTTTCTTTTTTTTCACTCCTGTTACGGCCCGACCTAGACCGGGCCGTAACAGAATTGGGGGCTCGTCCGTTGCTTTTCCGCGCTCCGTCCCGTTTGTTTCAGTGTGCCTGTGTTTGTCTGGCGGCATTTGTCTTTGTGGTAGGGGAGTGTTTGTTCTTCTTAGAAATGGCTACAAAGTTTAACTTGGACCAGTTTACCATTTGCCCCACGGTAGAGCAGTTTGAGAAGTGCCGTAAGGATGACCTATTGTTGCTCGCCGATTTCTATCAGATTTCAGTGTCACGAAGTGCTACTAAGCGCGATATTAAGCAGCTGCTGTACGTTGAGCTGTTTGAGCAGCGCATCATTTGTGAGCATCCCGAGGCGGGTGTTGCAACTCACTCAGGTGATCCAGAGGATTTGGCTGCAGCGGAGGCTGGCGCCAGGCCCAAGGATCCCGCACGCATAGATCCCGCTGTAGGAAGCTCACCATTAGAGGAACCCATGATTGCGCTGCAATTAAAACAGCTGGACTTGGAGTTAAGTCGGCAGCAGTACAAAGCTCAGCAGCTACAGTTCCAAACACTGGAGCTGGAAACTAAGAAGGAGATGAGGCTGAAGGAGATAAGGCTGAAAGAGCTGGAGCTGGAGTTGGCCTCAAGGTTTGGGCCCACCAGTGCATCTGTGTCTCCTGTACCTGTTCGCGCATCCTCGCCTGTGCCTGCACCCGTGCCTGTATCTGAGTCGTCACCTGTGCTAGGACCCATCCCGTCAGTTAGTTCTGGATTTGATGTAAGTAAGCACATTGCTTTGGTGCCTATGTTCAGAGAAAGTGAGGTGGATACTTATTTCCCTGTGTTTGAGCGTATCGCTGCCACTCTGCAGTGGCCTAGGAGTATTTGGTCCTTACTTTTACAGTGCAAGTTTGTGGGTAAAGCTCAGGAAGTGTGTTCTGCCTTAACACTTGAACAAAGTATTGATTATGAAACTGTTAAGTCAGCTGTGTTACGGGCATATGAACTTGTCCCCGAAGCTTATCGCCAGAAGTTTAGAAAACATGCCAAATCCGCCAGCCAAACATTTGTAGAATTCGCCCATGAAAAATGCGCTTTGTTTGACAAGTGGTGTGCAGCCAGTAAAGTCACCACCTTTGACCAGTTAAAAGAATTGATACTTTTAGAGGAGTTCAAAGACTGTATTTCTGACAAAATAGTTGTTTATTTAAATGAACAAAAAGTCTCGTCACTTGCTGATGCTGCCGTTTTGGCTGAAGAGTTTGTGCTCACTCACAAAACTGTGTTTTCGCCTCCGCGCCGTGATATGGCAAATCGTAGCCCTAAAGTTTCCGCTAGTGCGTCTAAGAACGGTAGTGATTCCCGTGAATGTTTCTATTGTCATGAATCTGGACATTTCATCGCTACCTGTCCTACGTTATCTCGTAAGAACCGTCGTAAAGCACAGAACACTAAGAGTGTGGCTTTAGTTAATGTACCACCGCAGCCAGCAGAAAGTTCAACTTCGCTTTTGTCAGTGGATGCTGCGTTTAACCCATTTATCTTGGATGGAATGGTTTCACTTTCGGATGCAGATTCTGAGCCTACGCCACTTCGTATTCTGAGAGACACCGGCGCTGCTCAGTCATTTATTTTGGAAGGTGTCTTGCCTTTATCTGACCAGTCTAGTTGTGGTGCAGATGTTTTAGTTCAGGGAATTGAACTTGGAGTTGTGAAAGCTCCGTTACATATGATTTATCTTAACTGTGATATCGTGTCTGGCTTTGTTAAGGTTGCAGTTCGTCCTCAGTTGCCAATTAAAGGAGTTTCTCTTATATTGGGTAACGATTTAGCTGGTGGTAAGGTTTTTCACTTGCCTGTTGTAACGGATGCTCCTGAGGTGCATGAAAGTGACGCGCTGTCACGTGAGTTTCCCTCTGTTTTTAGTACCTGTGTGGTGACGCGCGCTCAGGCTCGTAAAATGAAGGATGTTGATCTTTCTAATTCATTTATGTGTAGTGATAACCCAATATTTGAAGACGAGAATATGTCTTCCAGTCCACATGTTTCTCCGGAGGATAAGGTCTTCTCCGTACAAGATGTCGCTACATGGGGTGTTGGGCGAGAGCAGCTCGTTGCTGCTCAGAAATCTGACGCGTCTCTCTCTCGTTGTATTGCTGCAGCTGTAGATAGTGCTGAGTTACCTCAACACTCAATGGCATATTTCTTTGACAATGATGTTTTAATGCGAAAGTGGTCACCCTCTGATGTTAAGCATGAGTCAAAGGCTGTTTTCCAGGTTGTGGTTCCAAAACCATATAGAACACAAGTTTTGCGTATTGCCCATGACCATGATCTCGCTGGTCACCTTGGTGTAAGGAAGACCCACCTCCGCATTTTAAATCATTTCTTTTGGCCTGCCATGAAGTCTGATGTTGCTAAGTATTGTAGATCCTGTCATGTTTGTCAAATTGCAGGGAAACCTAACCAGGTTATTCCCCCTGCTCCACTTAAACCTATCCCTGTTCTGGGAGAGCCTTTTGAGAGACTTTTGTTAAATTGTGTTGGTCCCCTTCCTCTAACTAAGTCTGGTAATGTGTATCTGCTAACCCTGATGTGTGCTGCTACTAGATATCATGAATCCATACCTCTGCGAAGCATCAAATCTCGATATCAGGGTTATAATTGTGAACAGGATGTTCACTCTTAAGGGAGGGGGTGTTACAATATTGGATTTATTTGTTTTTTGTGTGTCTGGTTATGCTGGCTTTGTCTCTGCTGGTGGTGGGATAGGGTGTGTCTCCCCTTGCTTCAGGTTCCACCCTCTTCAGTGTGCCTGGAAATCTATTGGCTGCTGCTCTGCCTGTCCTTTGTTGGTCCCGCCTCCTCCCAGCTGATTGGTTCTCCAGGACACCCAGAGGCCTACTTAAGGCCTTCAGACCACCATGCTACAGACCGTGTCTTTGCTTACTGCTTATCCTATGCTTGATCCTAAATGTTACTCTGTGTATGACCCTTTTGCTTCGTTTCTGACTACTCTTAGATTTTCCCCTTTTTGATAATTGCTTGGTTTTCGATTGCCTATTCCGTGTATGACCATTTTGCTTGTTTTGACTACGCTTTTGTGTTTGCCCTCTTTGTTTTTGTTGGTTTGGTTGTAGATACTTTTGTATATATTTGTATTTACTTTATTTAGTGGCTTAGTAAGGAGTCGACGCCATTTTGTTTGCACTTTGTTTTTCTTGGTTTGTGGTTAGTTAGGGAGTTGAGGGAAGAACTTTGTATTTCTGTTTCTTTATTTTCGGTGCAGGTTAGTTGTGTCACTTTGGTATTAGATAGCGGTAATTTTGTTTATTGTTTTGGCCTTGTCGGCTTCTGAAGCTTACAGCCACCCTTTTGGGATTTGCTTATTCACCTTATTGTAAATAAACACTAAGCAAACGCACTTTTGGTCTCACCCCCTTTCTTTTTTTCACTCCTGTTACGGCCCGACCTAGACCGGGGCGTAACAGACGGCGAGGTGATTGTTGCTTTACATCTCAGGGAGCCCTCATGTTTGTGTTTCCTTCTGGCTCTCCCTTTTAGTTATGCTGTCATAGTTAGTCCTGCCGGAGTCCCTGCTTGCACTCTACAGTAAATATACATTCACATTAGACATTGTGACTGTGACCATACCTAATTGCAATCTCTCCTCCTCTTCTCTTCCTCCCCCTCTTTCCTCTCTCCCCCTGTCTCCCCCTTTCACTCTTTCTCTCTCTCTCTCTGTCGAGCTACACATGTGGTTCCTGAGCTGCCAGTGATCCAGACTCCCTCTGCCCTCCGGACCTGTCTGATCTATCCTGGTGCCCCGTTTCTGGTTGGACGTCTCGTCGCATGGATGCCCCGTGTGTCTCTTTAGGGTGCGTCTGGTGTCTGGGGATGATTCTATCCACTTAGAAGATGGTTCTGGCCTCGACTGGTGTTGTCAGCTGTTTCTCTGAGGACTTGACAATTCGATAGTTCAGGACTGGAACTTTCTACAAGTCTATTTGAGTCTCGAATAACTACTGGACTCCATTTTACATCAACTATTATAACATCAATTAACATCAACTATTATAGCTGAACCTAACACTGTATAAATGCAGATCATTTCCTGCTATCTGTTTCACCCAGATGAGGATGGGTTCCCTGTCGAGTCTGGTTCCTCTCAAGGTTTCTTCCTATTACCATCTCAGGGAGTTTTTCCTTGCCACTGTCGCCCTCGGACTTGCTCACCAGGGACTATCTGAACATTTTGATTCATACACATTCACATTCCATACAAACTTAAATAATTCTTTTGATTGTGTAAAGCTGTTTTGAGACAATGTCAATTGTTAAAAGCGCTATACAAATAAAACTGAATTGAATTGAATTAATGCGATGTGTCCGTTTCTCTTCCAAAGGCTCTGGGAACCTTGTAAGGGTGCATGACATCAGGACATTTTACATCAAAACCTGATGGCCTCTGTCAGAAAGCTAAAGATGGGTTGTCATTGGGTTTTCAGAAGGATAATGACCCAAAACATGGCGAAATTTGCACAAAAATGGTTCAGCAGAAATAAAATCAGATAGTTGCTCCTCCCATGGCCATCTCAGTCCCCAGACCTTAACCCAGTTGAAAACACGTGGGATGAGCTGAAGAGAAGAGTGCATTAAAGAGGACCCAGAACAAGATTCTCCAATCTTATGAAATGTTATAGGAGGAGATTAAAGCTCAATCCCAATTCTACCCCTTACCCCTACACTTAGCCCTACCCCTCCGCTTGGCGCGTTCACATGAAGGGGTAGGGGTGTCTCATTTCTCTTTTGGTTGGAGGGGTAGGGGAAGGGCCAGATAGCCCTCCAAACGAAGATTTTTCGGGACCTCACTTCAAACGAAGGGCTAAGCAAAATTTTCAACATGGCTGCTCACTCGAGCAAGCAGAGACATAAATGTTAAGTAATTTTTGCCATTAATAAGGATTTTTGTTTGTGTTTATGGTGATGTTATGTAAAGAAACGTTTGCAAAAAAATCGCTAAAGTTTGCTAGCGGATAGCACCGATTGCACGATATTACAAAAATATATTTTTATGTCATATACACTTTACTGCATGCTGCAAACAAATATTAAAGTTCAGTAGCACGGCAGTTTGCTGAGCATTTGACATTTGATAAACATCGGCACATGTCCTCTGACGTAACATTAGGAACTAGCGACAACGTATGATGACGTATAACAGTGTTGTTATTGTGTCCCATTTCTTAGGGGAAATATTTTAACCCTTCCCACTTCGTTTCAAGGGACAAGCGGAAGGGGCGAGGGGTAGAAAATAGATTGGGATTGGCCTTAAGTGCTGTCTTATTGACAAAAGGGGTTTGTATGAAGTATTAACATCAGGGGTGCCGATAGTTATGGCACATGATAACATAAATACTGTAAATAAATAAATAATCTTAATGTGGGATTTTTTTCCCCACTGAATAATTGAACTTCAATTAAAGTTTGGAATTTTTTTACATTGTAGTTCTATATTGTTTAAATAAAGAATAAATTATTAGAAGCCTAAGAACACATCATAACCAGGATGCCAATAATTGTGGAGGGCGCTATATAGCATCACTACTACGCCACTATCAGGGTGGTATAAATTCAAAGGAAACTTTAAATATGAGTGAAACCGTACCCATCTCTAGATACTCGTAGAAGAGACCAAACTGGCCAAATGCTTGTAAATCATGGTCCTGCTCCCATCGACTGTATCGACTCTCTGGATGGTTTCGGCCTTTCCTGCTGATCCACCAGTTCTTTAGTAACCTGAATTCACAGACACAAGATTAATTACATGTTGCATCATTTCCTTCAAGAAATGCATAATTTTCCTTTAATGAGCATCTGTAATAATTAATGAGACCAGTTTGCCTGGTTCTTATTTAATCACTATTAGGTATCAGCACCTAATAATAGAATTTTTAAACCAAAGGGAGGATGACCAGATGTTATTAGTGTCGAGTTTTTTCACAGATTTCATGGAAGTGTGTGCACCACGACCAGGTATTAGGCACTGCCAAGTGTTCTTTATAAATAGATACAGGGTATATAAAATAAACTGGCAGGTTTCCTTTTATGGTTACAGCTATTAATCCTCTGATTTACTTATTTGAAGCCAATAAAAATCACATTTAGTGCTACAAAATTACTTTAATCATATAACAGTCTAATGAACACACAGTTCCAAAGCTTTTGTCAGAAGAAATCTGCGTCAACAAAGTTTACAAGGTGTGTTTACAAGTCAAACCAGGACATTTAATTGTAACAGAATAACAGAACACAGTTACTATAAGAGTAAAAACTACCTTTATCGCTATATAATGCACAGTTAATTGTATGCACTCATACCATTTCCCTAGTGCCTGGATACCATCAAGGCAGAAAGTTTTCTCAGAATGATCAGACATCTTGGCCTTCAAGTGTCAAAGCTTTGCCTACGACTGATACAGAAGATCTGCAGTGAGTTAAGGAGAGAGCTCTCTTTGTACCCAAATGCACTCACCTACCGGAAATGCAGGTGTTTGTGATGAGTGTGTGTACAGTTCCCACCGACAGATCTTTTCCACAAGTTGGCGACAAGTCATCCATAGATTTTCAAGGATCAAGTGTTTCACTCGCTCAATATTCACAGGAAGGACTGCAGTGGCCTGAGCCACATCGGCAGGGATGGTCATTCACAGACAATAAAATGCATTAAAATGCTTTCACCATTCAAATGTTTTACTGCAGGTAGGAGTCTCATCATCAGGCTGTGCTTGAAGTCTTCTGTAAATGTCAGTTGGTTTTACACTTTCATTCTTCTGTTCATGAGAAGTTTTGGTTTGACATGAACCTCCCTCATACATGGTCAAAACACATGACTGTCGCAACCTGTTGCCAAAAGGTTGGCAGGACACAATTCTCTAGAATATCTTTGTATGCTCAAGCTTAATGATCTACTTTCGCTGGACCTAAGGGGCAAAAACCTTTTCCAGCATGACAATTCCCCTGTGCAGTTATGTGCACAATGGAAAGCACACGAAGACCTGGTTTGCCAAGTGGAAGAAATCCAAGGGCCTGCAAAAAAGCCCTGACCTCATTCTCACTAAAAAGTATAGGGATGGATTGGAGCGCAGAGTGTGTGCCAGGAACAACTTTGCTAATGTTTTTGTTGATGAGTAGGCAAATCTCTATAACCATCTTCAAAATCAAGTGGGATGATTTCCTAAAAAGATTGGAGCCTCTTTCGGAAAGGCATTCGCATTAGGTGAAACGGTCGAGAGTACATGTACTTTGGCAATATAGTGTAACCTTTCAACCCTCCCCCCACTCATTTACTAATATATACACATAGATTTTCATAATTCAAGCAATTGACTGGTAACAGGCATCTATTAGAGTCACATTCCCGTTGAGTTCTAAATCTTCTATAATATTATAATAATACAGTGTATTATATACTAATACACTTCATGGAATTGGAAATATGACCAGCATATATGATGAGCAGAAAGCCACTTATTGTCCTAATAATATTGTCCTGTCTTGAGAGGATTATTTAAAAAAAAAAAAAAAAAAAAAAAAAAGACTAAATGTCTACATAACAATGGTGGATCTTTATGGATTGTTTTAAGAAAAAAAGCACTATAATATTGCCCGATCCTGATTTATTGCGCTTAAAAAGCGATAATCTAAAAGATGTATCTTCACAAGTGACATTAATGCATAGTGAATTTATTCTGCTCAGGTTCCCTGTATCTGTGACTGTATAACGGTATAGGTTAATTCTTCTTTATAAACTTATTACAACAATAACTTTAAATTCTGAAAACTTTAGAGAACTGTGACAGCTATTGCTATTGTGATAGCTTTAGAGAACTGTGAAGTTTTATTACTAACTTTTGTTTTAATTTTACTGCATGTACCAAACCAATCATTTGTATTAGCTAAGAAATAATATTTAAGTGAAAAATAAACTGGGCTTAATTGTTGTTACATGTAGATGTAGCTCATTGTGACACTCACGGTAACAAGGCCTCTTGGATATTTCCCACGATTTGTTTCCCTGTCATGACAATCACTAGCTGAGTGGTGAGCTCGATCAGACAGCCTCCTGGAGCACACTGGAAAAGATAATGCCCTCAAATTACATAAGCAGCTGTGTACACTCTGAGACAGTGCATGTGAAATTAGATTTGACAAATGAAGTAAATGTGAAACATACAGCATATGGTATGACTACAGAAAATCATTCAAGAGAATTTAGGCAAAATATCAGCTGGTAAAATACACTATATAGTGTATTATTAAAGTTCTGAGTATACAGGACTTGATGAACAGATTCAGCACTAATGTATTTCCTGTGTTGTTACATTTTAATTAATGGAAAACATTGTAACGTTTAATATAAAAAAAAAAAACTCTCTCAATTCCAGGCCATGTTCAATTCTCGCCTCTGTGTGCATGGAGGTTGCATGTTCTGCCTGTGCTTGGTGGGTTTCCTCAGGGCACTCTAGTTTTCTTCCCACAGTCCAAAGACATGCAGATTGTTCGACATGCTAATTCTCAAATTTCCTGTAGTGTATAAATATGTGAATGTACAAGTGTGTGCCCCTGCAACCGATTGCCACCCATCCAGAGTGTACCCTGCCTCGTGCCGCGAGTCTCCTGGGATAGGCTCTAGGTGCCCCCGCAACCCTGTATACAAGATAAAACGTTATAGATGATGACTGACTGACTGACAAACTCTCACCTCTTCATTTCTAAGTTTGCTCCACTTCCCAAACATGTAGGTGTAGTTGCCAGGGTAACCCACAAACTTGCCCTTAAAGAAGGCAACATAGAAGCAGGAGGAGTAGTAGTTGACAAACTGGAACATGAACATCTTCATGGTCAGCTTGTTCTCATATTCTAAATGTGTCTTGGGGATTTCTGCAGACAAGGTCAAATATTCATGTAAAAAATCATTAATAAAACACAGATAAAGGACATCTGTTGTTTCAAATTATGAGAGAGTCTGTAGTTTTCATGTACACTTTATAGGCTATGCCTGACTTTTCAGGAAATAAGTAATGCCTGCACTATGGAAAAAGGTTAATATTACTGAGCAATTTACAAAAAAAACTCACCCATATCAGTAATCCACATAGCCACATGCTCATACAGCATGTTGAGAATGAGGATGATAACGAAATTGATGCAGGATGCTGTAACTGAGGTGGCCAATTGTGGAGTAATCAGAGATCCCACAAGCTGGATCTTACTGGTTGTGCTATCCTTCATGATGCTAGCAAAAGCAGCATAAACCGCTAATCGATATGCAATCACTCCCATTATACAGGCCACGATCAGGAATGTCTTAAAAAGAAACAGAGGACAGATTACAGACACATGTTTGGTAGTTCCAGTAGGAGATGATGTTTAATTATCTAAGGTTTCACATATTTGAGACTTTTGCAGAAGGGCACAGGGACTCACCCAGAACAGCACTGTTGCTCCGGAGAAGCAGAAGCGAGCACATTTGCTGGTTAAAGGCAAATATGGCTCCATTTCCTGAGATAAATCAGGGTTTATGTCATAAAAACTTCAACTCATTCACAGGGTACTCTCTGTGGTCTTAATATTATAAACTACAATTGGAGTTTTACAATTCAGGTAAAGATATACAGTAGTTTAGTACAGATACTAATAGAAAGTAAAATAAGCTCTTTTAAATAACATGATGAAAAGAGTGCTTGAAAATACCTGTGTGAGGCGATTGAGACGGCGGTTGGTGCACTTCAACTCAAACTCTGGTCTGATCTGAAGCTGCTGCTGCTCCTCTTCAAAATCCACCAGGTCCCACTCATACTCCAGCCTTGCCTGTCTCCGCTTCCAGAATTCCAGAAAGAGGGTTACTGTAGGAGAGGAAAAAAGGTAAATGAAAAACACAAACAACAAGGAAGATATATAGTTATCAAACAAATCAAATATAGTTAAGTTCAAATGAAACTGCAGACATATCCTTGCGTGCATCACATTCTTATTATTCTTATTACTTAGAGGAACATCTCTCCGGGACCTCTAATTAACATTTCTATCATGCATCATTTACAAAGATCCACTGTGCATACTTTTCTTCAAAATGTAGTAATTACTGAAATCTATTCAGCTACCCCAAGCTGACAGATTAATCAGATAAATAGTTATCGAATTGGCTCTGCTTCATCCAACCCATTTATTTATTTCCATCCCATGAGAGACTAGGCTGGTATTTTCAGTTATTTTTTACCTCAAGGTGGCAGTGTTTCAATGTAGTGAGGACAAACTCACCCCAAATTCCCATGAAGATGGCAAAGAACACAGTTCCTTCATTGTCAAAAAGATGGGATTGCTAAAGGAAAAAAAAAAAAGAAAAAAAGAAAGAAAGACTTGAAACTGCAAGCAGACAAGTGGTGGAATTAAATCAATCCTTCATCAAACCACTTACTATTCAAAAGTTAAGGAAAGACAATTACCAGGCTATATTTGTACGAGAGTGTTACTTACTGTATGACAATATAATATTTATATAAGGTATTGAGATTGATATAGATTTATTTGCAAATTTCTAAGTACAATATTCTCATCTTATTATCTCATTATATATTATCGCAACAGCACAATCGCATTTCAAGTTCAAAGTTAATTTATTGTTTAGAACCAACCACACATCAATGACATCATAATTTAGAGACACCTACAAATACAGATGTGCAATAACTGGGTGATAATGACAGCACGCTACTTTACCCATGATGACAGACAAGTCGAGTTGAGTTTCCAATAGGTGCACTTCTTATCACACAGCGGGCACATGACAATGTCTCCACCAATACTGGGATCACAGATTTCTTTACTGAAAAAAATAATAAAAGGGTTTAAAAAAAAAAAAAGGAAAAAAGTCAATTTATAAGACAAATATGTAAATCACAAACAGATATCAATTACAATCAGTTTTAAATGTATAGACCAAAACACAAATCGTGCATTTAGGTTTATTAATAATTAATGGTCAAAATGTTAATCAATGCAACTGAATACAGGTGTGTTTGTTTTCCAGTATTTAAAGTACCCAAACCTTGTAATGTTATCATCATAGCTGAGTAAACCATAGACAAAACAGATGACGCCCATCACAGCAGCAAAAAACAGCATCTCTGTGTAGAAGCCCAGCCAAGCAAAGTAGATGCCAATCTTCTCACCATAGTATTTCCTGTTGAAAGCAAACAGGAAGCCTCACTTTTAGTGCACTTTGATATACAACATGCAATGTATGATGATACCATACTAACCAGCAATTAATATTAGGATTCATCCAGTTTATCTAAACTAAGATTCACGCATTTTTCAGTCACATGGTTTTAACCATCATATTGCATTAATAAAAGTTGGATTAAACTCCGGGTTTGTGAAAGCCTATAGTGTCTAAATCTAATTTCTATAATAATTCATGAACTGAGGAAGCTTAAATCCTGCTAATTACTTAGCTTTGCTACCATTGTGATTCATTTCTCATTTACATTATTTATGTCAATGTTTCACAGTTTTGTTTTCATGAGCTATTAGAGATGAATTATACATGTCTTGCTGCAATCCAAGCATGTTACTTTTAATTTCTAGATAATTTAAAGCCAAGTTGAACTGACAGGCTAGTAGTGATGACATACCTCTGGCAAGCAGGTAATCAATTAATTGGCAAAACAGTGAAATGCTTATGTTCGTAGTACATTATTCAGTCTGTTCAATATAATGAAACCAATTATTATCTCAATGTTTATTCCAAATCAATCACTTCAGTCAAACATTGATAAATGAAAATCCTTAGCTTTGGTTTAAGGACCCGTCACACAAAGACTATGGAGAATATAATGGGAACGGCGTAAAAATTCTTCCTAGCCATGTCCCTGTCAGGTTATCAATGCATCGAATTTGATCACGCACATGATCACATGCTCACCTGGTCCGAACCGAACTATTACTATACTAAAGGTAGTAGGCACCAAAGAACAAAATATGAACTTGATGCTGTCTTCTACAACGTGGCGTGGACCTACCATGGTCATAGCAAAAATCAAAACAATGAAGAGGTTGTTTTGAGAACGCCACTAACATAGCAACAATGCTTGTAGTATGTCCATGAAGCCCCTAAGAGGTGTCTTCTACTGGAGAATGCTCTCTTTACTACATCTTTGTTAAGTTCTTCCAGTGTCTTGCTTCGGCCATGTCCTCACCTCACGTCCAAAAAAAAGCGTGGTAGCTCCACATCAAGGGAGACAAAACTACTTCCTAATAGTTAGAGACTAAAATAAATAACTATCATTACCATGGGATAAGGAGGGTGGCCATGGAATAGTTTCAGTCTGTCTTGAAATTTGTTCAGAGTCAGAATCTGCTTTGCACTAGAGACATTGGGAATTGACCTGAAGACTAAAAAAAAAAAAAAAAAAAGTGCAAGTGTGTGTGGTTTTTATTTTCATGTGAATAGAAGCAAAGAAAATGGAGCACATTGATTAATGAGTTGGTGGAGTAAAATGCTGCATAGCATTAAAAAAAAAATAGCAAAGTACATTTTGACATGGTCCTTTGGCATGGTCTAATTTGAAAGGGGTGTTAAAAAAAAAAAAAAAAAAAACTTTTGTCAGACTGGAACAAGCAACAGAGGAGGTGGACTAAGACACCACTTATCACCCACTCACACTGCAGTTATTACATTGCCCCCCCCAATGAAATTTAAAGTAGGTCCATTTGCCACTGAACAGCAAATTTTGTTACACATAGAAAAATGCAAAAAGCGGTGACCATAACCACATCGGGATAACGGAAACCAGTAAACCGTTGGTTATAAAGTAAAATAAAAATTATCTGTGCTGTTAACATTTTCTTCCTTATCAGTGCATTTGGAGATTTAAGTACTATATACAGAATATTAAGTAATTTAGCAACACTAGCAAGAATACTGTGGTCTGTGACCAATACACATGAAATTTTTTAAATATATGTTTATAATTTTTTTTCTAACTTTTCTAGCATTTTCATTTCATTAATCTTTTTCTCATTAAGTATATCCCATTTCCCTTATGGCCCAATATGTATATTTCCCATATTCCCCCCTGCATTTGTGTTTCTTCCACCATTACAGTAAATCTCACCTGATGAGGTTAAGTGGTTGTTCTTTGTAGAAGCAGAAAAAGCGAGCCCAGTACTTATAGAGTTGAAATCTCTCACTTTCACACTGTGGATTACTTGATCTCTTCCAATAGGGGCACTAAATAGCAAACAAAAACAAAGGAGTTCAAATCAGTAAAAACAAATGAAACTATTAATAAGTCCAATAAGAAATGCTGGTATTACATCATGGAGCGGGTAGGCAGATGTGTAGGTGCCGTTGTTTAGGAGTCTCTTAATTCCAGTCTTTTCTCGATCTACTCGGTCCTTGGTGTAGTATGGGCATCGTGTAAGAATATAATAGACCTGAAAGAATGAGATATAGATATATATATATATATAATATTACAAACTGTTACCAAAAGGAGCACTTTAAGTATATTTAAGCCTTTAAAACGTACAATCCTGTTGCGGGTGGAGGGTGGGAAGAAGGTCTCCCTGTCTTCAATCAGGAAGAAGTCGACTTTGTCCTTGTTGAAAGGCGCAGTGAAGTAATCAGGCTCAGGCTTCATGATGTTCTTGGGAAGGCGGATGGGCTGCGTAAGCCAAGCCAATGAGATTTCCCGTCCTTTCGGGATGTCGGTCTTCTTAAACGGCTCCTTTATCTTCAGCAACTCTGCGTGGGTGGCCAAGACTTCCCAAGGTGCATGAATTTTCAGATAGTATGTTTTCTGGTCATCCGACTCCTTCAGAAATCCATTGATAAAAAAAATAAATAAATAAATATGAAATTTCCCTTTCCTGACTGCTCACTGCTTGACCTGTAGGTGGTATCTGTGCAATTTGGTTCAGAAACTCACCGATTTATCCTCAGTTTCCAGCTCCAGACCTTTCGTCTCAAGGTTGGCTTCAAATTCTCTTCTCCTCTCCTTAAAAAAGAAAAAGCATGTATTATTAAGAATGTAATGTGTAAACACAGTGGTGCAAAAGGTAGCATTGCTGTCTCACAGCTCCAAGGATCTTGGCTACACATACATGTTTGCAGTTGTGAATAAGCGTGGGATTATGTGTGCACACAGCATCCTGTTATAAACTGCTATTTCATCCTGGTCAAATTCCCATATTTCACTTATGGTTCCCAGGATAACACCTGTTTCATAACAAGCAGGATAAAGCATTTACTGACAATGAATGGACATACAGGTAAGGTTTTGTATTATTTTAAACAAGCCCATGTGTGAAAAGAATGATCAAAGCAAACTGCAGCTTAGATGATTCTTAATATATTTTATATTCCTGTTTCCCCTAAGAATTCATTTTGACAGTCACCATTCATGATATAATAAAATTCTCTAGGAGGCAAGAAGTTTCCATTAATTATTATGCTGTGAGATTTATGGTAATGAGTCTGTCCAAGGAAAAAAGTGAAGGGGAACTTCCGGAAACAGAGCACTGTTTGAGATAACTTCAAAGGAAATGACAAAATGTGACCTTACACAAATATGTGCCATTTCAGAGGACAGATGTGTCCATATTAGAGTCACATAAAAGTCACTTGGAATTATAAACGTGAACAGTCATGAGATGAAAATCCAATCTTACCAAAAAAAAACCTGAATTGAACAATGTGTCTTGTAATGTAACAGTCTAAAATGTAATAAAACCTCTCAAACACAGATAGCATGAACAGGACTGGAATAGAAACTGACTGATCATGGGGCCTTTGTAAATACTCATTTCCTGGATCATTTTTCAAATTGTGAAATCGCTCCTGCAACACTGTTAATCATGTGATGATTGCTGACAGTTTCTCAACCATCTTCATCACACCATATGCATGCCATCATATTTTAAGGACACGCAGCAAATTAGAATCAGTGATAACTCTACTGGGAACAGTGAAGGCTGTTGAAGTGAAATATGCCGACACGGACACTAATTAGAATTGTTACTCAAAGTGTCAGCAAATCTGTCCTATGAAGAGTTCACATACAGCTTTCTTGTCGCCGTCTTTGTCATCGGTGTAGGACAGGACAAAATCGATGCGTCGTTTGCCATCTCTAAAATACACAGAGTCACTGTTCTGCTGCAGCTTATCGATCTACAATGACAAAACAGATATGAGAAAAAAAAAAGAGGGGTCAAAGAGGAACAAAAGCAGGAAAATTTACATACTCTTCGAAAGGTAAAAAAACACAACAGGCTTTTCTCAACCATGAACTAATCACTGGCACAAATATGCATATGAAATGCAAAGTAGATATTCTGAAAATCATTAATGTAGCTGTCTTGTAATAAAAATAGTGCATAAAAGATAAAGTAATGGCTTTTTCCTTTTTGAACAACATTCATGCAACATACTGCACACACATGCATGCACAGAAATAATTATTAAGCAAAGCATTTATTCTTTAATTTCTAAGAATTCTGTACAAGTTTTTATACAGTGGTGGTTCAGAGTGAGAGAGATCAAGAGGTCAAGATTGACATTCACAAACGGTACAGTTACAACAACATAAAAGGGTGAATGAATTCAAATGTTCACCTATGACTAAACAAACCGACCCTGCATAAACGCAACCGTGTAGAGTAATTTGCGATTTCTTATCAGATGTGCTAAACATTACAATATTAGCAGAGAAATACACAGTAGCTCTTCAGTCCTAATATTACACTCTCCTTTCTGTCACCAGAAGTCACGTGTTAAATAGATAGTAAGAAATTATTCAGCTTCACTGTTAGTGAGCCATAAACCGTCTTTGTCGGTTGTAAAGCATATAAACACCCTGCAATATTCTCAGGTTTACACTGTATACAGTAATTATACTACAAAACTGCATGCAAACAGTATGCAACTGTTAGGATTGATCATTCATAAACATCCACACAAGGCCCTGGCTTTTACAAGACACACAGGTTGCTTTTAATTTTTACACGTCTGGCTTCATCTGTCACACATTACACAGAATTCATTGGAACATACAGTATACAGTACGTTAAACCTGGTTTGTTGTTACTGATGTTCTTCTTTAAATGAAGAAATGTATTGATGTTAGTGTTGCTGAAAGCATAGCATTTTTTTTAACGGATTGTTTTGTTCTGTATTTATTGCAAGAGATTCTTCCTCAACAGTCATAGTGATGCCAGTCAGCCATAGGCATCTGTGAGCTCATACAGGCGAAGACCACCACCTAAACATGCGTGAGCACCACTTTAAAGAGATGCGGTTAACTGGCATCATGTGCCTCAGAGGAAGCACGCGACACCCTGGCCTCCCATGCTGGTAGCTTTTGCTCGATATGGGAGTGCCCAGTATTACTGCATTTGGAGGAAATGGGGGTGGGGGGTGTTGCTATCAGAGTTATCATTATTTGTCATCGTTATCTCACTGGCTGCTGTAGTTGCTAGTGGCTATGGTGTTAGTAACTCACTGTAATAGCTTAGCTATCCTGTTCAAGGTTGCAGAAGAATACGTTTTATGATAGAAAGAACAGGGCATGAGGTGGCTATAAATCCTGGTTGTCCAATCCAGGATTTAGACACACTCATTCACTCTTAAAATTCATTTTAGTCAATCCAAATTTTGGCATAGTTTTGGAAGGTGGGAAGAAACCGGAGAACACGGAGGAAACCCATGCGGATACAGGGAGAATGTGTATAGAAACTCAGCCAAGAGACAACGCTGAGCGCAGGAATATACCTAAAACATGGAGCTGCAAGACCTCACTGTTGTTCTCAGTGCAGTTATTGTTATTATAGTTTTACTATGATTATGTTACGGTAAGTGTTATTTGTTTTTATTGTTATTATTGTTGTTTTTAACACTTCATTCATTAAACAATGTCCTTATTCTGGACCAGATTTCCAAAGTAACTACAGGTAACAAGTAAATAACCACAATTTTGAGTAATAAAGTAATTCTGAATTATTATATTACTTTTCATTAAAGTTCTATCCAAATGCTAAAAGCCTGAATGGCTTCATCACTGTAAAAGCCTTAGTCCGACAGCTAATTAAATAGGAGAAAGCTAATCCATTTAAGTTATTTCAAAGGAGCTCAGCTCCCATTGGCACTCAAGTACTTGGAGACAAAAAAAAAAAAAAATCAGGATGAGTTAGTGTGTGTTATTGATTACACCGAACCATAGCAATGCTCGAAGATAACAACAGCAACGCTTACTCAGAAATATTCCGTCAAAAGCAGCTGATACTACGGTACCAGAAAAGTGGTTAAAAATATGCATGCCCCATGAATCATTCAACTGCAAATAAATACACCTATTTAACAGGATTTACTTTAGCTACAGGTCCAAATATCCTGGCTAGCACATAGGCATAACTTCACTGTGGAGTCAGGTTAGTATACTTGTGCTTGAAGTACGAGCCATTCTTCAGCCACAAAAAACAAACAAAAAAAACAAAACAAAAAAAAAAAACACACCCATACAATGTGGATGAAAGTGTTCTTACTGTAATATTTGATAAATTTCTTTAGGCTCGTAAATGACACTGTACACAACAGACGATTATGAAACAAATATTGAACTCCACTTTATTACATACTGTAAATAAATAATTTCTATTGTAAATGTAGTCACCCTGAACATACCTCAATATGAGCCTGCATATCAAAAAAGAAAAAAATAAATAAAAATCCTAGGAGTCCTTATGAATATATACGGTGAATAGAGCAGATCCCGGGAATTTATGCTGCATGCCGTGTTTTCATGACTCACACTGCCAGCTGGCCTCACTCGTATTCTGTAGATAAGAGTTCAGCTAGTGTACTCCCCCATATCCTGTGTTAAAGTGAAAGTGGCAAAGCATTTTCATATTCCCGGTTTTAAACACTTCAGCCTGAGGCATAGTGAATCACCTGGGAGAATGTATTTCTTTGAAAACTGAACATGTTTACGTAAATGCTTCATACACTGAAATTTATGTGAACAACAAAAAAAAAAAAAAAAAAAACACCATTTGGCTTCTGCACTCTACAATTTAGAAGTACAAGAGAGACAGCTGCATCTTCCAACATGACTGGATATTTTTAGCTAGCTTATGGCGCTCGTATTTCAGCCAAACGCACACATAGCAACACCAAGTCACATTTTTTTTTAATCAAATGTGTAGGGTTTTTTTCTTTTTTTTAGCAACAGTTGGCATGAGAACAACTGTCGCACAAGGATAATTGGTATGTTTCTCATATCTGATCACAACAAGGACATAAGGTTGTTATAAAAATTATTATTATTATTATTTTATTTATTTATTTTTTTTAAAAAGCTCAAGTGTTTTTTGATCCAAAACATGATGAATATCATACATGTTTAAAACAAAATATATGGTGATATAACGCTTTACAATAAATGGTTCAACATTCATAAATGTCGTGGCAGCTCTTATTTTTAATACGTATCAAATACATAAAAAATTACCTTGCCATATGTCGTAGTTTTTAAATACTAGTAATTAAATACGAAGTAATTAAATACTAGATATGCCTCTTCACACTAACAAAGAAAAGTGAAGTTGCATGTACCATCCAGCTTTTATAAAAACCCTTATATTGATTAAAATATATAAAATGTATTTATCATACAGTAGTTAAACCTAGGAACATATGAGACCATCCTTTATTGTTTCCTTTTCAGATGCCAAAAGAAGGCTAAATGCCGGCAGGAACTGATCTGCAAATGTTTTGGTCACCGCATCCGTGTATCTCTTGCCACGGTCACTTCGTTGCTTTCTAGTTTGAACATAAGGCGAGTATAGCAAAGAACACCATGAAAATTACATCTTCTGTTTTTAGAGTCATTTTATAACATCAGAAAAACACTGAATAATGATGAGCTTCTGTGTATAGAAACATCTGCCCAAAACTCAGATTGGCCTCCAGATAATGAACTGTAATGTCTCTTGTACATAAATGTGCCTAATGATGTACATATGAGTGTACTAGTAATGAATACTGTTTTTATTATTTATCAGTTATTATGCAATATGCCTGCTATAAACACTGATTAAACTATTTTTTTAATATTTAGCTGTCACATGTTCATGTACTATAACACATAATTTTTCATTATTGTTATTTAGGGCTGCACGATTAAAAATCCATTTTGTTTTTAAGCATATTTATCTCTGCTAACAATAAATAATGACACAAATTATCTCATTAAGATGTTTGCCACTATTGATTTATCATTTAAATAATAAGCTATTGATAAACCCTGTATTAATTCCTGACTGTGTGTATTTTACCTGGATTAAATTGTGGTCTTTTGTGATTATATAACTGCACAGATCCATAGTGCAATTTTGATTATCCCCTTTTCTATTTTTTTTTTTTTAGTATGCAGTACAATTTGTTGAAAAATGAGTAAGCATGAGCAGAATCAGACAGATGAAATTGATAACAAGGAAGCGGTTTATGCAAACTAAGTACACCACTTTTACCACAAGATTTGACTGTATGCAACTTTTATGATTAAGGACCAATTAAACAGATGTACTGTAAAAATCCAACAGAATTCTTGCATTTTTCAAATAACACATTTTAACAGTGTAGTTTAATTTATATTGAAGCACATTACAGATTATTTTTTCGTGTGTTATGAGATCAGGTGTTTGCTTTCAGGTTGCATTTTCAAGCAGACTCAAATATATTCTGTTACATGCCAGCAATATGGGCATTAAATAATCAAGTTGATATCTTAATGCACTAACTATACAAAGCAACAATGCACTAAGCAATCATTACCCATCAGCGCACCCTGATGCCCGGCCAATAGACAGACCAATGACTTCCTTCTCACTACTTATGGACACTAACTAAACTATAATAGCCTAATCTATAATAGTATAATATAATAATAGAACATAAAATGATGTTGCAAAAACGCAAATGGAACTGTACGGTCATTTCCTTTTTGTCTGTGTAGAATGAGGAAGAGAAAGTCCAATTGCAAATGGAAGGACTGCTATTAACTTCTTCCTAACAGCTGACATCGCCAGACACTGTAAATAAAATGGCACAGGAACATTGCATTTCCATTTTGCCAATGCAGAGAAATGCAAATACATTCTTTGTTCTGAACTTGAATTATGTCTCAAATTCTGAACACTCATTAAGGTTACATTACATTAAGGTTACATCATTACAAACACAATTTTCCAATCAGCATTTGAATTTGAAAAAATTTGAAAGATCCCAGGTTCAAATCCCACAACCACCAAGTTGCCACTGTTGGGCCCTTGAGCAAGGCCCTTAACCCTCAACTGCTCAGATGTATAATGAGATAAGAATGTAAGTTGCCAAATGCCTAAATGTAAATGTAAAAGTGTCAGTTTAATGTTAATTCCTTTAATGTTAAGTGTGATTTTGTTATTTCTGACACATCAGATCATAATGCAACAAAGTCATACCCATTACACTTGTATAACTTAAAACTGACAGTAATATACACATAAAATATATAAAACACAGTATTTTTAAAACTATACTTTTAGTGGTCCATTTTCTCATATCTACTGTATATTGTTGGGATTTGATAGAATGCCTAATCCTTCAAAAGCACTACAACAGCAATAACAATAATATACTGCGTAGAGTACACAAATATTAAAAATTTTCTAAAGAGCTTTCTTTGTATTCTTTCTTAGGTCACAAGAACAGCTGTGCAAATTGCCAAGCTTGTGCAGGCAATGAGACATTTTGCAGGTCAATTTAAATGATTCATAATGCTCATTTAATGGAAGGTGGGGGGAGAAAATGTTTTGATTGGCACTAAAAAGGATATTAATCTCATAAATAAATGAATCCGTATAGAAACAGCTGAATGAATAATCAATAAGAACACTATGCGAAGCCCAGATGTATTTAACAGCATGCCAGTGTGTGCATGCAAAGGGGAAGCTTGAAAAGGGAAGTAAATCTAATCCAATGTTAAACATACAGAAAATACTACTAGCAACATATGGGCTACAGTCAGTGATTGTACACCTAGATATACACCGGAGACTAATCAAATACACAGCTAATGTATACAGTATACGCAAGTGTAGTTCACTTTATATGGGAACGATGTTTGATTTAGAAATATCCTTTACAAACAAGTTTTTGGGGCACTGGTGGCTCAGTGGTAAGTGCTGCGCCTGCCATGCGGAAGGCCCGGGTTCGATTCCAGCCAGTGCCCACACCCCAGCCACTGGATACAGTGCCGGTCCCAAGCCCAGATAAAATGGGAGGGTTGCGTCAGGAAGGGCATCCGGTGTAAAACCTGTGCCAAGTTGTAGTGCGGACTGGATATTCCGCTGTGGCGACCCCTTGCCGGGAGCAGCCGAAAGACCAACAACAACAACAACAACTTTACAAACAAGTTTTTGCTTGTTCAACTGACAGCCAGACAGACAGACTACAAGAAGTTACCTTACTGAAGTCAGAAATTCAACAGTTTATGTACAAAACTTCATCATAAAATATACATACATTTATATATTTTTTTAATGTTTAATTATAAGACTTACCTCCCGATTGCCCGGCAGTTGTGTCCCTTTGTCTGAGGCGGAGGGGAGACTCCCATTATTGTCTGAAAATACACAAGCAGTGAGACTCCATTTAGGCAAAGTACTAGTGCCTAAAGATTGTGAGATAAATGAAAGACACATGTTGATATATCCTAAACATCCAATATGGAAATTTATGGGAACATTTGTTATTTTAAGGGCATAAAGGCTCTGAGTTGCATGCATATATATTTTTTATATATACAGTATATAAAAATATATATAAAAAAACTATTAGAATGAATGAATGAATGAATAAAAAATAAATAAAAATTCTATTTGGCTGATGTTTGCACAGGTAGTACCGTCACAGGGTTGAGTCATTGGCATGTCACAGGCATTCCTCAACGAATGTAACAGTATGCAGCGTCATCATCACCTTATATGTCATGTGTGAGGTAATAATAAATATTTATTTGATTACCAGATCATATCATTAGGTGGATGTACTCTGAATACATCTAATACTAAATAAAACAAGCTTTACCACATTAAACAAGCTCTACCAGTTTGGCAATATGTTCTCTATAGAAGAATTACAGTTCTGTTGCTGGTTGTTTGGTCAAGTCTTTTTTTTATTGTGTTGTGGTAAGCTGATCTCTTTTGATCTCCCAGCCACCATTCAAACAGGGCTAAATTTCTAAAGGCAATCAATCAAAGTACAAGTACACTAAGCATCTGGTATATATCATATACATTATGATCCAGCACTGAAAAGGAAAAATTATCATGCAGTAGTGAATCTTGTTGATCTAACCTAATGTGAACAGGGAGAAAGAGCATATGGATATTCTGTGTCTGACTTAGAGGTCAAAAGTCAAATTTGGGCTCCTAGAAATGCAAACTCAAATGACAATGGAAAAGGTTACAGGCTAAAGCTGTCACATGTTTGAAGCTGTGGCGTCTGTTGAACATTTAGCACAGTTTGACTACATTTATAATACATCAGGCATGATTTGCCAGAGAAACATTCATTAGAATATTGTTTAACAACAGGTCATTTCAAAAGAAAAAAAAAAAAAAAAAAAGGGGGGGGGGGGGGCAGAAATTTTTTTTCCTCTTTTGTTTTTGTATCACTTTGTATCATCAATGCTGACAGTACAGATTCGAGAGAGCGCTGAAGGAATGACAGGACTTCCTGTGGGTTGTGCAGAACACCACATACACATGGTTGCACAATTCAAGCTCCACAAACCTAGATGAGCAAAGTCCCACTTCACAAAAATGCAGCACAGCTATCATATGCAGGGGAAGGAGTCCAACTGTATTGCACAACAGACATTTTGAATACATTAAGAAGATGATCTATACACTACAGACCCATCAATTATTGGAGTTGTATCCATTTTGCGTGACTCTTACCCTTATATACACTAGGGCTTCTCAATGTCCACGGCCAATCCATAGCATGTCAACACGGACCCAGCTTATACCTCAAATAAGCAATACAATAATATGTTTCCTACCTTGAAATAAAATCATGTTATATTCATCAAAATACTGATAGTTATGTCATTTTATATACTATATACTTTATATACTGCGATTAAGGGTAAATGTAATAGTTTACCTTGTTTGACATTGTTGTCATGGCAACGTTAACAGGTGTTGTGCGCTAAATTAACCCCCCTTACCATGGATTGCCCCCACACACAATCACTGTCAAATACTATATTACAACATAAATTCATATGTTTATTATTATCAGATATGATATAACTATTATAAGACGACATTATAATAAGACCACTGATAAAAAGTTGGCTTATATTATTTCCTTTTAGGCACATTTATTTTTCAGGGGTTTGTCATGCAATTCAAATTGTTCAAATTGTTTAAACTAAAAAAAAATATTGTACATAAATGTGTTAATCATATATATATATATATATATATATATATATATATATATATATATATATATATATATATATATATATATATATATACACACACTATAACAATATTTCAAATATTTACATTAAATTATTATTATAATTTAAACGATATAAAAATATACATGTTCTACATGAAAGCGACTGCATAAACACAATGCTAAAAACAATCATACATTTTTACTCATTAGTTTACTTCAGACAGATCAGATAAAAATAAATGCATAAAAATGCATTTTATATGCCAGTATTTTATTAATGTTTACAAAGGCTGTCATGTGACTCATTATAACAGTAGTGTAATATTTGATCATAATAAAAAAGTAACATTGTGCAGTAATGTGATTTTTGATAGCGATTATGTAGGGGGCAATCCGTGGTATTGGGGGCATTTTAGCGCATAACACCATCAAAGAACAAATGAAGTTTATCGTCACAGAGTTCAATTGGCTAATAGGCACCAGTTCACTTCCCCGGACAAAGCGATGTGTATTTTGAATGTCTTTGCAGTCGGTCATGTGTCGCATCTTTAGCATGCTCAATTTTGTAATTTTACGTTGAAATGCACGACAAGCATGCGTTATTCCATGAAAAATTCCAGCTTTCAGAATGCCACAACCAGAGGTGGAAAGTAACAAATTACATTTACTCGCGTTACTGTAATTGAGTAGTTTTTTTGTGTATTTCTACTTTTCAAAGTAGTTTTTAAAATCGTTTTGTTTGAAGTATTGTAATTCGCTACATTTTAAATCATATTCACTACTGAGTAAAAAATAAATGAATGAAAATGCTAAAATAATACAAATATTATGCTTTTGCTCTCGCATGTGTGTATCATGTCCTGGTCGCACGCCGCTCCAGACTCCACTCCAGGTTTTCTGACATCGGCATCTACCTGACCTTTCACACGGTCGCTTCCGCCCTGTAAGTGATGTCATCGACTAGCACAACCATATATAAACCGAAGGGAGACGCGGGAAAGAGGAAAGAGATTGTGATTTTGGCGTTTTGATATTTGTTTGTGTATTCCGGTTTTTAATTTTTGCCTCACATTGACTTTATTTATTGCTTTGTCCCTTTGGTTTGGTTGGTCTTTGTATATATTTGTAGATAATTTCACTGTATGTTTGTGCACTCACTAGTAGTAGGGGCGTGGCTGCCATTTATTTTGGGAAGAGGGAATTTATTAACTGTTTTTGGTTTAGGGAGTCCGGTACTTGTACGTTTTGCAGGTAATCTAACTACTAAATATAAATACCATTTTGTTTATTATTTTGGCCTGAGTCCACCCTGAATCTGATCCTCCTCCTCCTGTTTGTTTGTGTGTGTGTGTGTGTGTGTGTGTGTGTGTGTGTGTGTGTGTGTGTGTGTGTGTGTGTGTGTTTTTGTATATAGAAACCTCATTATTTCATCAGTTAATGATTGGATCTAGTTCTTTCTTCCATATACCTCCATTTCCATACAGTTTAAAATAGAACCCTGAACCATTCTTTTGCTGTATGGCCCTAGACTGGGACGTAACACCATATTTAAGTGAACACTTTGATTTTCAAGCAGAAGAAAGACAACAGCTTTATTATGCAAAAGTGTTCCTTCAGTTAAACACAACTAGTTTGAGATTTATATCTGCTCATCTTTTTTGAACTATGCTAGAATGCCTCATCCCACCCCCGCTAATAAAAAAGTAACTCTGTAACTTTTACTCTGAGTAAATTTTTTATGAGCTACTTTTTACTTTTACTTGAGTAGATTTTTATAAGGGTAACTTTACTTGTACTTAAGAAAAAATTTCACTGAAGTAACAGTACTTGTACTTGAGTACAAAATTTTATTACTCTTTTCACCTCTGGCCACAACCAATCGTCACTCTTTCTATCGACCTGGATCAGCTGATGATGCAGTTTGCGTGCACACTTCATGGTTAACGGATGATGGGACACCATGGCAGACATCACAGGTTTTCCAAGCTTGCGTTTTCCACGTTTTTAGACGCAACATGTGAATGGCTCCTTAAGGCATCAAGTAACCTTAAAGTTGGTTTGGTTTAAGCATCCGATTACAATCAAACAGAGGCATAGTTTTCCACTAGGTTTGTATGCATTTTGTCTCAGACTACCTTACAGTAAATGTGAATTTCTTGTAAGTTGTAAGCAAGAATAACAAAAGTAATTTGCTTATTGATCACAGGTTCTGGACCTTGAATAGAAATCAGATTCGGATCTTTGAGATCCGAACTAGATGAACATACAGTGGAACCTCGGATTACGATTAACACGGTTTACGAGTGTTCCGCAAGACGAGCAAAGATTTTTAATAAATTTTGACTTGAAAAACGAGCATTGTCTTGGTTTACGAGCACCGAGTATCATGTATCACACGCATGTGCTTCTTGTTTTGACACCGAGCATCACGTCATCACAACTGAGCCAAAGGTTTTTCTCTCTCTTGCGGTGCGGAATTGTAGGTAATCGTCTCCCCTTCTGGGTGAAAACACACACACAAAAACTCTGCAAACACTAGGACCCAGCAGGGGAGACGATAGGTAATCGTCTTCCCTGCTGGGTCTTAGTTATCGTCTCCCCTGCTGGGTCTTAGTGCTTGCAGAGTTTTTGTGTGTTTGTTTGGGAACCTGAGAGGAGGGGGGCTGTAAAGCCGAGAGAGAGAGAGAGAGAGAGAGAGAGAGAGAGAGAGAGAGAGAGAGAGAGAGAGAGAGTGTGTGTGTGTGTGTGTGTGTGTGTGTGTGTGTGTGTGTGTGTGTGTGTGTGTGTGTGTGTGAGTGTTGGTGTAAGTGAATGAGCGCGAGCACACACACACACACACACACACTCGGCTTTACAGCCCCTACACACCCCCACCCGGCTTCAAACAGAAACACACAGAAACTCCACTCTCTCATGATTCAAAGGTAAGGTGCTGTTTAATTTGTTGTTTTACTTTACAGCAGTGATCCCGTTTGTATGCGCTCACACAAGTGTGACTAGCGATGTTCCTTGCTAATTTTTAAACGGTTAATTTTTAAACAGTTTTTTAAAAAAAACGGTCTCTCCGTTAATGTGTGTGTGTGTGTGTGTGTGTGTGTGTGTGTGTGTGTGTGTGTGTGTGTGTGTGTGTGCACGCACATTACACACACAGCGCCTGCGTGCACAAACGGAAACACTTATCTGTCGGGATTTATTTTTACTTTTATTTTTAAAGGTAAAGTGCAGGTTAATTTTTTATTTTTACTTTATTTTTATTATTTTTACTTTAACATTTTGTGTTAATTATTTTTATGTATTTTGGCCTTTTGAAAAAAAAATTTTTGGGCTGTAGAACAAATAATTTGAGTTACCCATTATTTCCTATGGGAAAATTACATTTGGTTTACAAGTGTTTTGGTATACGAGCCCGCTTCCGGAACGAATTATGCTCGTAATCCGAGGTTCGACCGTACCTGATTTTGACACCCATATGTAGACTTCACCAGACTATTCACAAGTGCACACAAGTGCAAAGGATTTTTGTAATCTGTAGCATTTTATTTTCACTTCACTGTAACTGAGCTGTGTATTCCAGACATGTTACAGCATGATAGTGCACAAAGGTGAACTCCACAAACACAGGGACTGCCAGTGTTTATGCAAAAGATCTCAAGAAGAATGAACAGAGCTGTGATCTCTACCCCAGTGAATACCCTTGGGATGAACCACATGATCTCACAAAAGCTTTTTCTTTGTGTAAAATTTTACTGGAAAGCCTTCCTAGGAGAAAGTATTTCTTGGAACAGTGACTGGGGATTAAATCTGGAATGGGTGTGCTAGTCAGGTTTCCCCAAAATTATGGACATGTTTTTTCTTGTTCAATATTTTGCATTGTTGTTTAGAACTGATCCAATATGGAAATTTGTTTAGATGTTTTCAAAGTTAAAGCCTCGCAAGTAAGAAGTTTGCATGCCAATGTATTTCACAAATTCCTCAGCAGAGCCATACAGAGAGCCTTCAGAATATGAAATAATACACAGTACACACACCAACACACTGTGAGCGAAGTGTACACTATCAAAGACCCATGCTACTGAGCAGGCGCTTTCTGCCAGTTGCTTGAGTGGTGTGGGAGTAAATGAGAGAAAAGGTCTTATCAGAACCTCACACACTGCCCACTCTGTATGTGATGGCAAAATATGTGACAGTGCATTGGCCCCCAGCTCACATTCTTACAGACAGTAAGGGGACACAAATACAGGACAGTGTGGTACACAAGCACACATACTTGCTGACAGAAAAAAAATGTTAAGGAGAAGTTAAGAAGTCCATATGACAAGGTCAAAGGAACAAAAGACACATGTAAGGAGGGGAGAACAAAATATAGGGAAAACTGAGCAAAGCCCGGATGTCGACACAAAGCGGTGGGTGGACAGAAGGACGTCACATGGAGACACACTCTGTCCATACCTGCGAGAAAGGTCTTCCTGTAACCTGTCAACACTGCAAAGCCATCTTTACCAGGGTGACACCAAGAAGTCGGGGCAATGAAACAAAAGAAAATCAATCAAAAACATATTTTGAGAGAAAACAGCAATACACACACTATAAAAGAAGCCAACATAAAATAATAAGATAATCTCCTATACATTTCATGTTTGTATAAGGCCTTTTGAAATGCACCTTCGTAATGCGAGAGCTCTGGTTGCTAGCCAGGAGGTTACCATCCTTGTCATTGGTGTTACTTTGCCCTAGACCTGGTGATAATAGTGCAGGTGATGAGTGCTGGAAAAAGGACCCTGTTCCACCTAGTTATAGACTAGTACACTCATATTACGGCGTCAAATGAAAAGCTAATGTAATAAATACATATCAATGGGGATTCCAATTTAAGTAGTAATAGATGTACAGATATTTTAACAGACGTTGAATAATTATTTAATTGGCAGCTCCAATACCGAAACTGTCATTATGTTTTTAAAATTTTAACACAGTGTGTTGGAGTCATCCATTCCCATTAAAGGTTTAAAAAGAGGACCTGTGAAAGAGCTCTATTAAAATACAGACAGCATTTAAAATATGGCACATTCTACTGCTGTGTTGGCTTTCTACAGCTGTGTAAATGTTAAGTGTCAAAACCTTATCACCAATCTGATGAAAACCAATCCTGCAGTTGGAAAAGAGTGACTTATTTACTTATCTATCCACACTTACTGTATGTCCAGACCCACCCTGTTACAGACAACAAAGCACTCCTGCCAGTCATTCTAGATAGGAGCCTCTGCTAAAGTCTGTGAATGCATTTGTAAACATTTGTAATGTTTTCTTAATAATTAGCAACTACAGTGGTGTGAAAAACTATTTGCCCCCTTCCTGATTTCTTATTCTTTTGCATGTTTGTCACACTTAAATGTTTCTGCTCATCAATAACCGTTAACTATTAGTCAAAGATAACATAATTGAACACAAAATACAGTTTTTAAATGAAGGTTTACGTTATTAAGGGGAAAAAAAAACTCCAAATCTACATGGCCCTGTGTGAAAAAATGATTGCCCCCCTTGTTGAAAAATAACTTAACTGTGGTTTATCACACCTGAGTTCAATTTCTGTAGTCACCCCCAGGCCTGATAACTGCCACACCTGTTTCAATCAAGAAATCACTTAGATAGGAGCTACCTGACACAGAGAAGTAGACCAAAAGCACCTCAAAAGCTAGACATCATGCCAAGATCCAAAGAAATTCAGGAACAAATGAGAACAAAAGTAATTGAGATCTATCAGTCTGGTAAAAGTTCTAAAGCCATTTCTAAAGCTTTGGGACTCCAGCGAATCACAGTGAGAGCCATTATCCACAAATGGCAAAAACATGGAACAGTGGTGAACCTTCCCAGGAGTGGCCGGCCGAGCAAAATTACCCCAAGAGCGCAGAGACAACTCATCCGAGAGGCCACAAAAGACCCCAGGACAACATCTAAAGAACTGCAGGCCTCACTTGCCTCAATTAAGGTCAGTGTTCACGACTCCACCATAAGAAAGAGACTGGGCAAAAACGGCCTGCATGGCAGATTTCCAAGGCGCAAACCACTTTTAAGCAAAAAGAACATTAAGGCTCGTCTCAATTTTGCTAAAAAAACATCTCAATGATTGCCAAGACTTTTGGGAAAATACCTTGTGGACCGCCGAGACAAAAGTTGAACTTTTTGGAAGGTGCGTGTCCCGTTACATCTGGCGTAAAAGTAACACAGCTTTTCAGAAAAAGATCATCATACCAACAGTAAAATATGGTGGTGGTAGTGTGATGGTCTGGGGTTGTTTTGCTGCTTCAGGACCTGGAAGGCTTGCTGTGATAGATGGAACCATGAATTCTACTGTCTACCAAAAAATCCTGAAGGAGAATGTCCGGCCATCTGTTCGTCAACTCAAGCTGAAGCGATCTTGGGTGCTGCAGCAGGACAATGACCCAAAACACACCAGCAAATCCACCTCTGAATGGCTGAAGAAAAACAAAATGAAGACTTTGGAGTGGCCTAGTCAAAGTCCTGACCTGAATCCTATTGAGATGCTGTGGCATGACCTTAAAAAGGCGGTTCATGCTAGAAAACCCTCAAATAAAGCTGAATTACAACAATTCTGCAAAGATGAGTGGGCCAAAATTCCTCCAGAGCCCTGTAAAAGACTCGTTGCAAGTTATCGCAAACGCTTGATTGCAGTTATTGCTGCTAAGGGTGGCCCAACCAGTTATTAGGTTCAGGGGGCAATTACTTTTTCACACTGGGCCATGTAGGTTTGGATTTTTTTCTCCCTAAATAATAAAACACCTAATTTAAAAACTGCATTTTGTGTTTACTTGTGTTATCTTTGACTAATAGTTAAATGTGTTTGATGATCAGAAACATTTTGTGTGACAAACATGCAAAAGAATAAGAAATCAGGAGGGGGGCAAATAGTTTTTCACACCACTGTATGTACGAACAAGACTGAGCTTTTTAGTTATTTTTTTTTAATCAAATCACAGATATGCTGCAGTAAACTAAAGACCGAAAAGCAAAACTGGCTTGGCTCCAGTTTGGAGACTGCTCTAGAATTTCACAACCACATTCATTCCATTTAGGCAACTCCACTCAATAATTTCACCTAAGGCTATCTCGGTTTCAAATGCATGCCTCCTAGACTGCTTTGTGTTTATTCTAATAAAGAAAACTGTTCTTTGTGTTTACGCAAATTACAATTGCACCTATAGCCTAAACTCATCAAATTAAACTGATGCTTATAAATCAGACTACACCAGTAGGTCATATCCAAACATCTGGGAAATTAGTATTATTTTACCAGTTCATGTTGAAAAACAGTGATGGTGTGTGAGTGGCAGCTAAAAATAAATTAATTAATTAATTACATATAGGTTGACGGCTACTGAATACTAATACCACTAGCAGGACAGGTGCACAGCTTGGTTTAACTATTTTCCTAAGTCAAACCAAAAGAAGTTTAAAGATATGAGATTTGGATTTAATTAAACAACTCAGCATGGGAAGGGTCAATGACGATTAAATAAAAAAAAAAAAAAAAAAGTGTACATTTTACCTCTACCAGAATATGGGTTTGAACTTGCAAAAATGCAGAACTCTTAAAATGAGCATATGATTTTATAGTCATAAAAACAGCTGAAAAGAAAAACATAGAAACACATAATTCTGTGTATTTGTGCTATTTCTTTATCTTTTGACCCAATTTCAAATATTTCGCAAGTATTCTGGGAAGTTGGTTAAAATTAACTAAAATTCAGTTCATTATATTGAATATTGTGCTGGAAAAAAAAAATGTCACTTTATACAGCACAACCCAGAACCCTATATATGTTTATTAAAAAACAACGGCAACACAAATAATGGCTAAAATGCTCTGAGCTTTAAGGGCTAAAAAAATGAGACTCTCTCTTACTCAGTCGTTTTCCCATGCAAGATCATGGGAGGCCTGAAGTCTGTCGCAGGAATCTTGTTGCACAAGGTGGGATAGACTCTGGATGGGGTGCCAAGTAATTGCAGGGCACAAGCACACAAACATTACGGCAATTTGGAAACATCAATTAGCCTAATTTGCATGTATTTGGACTATGGGAGGAAACCAGAGTACCTGGGGGAGACTCACCAAGCACAAAAAAAACATGAAAACTCCTTATGATAACACTTTTCTAATTTAAAGAATTTTATCTTCAGATTATATTTGTTTCATACATCACATTCAAATGGTGCTGACAATATGTGTAAATATGCTTCCATGATTAAAGCTTCATTGTTTTAGCCCCCTGCCTTATCCATCTTCTGGTATTTGTGAAACACTCCCAGTAGGAAACTGTTTGTGAGTGAGTGATAAGGAGCATTCCCATTTCTACAACTGTAGTAAGGAAGTGCATTGCTGTGCATGATGTGGGTCTTGTCACTCAACTTATTTCACCAAGTCCAAATGCTATTTTTGGTTTCTGGTCCTGTTTGACAGATATCTGAGGTGCTGGCTTAAGTGTTATTCTATAGGATGTGACAATGCATTCACAGTGCTATATACAGTGGCTTGCAAACGTATTCGGCCCCCTTGAACTTTTCCACATTTTGTCACATTACAGCCACAAACATGAATCAATTTCACGTGAAAGATCAATACAAAGTGGTGTACACTTGAGAAGTGGAACGAAAATCATACATGATTTCAAACATTTTTTTACAAATAAATAACTGTGAAGTGGGGTGTGCGTAATTATTCAGCCCCCTTTGGTCTGAGTGCAGTCAGTTGCCCATAGACATTGCCTGATGAGTGCTAATGACTAAATAGAGTGCACCTGTGTGTAATCTAATGTCAGTACAAATACAGCTGCCCTGTGACGGCCTCAGAGGTTGTCTAAGAGAATATTGGGAGCAACAACACCATGAAGTTCAAAGAACACACCAGACAGGTCAGGAATTGAAGAAATTAAACAGGGAAGTTATTGAGAAATTTAAAGCAGGCTTAGGCTACAAAAAGATTTCCAAAGCCTTGAACATCCCATGGAGCAATGTTCAAGCGATCATTCAGAAATGGAAGGAGTATGGCACAACTGTAAACCTACCAAGACAAGGCCATCCACCTAAACTCACAGGCTGAACAAGGAGAGCGCTGAACAGAAATGCAGCCAAGAGGCCCATGGTGACTCTGGACGAGCTGCAGAGATCTACAGCTCAGGTGGGGGAATCTGTCCATAGGACAACTATTAGTCGTGCACTGCACAAAGTTGGCCTTTATGGAAGAGTGGCAAGAAGAAAGCCATTGTTAACAGAAAACCATAAGAAGTCCCGTTTGCAGTTTGCCACAAGCCACGTGGGGGACACAGCAAACGTGGAAGAAGGTGCTCTGGTCAGATGAGACCAAAATGGAACTTTTTGGGCAAAATGCAAAACGCTATGTGTGGCGGAAAACTAACACTGCACATAACTCTGAACACACCATCCCCACTGTCAAATATGGTGGTGGCAGCATCATGCTCTGGGGTGCTTCTCTTCAGCAGGGACAGGGAAGCTGGTCAGAGTTGATGGGAAGATGGATGGAGCCAAATACAGGGCAATCTTGTAAGAAAACCTCTTGGAGTCTGTAAAAGACTTGAGACTGGGGCGGAGGTTCACCTTCCAGCAGGACAACGACTCTAAACATAAAGCCAGGGCAACAATGGAATGGTTTAAAACAAAACATATCCATGTGTTAGAATGGCCCAGTCAAAGTCCAGATCTAAATCCAATCGAGAATCTGTGGCAAGATCTGAAAACTGCTGTTCACAAATGTTGTCCATCTAATCTGACTGAGCTGGAGCTGTTTTGCAAAGAAGAATGGACAAGGATTTCAGTCTCTAGATGTGCAAAGCTGGTAGAGACATACCCTAAAAGACTGGCAGCTGTAATTGCAGCAAAAGGTGGTTCTACAAAGTATTGACTCCGGGGGCTGAATAATTAAACACACCCCACTTTTCAGTTATTTATTTGTAAAAAAAAAATGTTTGGAATCATGTATGATTTTGTTCCACTTCTCACGTGTACACACCACTTTGTATTGGTCTTTCACGTGGAATTCCAATAAAAATGATTCATGTTTGTGGCTGTAATGTGACAAAATGTGGAAAAGTTCAAGGGGGCTGAATACTTTTGCAAGCCACTGTATATAATATACACAGTATATAAATATAATAAGTGGTATAATAAAGTATATTATATATATATATATATATATATATATATATATATATATATATATATATATATATATATATAAAATAAATGGGTAGAACCAATGGTGACAATTCTCCAAAAAATGTAACACAGGTGTCACTTGGACAACATTTACAGTAGCAACAACATCTCTGACAATGCTCAAGAGATATTTCAGTGTGTACAGTATATGCACGATGCCCTGCGATGAACTTTCATCCCACCCAAGGCCTATATTCCCCTCATACAGTACCTCAGGGTTCCAGAGACAGAGTCAGGATGCACCAGGACAGTGACCATTATTAACTGGTAACTTAATATGAATGAAATTCAACAGTTTTTTTTGTGCTGTTGTTATTTACTGTACATTAATAAATCTGATCTGTTGGTATTCACACTCGAAATGCACTTATTTTTATATAGCCCTTATGTGTAACCTTCCTACTTTCCAACTGGCCAGGGGAAAGAACATCAAAACTATAAAACAGAAAACTCAATTACAGAGTCTTGTTGCCATAGCAACTCTGGCTCTGTTCCTCTCCTAGTCCCTGTTGTGTTGCATATAATCTCAAGGAAACATATCAGAGTAAACAGACGTAGGACGCCTGCTGTTTGCCCTAAATGATTTTATTTGGGCTGTGTGACTAGGCTAGGTGATATCTGATTTTCAATATTATTTCATTTCATAAAACCATTTGAATAACTAATGAGATTTATTTGTTTCTAATATTTACAACAACAACAACAAAAAAAAAAAAAAAAAAGGAGTCAACTGTCAAGTCAATTCACCCTGGATTATATTGAAAACACTACAACATTTTATTTGATGTTTTACCATGTAAATTTAATTGTCTGTTAGAAATATGCATTCATGTCAATTCTGGTGGGTGCAGGATTCTCTCAAAAAGTTGGTACAGTTGACTGTTTATTGTCACCATTTCTGTTTATAATACTTCTTAAGCTTTTGGACACTGAAGACACCAATTGGTCAAGTATAGCCAGCTGGATTTTCCACATTCTTTCATTATGCAAATAATATAGCATGGATCATACATCGCCACAAATTCTCAAATGGAGACATTTCAAGACTCCAGACAGGCCAGTCTAGCTCCTTTACTCTCAGCCATGCATGTGAAATTGGAGCAGAATGCGGTTTGTCCTGTTGCGGGGGACAAAAAACAGGGATGCATCTGGAAAAGATGCAGTTTGCATGGCAGCATATGTTGCTCTACAATCATCATATATTTCTGCATTAATGATGCCCTCACAGTTATGCAATTTACCCTAACCATGTGCACTCGCACACCCCCATACAATGACTGATGCTGACCTTTAACAGCACTTTTTTCTCATCACCTTGTAATTTAGTCAGAACTTTTCGTCCTAAATTGGGCCTGTCCCAACTTTTTTGGAAGATTTGAAATGAGTGCAAATCTTCAGCAAACAATGAAAGTAACATGGTAAATCATCAAATAATGTGTTTAAGTGTTAAAAATATAGTACAAGATGAAGAGACATTATGAATGACTGCCAATTTAGGAAAAAAAAAGGAATTTCCATATTATATCTCATGCACTTCTTTACTGGGATCTGCAAGACTTCACATCTCCTATTACATCATCATCATAAAAGAAAGCCTGCTAGTAGTATTAGCACTAATTCATTCTACTAGAGAATTTTGATTAGATCACAATAATGGATGTCATGCTGCTTTAATTACTAATGATGAATCATAATTAATTTGCCCCTGAGAAGTCTTCTGCTTCTCAAACAACTAGACTCCCACAACCGCGCACTGTAATTCATCACCACACTCTGTTAAAAACATTAAAAACATACACTTCAAAACGATCATTACTTAAGAGCGCATTGCATTCTCTGCCTGAAATAAACTGGCGTAGACTTGTAATGTTTGTTTGGCTTATCTTGATTGGCTTTAACTGTATAGGATTTCTCATGAACCTGGGCTGATAAGTTGGATCAGTCTTTACTATTATACTGTTTAAAAATACCATTGCTTCCACTTTCGTGCTATGTATTTGGTACTAAAATAAGTACATGTTATGCTCTATTGGGTCTCCTGCACAAGGCAGTCGTCACATGGGCTCCAAAACACTCACCGTTACTATATTTTTAAAAATGTGGAAAACATAGTGGTCTTTATTAACTCTCCTGAAGATTAATTTTCAGATGTTAAATTGAGCATCAGATAAATATACGACATGCTTTAGGGAGGTGGGAGGGAACCCGAGAAGCAGGAAATGCAGTATCTTAAGCTAAGAATTAGAGATGTTCCGATACCATTTTTCCCCTCCCGATACCGATTCTTGGGCTCAGGGTATCGGCCGATACCGAGTACCGATCCGATACCTGGGTGTGTATCTGTACTGTGTGTGTGTGTGTGTGTGTGTGTGTGTGTATGTATATATATATATATATATATATATATATATATATATATATATATATATATATATATATATATATATATATATATATATATATATATATATATATATATATATATATATATATATAAAAAACATATAATTTCTTTTTAAAGTAAAATACTACTAGCCCTGTGTAACGGGTTCGACCCTAAGTGCACGGGCGACACCATGAAACACGGACACGAGGCGAGGTCTTACAGGAAAAAGGGTCATTTATTTAGAAAAATGGGTAAGGAAAGGGTTAAAGGCTCTCTGCGGTCTTTTCCCCTTCGGCGGCAGGGATGCGAAGGCGGGCTCTACGCGGAAGTGAAGGTGCCGCGGCAGCTCGCGCAGCTCGTTCACGCGCTCCTCTCGCGGAGATTAAAGGCGCCCCCTTTTTAAAGTCTCTGGGGCGCATCACATCGCCCCGCTCTTGTGCCACTGTCTCTCATAAAATCCACTGCGTCGCAAAGTCCAGCTTCCCAAAAGTCAGACCCCGAGCTACACTCCCCGCTGTGTTTTATAGCGCCGATAGCTCATGGGCCGTTGCCTGATTCTGCGGCCCTGCTACTTCACATACCTAAAGGGGGGGAGGCCGCCTAACTAGTGAGCGAGGTGCGATATCAATTTGGGCGCACGCCCATCACAGGCGCACGCCGTCACACTGTGTAAGTAAGCTAGCGGGCATAAATAGGTTATGTTTAGGAAAATGGTATCGGATCGGTACGTGGACTCAAGTACTCGCCGATTCCGATGCCAGCTTTTTTTTGTGGTATCGGCAGCATTTCCGATACCAGTATCGGAATCGGAACAACCCTACTAAGAATTGAGGTGATTCATTTAATGAAAAGATTTTAACAAGCTTTTCGTCCCTATTTGCATTTTGTTAGTTATCTTTAATATTCCAAATCAAATTACTGTACCACTGCTGAATAGGGCAATAATGATTGGGATTTGCAGAAGATCTTGCAGTTCTTCCAAATGCTGCTTTTTTTTTTAAACACACACTAATCAACCTGTCACAAAGACCTGCTGCTGACTCATCTTAGCTCTAATGAGTTCACTACTGGGTTTAGACGCTTAAAATATTACATTAAATGTAATGACTACAAGGATAACCACAGAATTTTATTATCAGAAGAAGGCAGTAAAATATCACAGGATAGCCTTTACAGTAGACAACAATCACTGAAATTACGTCACCATTCGTATTGTGTTTGAAATTCAAGGCTTATACTCTGCCTTTCCCAGCTTTTATTTGATTATGTTGAAGGACATGAGGATCTCTCACTGAATACAGCGTAAAAGGTACTGCTCATGACTTGCGCTTAAAATCTGATAAGAGAGATGTTGTACTTCCATGTCTATGAAACTGTGGAATGAATTCTAAAAGATACTTAAAGATGATAATCAGAAGATGAGTTGATACCTGACATTGTCATCGTCAAACTAATGAAGACTGTTCTTGTTAGGTTTACAGACATAGCATACAATGGAATGCAAGGCAGGGTTACCAAAAGTGGATTATTTGAATATGACAGCTTTTGTACTTTTGCACACCACAGCAACTTGCCATCAGTTTGAATTTTTTGTTTATTAATAAACAAAACATTATACTTTTTAATCATTTCATAGTTATAAGTTTTCAGATTATAGCCTCCAGTAACAGTTCTTCTTCTTCTAGTAACTTCTTTTGTCATTTTTGAGTAATAAAGGAGAAAACAGGAAAGAAACTGGAAAATCAACAGTCTCTACCCCGAATGCTTCCTTTGGTGCAAAACATAATAATTGTTGTTAAATAAAAAAAATGTAGACCCTGGAGACTGCATTAATAAATAATACATAAATTTTCTTAAAAAAAAGCTTCACTATATCAGCAAGTATATAGTATGTTGTTTTCTTTGTATTATGTTGGGTCTTATAAGTAATCAATCCAACTTGAGAATTTTCTGTTGAATAAATAAACTATATCAAATATATAATCCAGGCCACGCCTTATATTCAGTATACTATCACTGCCCTGCATCTAAAAATGTTTTAGGGTTGAACATGCCCATGGCAGTGAACATTTTTACAGATGTTAACATCAGCGAAGTCACATTGCTCAAAATGGAATATGACCTCACTGCACTCTCCGTCTCTGGTGATTCAGTCTCAGTTCCCATCAGGATTAGGATCAAGTAAATATGATAAAGGGACATGTGAATTGAATTACATCTCTACAGTGTAGTGGGTCGATACAGCATCACACCGAGTCTGAAGGTACGAAGTAGAGTTTTGCTAACTGTATCCTTTGTTATGAGTGATGGGATTTAGAAATGGACATAAGTGAGTTTTCTTAGAAACCTTTTAAATACTAACAAAGAAAGCAGCGTCATTTAGTTTCTGCATTTAAGCTCAACCCAAAATGACTCCGACTTCCTTTTACAAAGTGAAAATAAAGCCTCTTCCTGATTTCAAATTTAAAAAACCTACAGTATGCTAGGTACAAACACATGGTTTATTATTCAAATAAATTATTCATTTATTCGACTTGTATACCACTTATCCTGTATAAGAGGTCATGGGGGCCTGGAGACTTGAGGCATGGAGCAGGGGGTACCCACTGGACAGGGTACCAATCCATCACAGAACACAGACACATGCACAATCTGGCAATGCCAATTAACCTATTGACTGTGGGAGGAAAGCGGAGGAAACCCACTAAGCACAGAGAAATCATAGAAACTCCACGAGCACAAACTTTGAAGCAGAAATTTAACCCTCAACTCTGAAGGTGCTAACCACTACGCCACTGTGACACCTATTGCAAATTATACATTGGGTAAAAAGAGTCATGTGTGTGTCTACGTAATTCCACAACCATCACATTTCTATCAAGCAGAGATTTTAAGATTTAACTGTACATAACCAGATACGGTCATACACACATTATATACCGTAAGGAGCGTAAATATTGACGCCCACACCCTTTGTAGTTCATCATGTGTCCTTAAAACATGGCTTCCATGGGAAGTACAGTACATAACACAAATATACAGTACTGCCTCCTTCTGGACTGATGTAAATAACAATTAGTGATGTGTAGACTTATACATAGATAAAACGTTGTCCTGAACTTGAACAACAGTAATCAACTGGCTTAAAGGCTGAATCACAAATCACTTCTAACTCCCTAAATAGAAGCACTACATGGTGAAGGAAACAACTGCTTCCACATCCCACTTGGTGCCCTACAGTACGTGTCACCAGGGAGTGGGTTTGCGATAAAAACAGACTGTGAGAAACCTCTCCCAAGTGTAAAACTTCCACATGGAGGTTTTGGTTTTGCCCAACACACCACGGAGGCGGTTTTATTAAGGGAGAAAAGATAATAAATGAACAGTATATATTGGAGTATATATGTAATAGAGTTATATATATATATATATATATATATTTTTTTTTTTTTTTGGTACGAAAAAAATAGAACCCGTCTCGCACCTTCTTTGAACTAACGTCCGTATGATATTTATGTGTTTATTTACTGATACTTTGCACCTATTCCGCGTTCACTGGCTATTTTGTTACCTTCCACATGAGCGTCCGCTTTGTTTGTCATCTCCAAAAGAGTAGCATCTTTCGTCTTCCCCGTTATCCTTTTCATCTTCACCAAAAGAAAAACACTTTCCTCTTTGAGAGTCGATTTTTTACTCGGATAAATCCAGTCGTTAAAGCTCCGACAAGTCCATTTTACCGCCTGACAAACGGGCCACTTTCCGTACAGCTACACCGGTTCATACATCCAACTCCTAAATCAGACACAGAGGCGAGGGTTTGGTCCTAAATCACTTCATACTCTCTGCACAAGCGCACTACATCCTACCTATACGCTGTACGACTGAAAACACCACCTAGTGCTCTTGATATTACGAGCATTGAGATTAGGATCGAGAGCAATGAAATGGGAGTGGCTTTAAAAAAAACACGTTAATTTGTTTCTTGGAAAAAAAATGTTTGGAATTTTGTGTGTGTGCGTTTCATTTTCCCCCCTCATCACTTCCTGAAAATGTTTAGTGATGATGTGTCTCACCTGATGTGAGGACCTACGCTAACTCAATTTTTTATTTTTTTTAAATGTGTAAAGTAAAATAAAAATAATTTTGTACGTCAGATTTTGGTGCCCCTACAAAAATTATTATATAAATTAGATTTATTAAATATTTATATGTTTTGGTAGATTCAACCCCTTTCATGGGAATACGGAAAAACACCTGGAATCACATTCTCAACATAGATTACATATCTTAACTGGTTAATGGTTAAATGGGTTATCGTTGTATATGTAGCTATAGTTCCTGTGTTGCATTGTGTACCTGAGACCCCTGTGCAAACACTGTGGAAAATAAATATTTCTGCATTATTGCCCCATTTTCTTTTCCTTCTTGTTTCTTTTTTAACACAATGTCAGCTTTTATGGCTATATTCATTTTTGTTATTCAATATTTAAACTAGATAAGATGTTTAAGGAAGTTCTCGGAAAAAAAATTATTTTAAAGGGGTAAAAGAGGTACAGCAAATAAAATATGTTTGATGGACCTTTTTCTTTTTCTGAATTATCGCTTTCTCTTTTAATTATTTATACTGATTGTTTATTTTGTTTATGATGGAGCTAATAGTCAATCACTCAATCATAAAGTGTCAATACTGCTTTATCCTGTATACAGGGTCGCGGGGGCCTGGAGCCTATCCCAGGAGACTTAGGGCACAAGGCAGGGTACACCCTGGACAGGCTGCCAATCCATCGCAGGGCACTTACGCATACTGTACACACACTAAAAGGAGGGGAATGGAAATTAGCCTAATCTGCAAGAAGCTGGAGTACTCAATGGAAACCCACAAAGAAAATGCAAACGCCATGCACACAGACCCAAGGCAGAAATCAAACCCGGAACCTGGAGGTACAAGGCCACCATGCTAACCACTAAGCTTCAGCAAAAAGTCTCGTAGTTAACCTTTTTTTGGGGGGTTAATCAATTTCACACTTTATATTTTTACTCTTACAGTGTACAATCAGCAAATCAGACTTAAATAGCTTTTCCACTAGATGTTCTGACCCATTAATTCCAGCCAATTGTTTGTTCCAACTGATACATTAAGTTAAACAATACACAATTTGCACTTGTTTCAGATACAAAATGTTATTATAACTTTGCTAAAGTTACTGTGGTTGATGCCAAAGAAATAATCTCAAAGATTATATTGCACAACTTTTTAGGTGAAATGTCATAACACGGGGTGTCATAACAGATCCTGAAATCTGCTGATGCTGGTACAAAATTTAAATCTACTGCCACTCTAACAATAACCACAGAGAGCATATATAAAAGCTAGTGTATACATATAAAATTATTCAGATTTGCAAAGATCTCAGTTAGCTATTCACAAAACTAAGCTATGTAGGACTTCCATATGGTTTAAAATATTTGTCAACATCAAAATGATTTACTGTCTAAAGATCCTGTCTAGAGCCCTGTGTTTCTGGTTGCTAACTGAGGTTATTTTACTTAGTTACTTGGGTCACAAAATGCCACATTCAATAAAAAAAATAAACAATGACCAGTATAATTTAAAAAATAAAAAGCTTTTCTGAGGTTTGTCTCCCTCTCCTGGTAAGACTGAAAAACTCTTTCCAAAAGTTCAACAGGTTATTTTTGTTGTTGGTATTATTATTATTACTACTACTACTACCACCACCACCAATAATAACCTTTTAAATTTGTAGTGGGTGTTTTTCTTAAATCTATATATCAAGTTATAAAAATTAGATAGTGTATCAGAAATATTAGTAGTAAAACTATGGTACGCCCAAAATAATAATATGAAACTTAGCAATTTCTTTTCACTAATGCTTCCTAAATAACTTGTAGGCCTGTCTCCCAACTCTTTTAAATCCTCTGAAAAGCTTTTGGACCTAATCAGTTGTCAAGAAAAAGGGTTAAAGTGTTACATTTAATAATAATAACAATTTTAGAAAATCAAAATTAATCGAAGTTATTTAATCCAGATATTTCACACTTTTAAATTGGAAATGTTAAGTGTCCCTCCATCTTTCATTGGATTAAATATTTATTACGTTTTCTTATGCTGGAGAAGATTAAATATGCACTTAGAGGTTTTACTAAGACATGCTTTTACAAATGGCAACTGGTTCTCCCTTGTTTTACAAATTTACATAAACATTCCGATTGAATATTTAAACTAGGTCATGCATCTGTTTTATACATTTCTATTTTCCCCATCTAACTACACCAAAATTACCCACGGATACAATGTGATCATCCACACTTAGGTCTACTGTAAGGTCAACATAGCAATCAATTTAAGCAATGCTGGTGGCAGATTAGAGAAGGCTGGTGACTAAAGACAGGCCTGAGACCAAAACTGAGGACAAAGGCACATCATCTGGTCATTACAACAATGTTTCAAAGAAAGGCCATGACATTTAAAAAAAAAATTTTATTATTATTTTTTTTTTTTAGTTGCGAAGTCGTGTTCGACCCATTGCGACCCCATGGACTATGTTCCTCCAGGCCTTCCTGTCCTCTACCATCCCCCGGAGTCCATTTAAACTCACACCGACTGCTTCAGTGACTCCATCCAGCCACCTCATTCTCTGTCGTCCCCTTCTTCTTTTACCCTCAATCCCCTTTATGGATCGCAAAGGGGCTTGCGTAGTTCAATGAAGCTTTGAGCTATGCCGTGCAGGACCACCCAAGACGGACAGATCAAAGCAGAGAGCTCTGACAAAATGTGATCCCCTGGAGAAGGAAATGGCAACCCGCTCCAGTTTCTTTGCCATGAAAACCCCATGAACATTTAAATTATAACCGCCGTTAAATTGCAAGTGCTTTAAATCATAGAATGCAAAATATACAAAACAAATTTTGCTTTATAAATAAATAGGAAACAGTAGCAAGCCAGCAAACAAATTGCTTCCCTGCATAAACATGTGATTTTCCTTGGGTTTATACCCTGTGGGTATTCTTATGGTTATTTGACATCCGCCCACAAACAGCTTGTGAAAGTAGGACCTTGTGGTGTTGTAACCATAAACTAACATATTGGAAATATTTCCTTAATGCTCTCAAGATTAAGTAAATTACATTCATTTTCGTTCACTCATTAGGCTACTATATGGGACCGTCAAGAAAATCCCCCTAAAGATCCCTCTATCTATATATGTTCCAATGGATGTTTAAAAGTTTCATTGTATGTGTGCGTGAGTGCGCGCCTTGCACCTCCAGGGTCTGGGTTCGATTCCCGCCTCGGGGTCTGTGTGCATGGAGTTTGCATGTTCTCCCCGTCCTAGGTGGGTTTCTTCCCACAGTGCAAAGACACGCATATTAAACAACAGGTGTTCCCGTCTGTAGTGTGTGAGCGTGTGTGTGTGTGTGTGCTCCAGCCCCCACGTGACCATGAATACAGGATAAAAGCATTATAGATGATAAGGAAGTGTGTGTGAGTGTTTCTGTGTATATCTGTGATTTATACATGCATTTAAATAAACTCCCCGACCACACGTTCTTTTAAGTGGCCAGACCCAGATATCCATGGCCCAATGATTAGTAATTGATAGTCAATAATGTGAGTGATGCTCTGTCTCCCTCTGCTGGACGAACTGAAAATCACACACAAGATCAGCTTTATCACTGCCATGTTATACACTAGGGGGCAATATATGCCTTCTTGTCCTTATTACAAGAGCAGGACGAAGAAGAGAAACGCTGAAGGTATGACTTTTCTGCGTATTTGATTGGTTTGTTATGCTAAACAGTTTGTTTTGTATATTAATTCCGGTAATATAAGTAAATATCTTTTTTTTTAAACAGAGTGTCTATTTTATCTTGTGTTTTCAGAGTACGTTGTTAATGGACACTTAGCCTTAGGCTATTAGCTAGCTAACACATTTTTTTTGCTTGTACAGAATATTTGTAAATAAATAACAGTATGGACGTAAATTATTCTCCTATGATGTTTTTCACAGAAGTGACGTGCAGTTTAACGCGATGATCCGTGTGATTGATCAGACGTTTATCATCTGTGCTGTTGTAAAGGGATTCTCGCAGATCCTGTGAGTCTTCAATCCCCGAGTAAGACGAACCAGTGTGCACACCAACACCAGTGACACAGCTAAATCACCAGGCCTTCCTGAGTTGAAGTGGGTGTGATTGAGGGAAGAACATTAAAATGTGCAGGACACTGATCAGCCATAATAATATGATCACCTGTCTTTTCTATCACAACCAGCATTAACCTTTTCCTCAATTAGAGTTACAGTAACTCTTATATTGTATCAGTCTTCATAAAGAATCCTTCGTTCCTCATGTGCATCAGTGAGGCTTAGCCAAGCTATGACCCTGTTGCTGGTTCACAGGTTCTTCTTCCTTGGAGCACTTTTGGTCAGTTCAAACCACTGCAGACCAGCAACATTCCACAAGAGCTGCAGTTCTGGAGCTGACCCAGATGTCTAGCCATCACGTCTTACCCATTCTGCTCATTCTTTTCCAGTTTCCATTAGAAGAAGAAGAAGAAGAATATTCAATTATTGTCACATGTACTTTTTACAGCACAGCGAAATTTCTTCTTCGCATATCCCAATTAGGAAACTGGGGTCAGAGCGCAGGGTCAGCCAGCTTACAGCGCCCCTGGAGCAGATAGGGTTAAGGGCCTTGCTCAAGGGCTCAACAGTGGCAACTTGCCGATGCTGGGGTTCGAACCCCCGACCTTCCGATCAGTAACCCAAAAACCCACAGCCTTAACCGATTGAGCCACCACTGCCCCATTACATCCAACTTCAGGGATAAAACATTCACTTGCTGCACCCACTCGCACGAGATATTTTATCTGTAGCTACTGTGAGAAGGGCCAAACTGTGACGGCTAGATGATTCGGTCAGAGTAACTCCAAAAGGAGTTAATTGCAAAAGGATGCAAAATTAGAGTTTGTCAAGGATTTTTTTAAGTGATTAAATTAACATCATCAAACATCCTCTTAATGAAATAAAAGAAAGATTCATCAACCAGTTAATAATAAAAATTGCCATCTTTTGACACATATTACAATGTATGTCAAAGTAATCGCAGTGTGATTTTATTTTTTTTTATTATTATTATTTTAATCAATTTATACAGCCCTGAACTTTTCTATGTGAAGATTCCTGAATTTCAATGAAGGGGCCCACTGAGATACGAGATTTTTTTTTTTTCCCCCAGGGAGTCGTGGTCAAGACAGCAGCACATATAGTTTCACAAAAACAAAACTGACATGTTAAAACACATACAGTACATAAAAAAAGTTATATGAAATAAGGTTATATAGGCCAATTAGAGCAATATCCATAACTTGTTCCACTTCATAGCAGAAAATGGTGTAGGAAATGTGAGTGGAAAATGTCTATAGATCCAGACCTTGGGGTCATTCTGTATGTTTCTTGGTAAATGACATCTATGATCATGACTTTCGGCAAACATGCACAAAACTGTCATGACATGTGAAAATATGTTTTTGTATGTCCTAGTAACTGATTTCATCTACTATCTTATTTTTTTATTTTTTTTTTACAGGAGCTTCATTTGTCACTTCTGAGAGTTCTTTTTACACTGCCCCTTGACCTGTGTATATTTATCTGCACTATGAGCGACCCGAAAGGCAGAGATGACACTCCCAACAGTCTCTCCAATCGAGACACGATTGATCTTCCTGATGATGCCTCTTTGAGTGACTCTGATCCTGATGAGTCCTCACTGCCCCTCAGCAGAAAAGTTGAGGAATTGTCTTCTTCCTCTGATGAAGAAAATGTTCAGCATACTAGCAAAGTCTCTGAAGAAACTCCCTCGTTCAAGTTGATGGGTGCGAGTTTTGGGTTCTCATACCGCAGCAGAAGCATTTTTGATCAGCTGGATAGTGTTGGGAAACTTACATCAAGTCAGCTGGCTGAAGACAACGTTGTCGATGGAACATTTGCTCGTCCTGCTCCGCCATCGCCTCCTATGAGATGTAGAGAACCACAGAGAACCAAAAAAGCTTCGTCAACCAAGACGGTACCAGACTACCTGCTTCACCCTGAGCGATGGACCCGCTATAACCTGGAAGATGTCCCTGACACAAGTGACCGCAAAAACAGCCAAGTGGCCCATGAGTTCATACAGAGCCTCCATAAACGTAGGAGATCCGAAGAAGCTGATTCAAGTTCTTTTAGCCCAGCTTTCAACCAGGTCCACAGCAGCAGCTCAGAGCACAAGATTATCTTCACTAAGCCCAGTCAGTCTTCCAAAGATGAAGGCCAGAATCTGCACAAGGTGGACCGAGCAAAAGAGGTCGGATTAGTTCATTTGGATGATGAACAACAACAAGAAGAAGTAGGAGGAAAGATGTCCTCTGTTCACCACAACCTTTCAATAGATGGTGGGGAAAAGAAAAGAAAGTGGATGGACGAAGGCGACAATGGAGATGGAAAAGGTAGTAGTGCTGCTTTCAGTAGTGGGAGAAAAGTGAATCGCAAGAACTTCCGCAAGGCAGTTGGGGAAGAGGACTAAAAGCTTTTGAGTGCATGATATGTCCAGTACAACACTCTGTGAAAATAATCATGTCATTAGCTTTTACTCTCTTTCATTGATCATGCACTTTTGTGGGTTGTTTAAAAAAAAAAAAAAGCCACAGATATGAGGTTTTGCATTTAGAGATTTTTTTTCTGCATTTATTTTACAATGTTGGAGCTCTGTTCCATTGTTTATACTTTTTGGTGTGTTAAACATTATCGTCAAGTGAAGAATGGATTGCAAAAATACAGTGGTGTGAAAAAATATTTGCCCCCTTCCTGATTTCTAATTCTTTTGCATGTTTGTCACACTTAAATGTTTCTCATCATCAAAAACCGTTAACTATTAGTCACAGATAACATAATTGAACACAAAATGCAGTTTTTAAATGAAGGTTTACGTTATTAAGGGAGAAAAAAAACTCCAAATCTACATGGCCCTGCGTGAAAAAGTGATTGCCCCCCTTGTTAAAAAATAACTTAACTGTGGTTTATCACACCTGAGTTCAATTTCTGTAGTCACCCCCAGGCCTGATTACTGCCACACCTGTTTCAATCAAGAAATCACTTAAATACGAGCTACCTGACACAGAGAAGTAGACCAAAAGCACCTCAAACGCTAGACATCATGCCAAGATCCAAAGAAATTCAGGAACAAATGAGAACAAAAGTAATTGAGATCCATCAGTCTGGTAAAGGTTATAAAGCCATTTCTAAAGCTTTGGGACTCCAGAGAACCACAGTGAGAGCCATTATCCACAAATGGCAAAAACATGGAACAGTGGTGAACCTTCCCAGGAGTGGCCGGCCGAGCAAAATTACCCCAAGAGCGCAGAGACAACTCATCCGAGAGGCCACAAAAGACCCCAGGACAACATCTAAAGAACTGCAGGCCTCACTTGCCTCAATTAAGGTCAGTGTTCACGACTCTGCCATAAGAAAGAGACTGGGCAAAAATGGCCTGCATGGCAGATTTCCAAGGCGCAAACCACTTTTAAGCAAAAAGAACATTAAGGCTCGTCTCAATTTTGCTAAAAAAACATCTCAATGATTGCCAAGACTTTTGGGAAAATACCTTGTGGACCGCCGAGACAAAAGTTGAACTTTTTGGAAGGTGCGTGTCCCGTTACATCTGGCGTAAAAGTAACACAGCATTTCAGAAAAAGAACATCATACCAACAGTAAAATATGGTGGTGGTAGTGTGATGGTCTGGGGTTGTTTTGCTGCTTCAGGACCTGGAAGGCTTGCTGTGATAGATGGAACCATGAATTCTACTGTCTACCAAAAAATCCTGAAGGAGAATGTCCGGCCATCTGTTCGTCAAATCAAGCTGAAGCGATCTTGGGTGCTGCAGCAGGACAATGACCCAAAACACACCAGCAAATCCACCTCTGAATGGCTGAAGAAAAACAAAATGAAGACTTTGGAGTGGCCTAGTCAAAGTCCTGACCTGAATCCTATTGAGATGTTGTGGCATGACCTTAAAAAGGCGGTTCATGCTAGAAAACCCTCAAATAAAGCTGAATTACAACAATTCTGCAAAGATGAGTGGGCCAAAATTCCTCCAGAGCGCTGTAAAAGACTCGTTGCAAGTTATCGCAAACGCTTGATTGCAGTTATTGCTGCTAAGGGTGGCCCAATCAGTTATTAGGTTCAGGGGGAAATTACTTTTTCACACAGGGCCATGTAGGTTTGGATTTTTTTTTTCTCCCTAAATAATAAAACCCCTCATTTAAAAACTGCATTTTGTGTTTACTTGTGTTATCTTTGACTAATAGTTAAATGTGTTTGATGATCAGAAACATTTTGTGTGACAAACATGCAAAAGAATAAGAAATCAGGAGGGGGGCAAATAGTTTTTCACATCACTGTACGTTTATCATCTAGAAACAGTTTTAATAAAAAAGCAGCTTTTATGTCTTGTAGACTGGAAACATTTGGATTGTAAAAACGCATTAAAACAGCCACAGTCTAACTCTTCTTGTAAAATTGCCTGGGTTTTTTTTTTTTTTTTTTTTTTTTTGCGTGTCATTTTGACAATACAATACACTGTTGTAGTAATGATTTCCATACTGATTAGATTAGACCACAAACCATCGTGCAGCACAGACTACTTGCTCTAATGCATCTGATAAAATTTAAAACTTGCTGAACTCTGTCTCCTCTGTACTTGATAGATTAGCTGACTGTACTTATTTGCCATTTTATCAGTTGCATTCACCTGGACTTTATACATTTACAGTTACTGACTTTTTATGCACAACTTATCAGCCTCAATTCACTTTGTTAATCAATATTATTTTGAATAATTAAGAGTAACCACAAATATATGTGAGAAATTAATACTTTGAGAGAAACGTTTTCCAAGTTTGTTCATACCTGTTCTAAAATGAAATGTTATCACGAATTTATACTGAATAGGAAGGGTGACTATTTATTTACAAAGAATTGGCAAGAATGTGTAGGATGTTTTGGTAAATAAAGCTAATGTTGTTGCTTAAAAAAAAGACAATTTCTATTATGTATGGACACAGTTGGGTGGAATGTCTCTCCATTGCTGCTTTGCTTAATGCTCTTATGACTGCACCACCTACCATGCTGCTATACACTGATCAGCCATAACATTATGATCACCCGCCTAATATTATTGAGTAGGTCCCCCTTTTGCCACTCAAACAGTAATGTGCTGTGTGTTTTGCCACCTTTCTATGGGAACCAGCATTAGTATTTCCAGAAGTTAGGGTTACAGTAGATCTATTAGATCAGACTATGTGGTCCAGCCATCTCTCCTCATGTGCGTCAGTGAGCCTTGGCTGCCACTGATACGGTTGCTGATTCACTGTTTTTTCTTTTTTGGATCAGTTTTGGTATTTCCTGACCACTGCAGCCTGGCAACATCCCACAGTGCTACTGTTTTGGAGTTGCCCTGATCCAGTCGTATACCCATCACAATTTGGCTCTTGTCACAGTAGCCACTGTTACAATATCACAATACAATGACACTTGCAAATGGGTGGGATATTTTAGGCAGCAAGGGATGGTTTTGTCCCTTAAGTCGATGTTTTGGAATCAAACAAAAAAAGGGCAGCTGGAAGGTTTTGAGTGATTTTGGCATGGGCCAAATTGTGATGGCAAGACAACTAGGTCATTGCAACTCCAATACCGCAGCTATTAATGTAGTTTCAGGTCTGCAGAGGTCAAGACCTATCAACGACAAGGTCATGGGTGGCCAAGGCTCACTGCATGTGGGGAGTGAACACTGGCATGTGGAGTCTGATCCAATATAAGATCTACTGTATCTCTAATTGCTGAAAAGGTTAATGCTTCTGATAAAAAGGGAGTCAGAACCGCCACAGCGAAAATGTTCTAGTGGTAAAAAAGGGGGCCTACTCAATATTTGGTGGGTGGTCAAATGTTGTAGCTGATCAGTGTATCATATCCGTGTCACTACCAAACACGAAGGGAGTGGACAATTTGTGTCCAGCAAATTCTTAATTATCAAAGTATTCATTATTAGTTAAATATTCTTCGTGAAGAACTGACGGTTCTTATTTATTTAAAAATTATCATTTAAGTAACTGCTTTATCGTGGGTCATATGAGTGTATCTGTAGCCTGTCCCAGAAACAATGGGTGTGAAGTGGAAACACACTGAACAGGATGGCAGTATATAATAGGGTTAGGGTTATACACACACCCCTTAAGCACAATGTTGAGTAAACAGTCCAGTTCTTGGGAAAGGAAAGGGAACTAGAGAACACCACAACGTGATTTGAGGAGAGGAAATCATTTCGCGGGTCAGTCTTCTCAGGAATTATCAGTTATATTGTAGTAGCACGCTCCTCCTTCACTCCTGTTACAGTGACGTCACCGATTCACACCTGTAAAGCAGGTACAGTACAGTCGACTGTGGGCGCGCGCACAACTTAGGCGTGCAGGATTCCGCACTTAACGCGGAAGTGGTAGCGGAGCCAGAAACTTGTTTGCGCCTTAACGCACCCGATGGACTTGTTCCTTTGAGTCGTGGAACTGGTGGACAGCGCAAATGTGGACGAGGCAGCAGAACCGAAGCGCACATTTCAGTTACTGAATCTCCGTGAATATCAACTTCATCATGTTCGAAGTAGTCGAGGTAAATCTGGGCGCGGGAAAAAGAAGAAAAAAAATCCGCCCGGTTTGTTTGACTTGTTTTTGGCAAGAAGCGTTAACGTTATTTTAAGGCGTTTGTCTAAATATCTTGTCAAATGTCGACGTCTAGGCATCTAGTTATTGGAATGACATTATATGAACTTTCCTGTCTGTGTGAGGGGCTGTCACAGGATCTATTGCACCTCCGGCATGAAAGATTTTAAGATCTTCTAACATTGTAGACGATTTGAAATAATTTTATTTACATAATTTGTATGTTTTGTACTTTGTATATTTTTTCTGTACTGTTTACAGAACTTTCCTTTTTGATGGGGATTTTCAGAGACCATTTGGCACCCCAGGAGGGATTACTGTACCTATTACTGTTTCTAGTTAATTTAACATGCCTGCAGTGGGTATAGATAAGAAACACCTCTTTAAGATAATATAATCACATTTTGTTGGTTTGCAGCCTGATACGAAGTTTTTTTTTCCAGTTGTATTTACTCAGTGCAACAAGTGAAGGATATAACATTTGGGAAATTCCTATCTGGAATAGTTTCCAGGCCCCTGCGACCCGGTACACCGGATAACAGATGAATGAATGTATCACAGTTGAATTTACAGTGAAGTTGTTCAACCCTTACAGGAAAGAAAAAATCTAATTCTTTTTAACCTAATTCTGCCTTTCACACATGACTAATTTGTGATGACAGAAGTAAGAAGTGACTGCATTTCATGTTATGCACTGAAAGAAACCAGTTTATCACATGAAAATAAATAATTGGGTTAATCATAGCATGAAAAAATGGAAGCACCATGGACGGCATGATGAGTTTACGTGAAAAATTTGATTTTTAACATTAGACACATCTGAGTGGCGTATGGCTCTGATTCCTACTGTAACTACATGTCATTATTAACATTTCAAGACCTAAATGTCCTCACTTTTTCTCCCAGCTACTCTGTTTATATTTCCTTTTATGATTATCTTATGAGTACTGGTAAACATTTTTTGCCAAACTTGTTTCTTTTTTAATGCATTGATTAAATTCCTTATTATCAGGTGCTAATAAAGAGACAGAAAGCTAGGACAAACTGCACTATAAACAATATACAATAGGGTTCCTGTCTCAGGACATTATAATCTGTGTATTAGGTGATGTCATGCTCAAGAAATATCACACCGGAGCCAAACAGTTATTTCAAAAACTACCTTTATTTGGATGAACAGTAATTCAGCAGTGGTTGTTCTGTTTCTATTGAGTGCTTAGATGCCCATGCCTCAGTGTCGTGTTTGTAAGTATGCTACCTGTAAGTATGATAATATGCTGTGGGAGGCGACTTTGCATCTCGACTTGAGTTTGCTGCTGTTACAGTGATCTAGAAAAATGTAGCATCATCTGGACCCGCTCTGGTCCACTTGGTTACATAAACTGTTTGAAATTTTACTTTGGCCATTGACTGACACCAGATGAGCAGTTGTTGATGTAGGACGCGCCCACATTTTGACGCCGGTTTAACTTCAGGCAAATACCTAAGTGCTACCAAAGTTTCATTAAATTCTGTTCACCATTATAGAATAGTTCATTAAAAAAAGTATTGACCGTGTTGAAAAGATGTTTTTTATAAGCATATTGTGAATAAGTCCTGTTCTATAGCCCTGACAGAGCCTCATATAATAATCTACGTGACACTTCAAAACTAAAGGCAGTCATATTACTCGTGCTTACCATCAGCTCAGCAGGAAGTTAATTATTTGCCTCACAGTTATCACATGGAGCAGCATACAATAGCAAACATAATAAATAGTGACATCTTGAGAATGTCTATTCAAATCACTTTAAATATGTATGCATAAAGATAGTGAAACTAAGAGCAGAAACTTGACTGTTTCATTCTTCCTTGTCCTTGAAACTCTGCTTTAATAGATTATTATTATGTGTTGTTATGCTGTAGGATAACATGGACCTGGAGATGACAAGTAGGGAAAATATTGAAAATGGCAGAGAGACTCTTATACCACTGGTAAGGCAAAACTCAAGCACTTTTTTATTTATATAGCATGATTTACCAATGAAAGCTGTTGAATCATTGGATTCTCACAAGACTGATGGTAAGCCAAACCAAAAAAATACATTACACAATCACCACTTCCTCTCAGCCCACAAAAGCCACTGATAAACAAAACAAATAAAAAAGGACCATCAATAAACTATGAATGTCAACTAACCATGTGAGGTCTGTATGGGTGTCCATGTTGTTGTTGTTGTTTTCAGATAAGCTCACCTCATCTTGCTGTGCGAGCTTTTGATTGCATACTAGTAGCAAATAAAGTAGAAGATCAAGGTGATCCAAGATTTATGAAGCAGAAGGCCTATATCGACGAGCTTGCATCAAAAAATCTGGAAGTCACAGTAAGTGTTCAGTCATACTGTTCCTACTGTAGTAGAGGCTGCAAATTGTTTTAAGCACAGGTTTATGCACTTGTCCTCATTGTACATTTACAGAAACTCCACCAAGATAACAAGATATTCTATGGTGTCCGTGCTCCAGAGCAAGTCTTTGATAAGTATAAGTACCTGCTGAAGGTGTCTGATTCTTGTAACTGGAGTGCTGAAAATGGAGAATATGTCCAAAACACCACAAGGTGAGTAAGAAACTATGTCTGTCAATTGTTGTATTCCAGTAGTTTTTACTGTAGGTGTTGATTCATTAGTTATACACACACTTATGCTGCATATTGATCCCACTTTATTCAGAATCAGGGTTGCCTATTTTATCCTGCACCATACATATATTAGGACAGGAGGTGAGTGACTTGCCTGTTAATTCCTTTTTTTTTTTTTTAAGTTCTGTATACTTTTTTACTTTTTGATGCACAAATGTTTGTAATACATTTTCATTTATTCCTTACTAGAATCCCAATAGGTACACTCTTTTTAAAAAGGGTTTTTATAAAGGATCTTTAAGGGTCCATTAAATAATTGATGGCCAGGCTGATGCTTTTCAGTTTAGTTCCAATTTCAGTATATTTAACATTCTTCTAATGATTTTCAGGTTTGTTTGTGTTTTAAAAGGTTTTATATATATAATGTATATAAAATTTAGGCTATTTTTGCTGTAATAATTAAATGGCACTACAATTGGTTGGTCAAACCATAGTCAAACTTAAAATTGTCAGGTATTCTCATTCAAAAATAATACCTTTCTAAGAACATTATCACCATTATCTTATTGATTCAACTTAACGCTGCAGTCTGATTACATAAGCATTCAGATTATGCAGTATACAGAGAATTAATACCTTTTATATAATCCTCCATGTTAATGTGGTGCATTCTAATCCATCTGAACACACCCAGAGACCCTGAGAGATCTTGTGTTCCAAAATGTTTTCGAGGCCTCGTTCTGCCTTCATGAGGTAAAACCTTATTTGTTTTTTTTGTTTTGTTTGTTTGTTTGTTTGTTTTTGCCTATGTTCAGTGGCTCAATTATTTGATAACATTAAGTGTTAAAATTTGATGGTATTGATGTGTTTGCTCTTGTAGGGAACACAGCAGGAGTATTTAAGAAGGAAGTGGGCCAACTGGGCGGCCTTAAGATATCTAGTCAGCCAACCTGTTGACGAAATCAGGTACAGTCTGCTCCATCTGTACCTATTCTTTTTCATCAGTATTTGTATTTTTTTGTGGCGTTACTTAATTTTATTCCTTTGTGATTTAATATCAACTTGTTAATTTTAACATTGTGTTCTTGCAGGGACTACTTTGGTGAGAAGGTAGCGTTGTATTTTCTATGGCTTGGCTGGTACACACGCATGCTAATCCCTGCTGCCATAATTGGAGTGGGCATATTTCTTTATGGCCTGGCATTCTTCGAATCAAACCCTCTCATGTGAGTGAATCAAAATGACATTTTTGTTGCATTTGACATTTTATAATACTGTAGATTAAACTCACTAACGGGTTAATTATGTCTCATTGTCTCTGAGTTGATTCACATGTTGTGTACTGTACATGTTCTAGAAAGGAAGTGTGTGAGTCCAATGCCACAATGTGTCCAATATGTGACAAAAGGTGCAAAGTGTGGCAGCTGTCAGACACCTGTTTTTATGCTAAGGTAATACAATAAGAGTTTAGAATTTTTTTCCCTTCATTAGCAAAAAAAAAAAATTATGTAAAAGCCTGTATGTAATATGTTATTATTTTTTAGTTGAGCCATCTGTTTGACAACGAAGGCACTGTCGCCTTTGCAATGTTTATGGCTGTCTGGGGTATGTACAGTATCGTTCAACTGCTATCTTTAAATCAAATATATCCAGACCATATCTGTGCCTGATGATTTATTATATATAGATGATTTATTATATGCTTGAATTAGCCACTCTGTTTCTGGAGGTGTGGAAAAGACATCGATCACTACATGTCTCCAGGTGGAGGGTGTTTGACTGGTGTGAAGATGAGGTATAGTATTTTTTTTATTTCATAACTAATGTGTACCAGTATCAAGGTATTTTTGTTAATTAATTTGTTCCCTGTGGTAGAATGTAGCAGCAACTCTTACCACAATTAAGTGAATCGGCAAAAACTGTACTCCTGGATTTAACTAAAGCTGTGTTGGTTTTTACAGGAGGAATTAATCCTGGATGTTGTAAATGACTCACATTGTAAACCCAAGGAGTATAAACACTCGTACCTAAGGAGCATTCTCATTCTCCTGCTGTGCACACTGGTGGTAAGACATTCAATATGGTTCATATACTCTTTTGTTGATTTTGTTCATAAGAGTAAGAGTGTTACTTATTAATGAGCCCTTTTCAGTAACAGAAATCAGACAAAATAATTTCTTTAAAAATACATCAGCATGTTAATGTACCATGAAGTATGGAATGTGTGCGCGTGTATTTGGTTGTATGTTCAAATATCAATAGTTTTTCTTCAGTGTCATTGACTCCTCCCTTAAGTGTGGGACAGGAAGATGCATGGACACTAATCTTCACACCTATTTAATGTTTATTTCGTTTTTTTTTTTACTTTGTGTAGCTGGTGGTAATCATAGGTTTAACCCATGCTCTGGTGATCTTCCGTGTGGTGACTGCCATTCAACTATCAGAGGCTGGGTGGAAGCCTCTGAATGATCATGCCAACATGATTTCAGTGACTCTGGGAGCAGTGCTGCACTACTTCACTATACAGATTATGACTCGGGTAAGAATTGCCATCTGACACGACTTTCCAAAGTCTCAGACTAAAGTTTTGTTTAGAGCTGGTAGTAAGTTCAGGTGTGAATGAGGTCAAAAAGGTGACCAGGGATGTATATTTCCACATTTCTAGTACCATTACCTCCTTTAAAACAGACTAGGAAATAATGCTAAATTGAAGATATGTTTACTTAAAATTGTTTTGAGTAAAATTAATTTATTAATTTATCACAGCCAATCCTTCTATTTAGCATGTACAGTGGGGGAAATAAGTATTTGATCCCCTACAGATTTTCTAAGTTTGCCCACTTACAAAGAAATGAAGGGTCTATAATTTTTATCATAGGTTTATGGTAAAGGATTGAGACAGAATATCAACCAAAAATCCAGAAAAAGCACATGATCAAAATGTTATGAATTACGTTGCATTTCAATGAGGGAAATAAGTACAGTGGCTTGCAAAAGTATTCGGCCCCCTTGAACTTTTCCATATTTTGTCACATTACAGCCACAAACATGAATCAATTTCATTGGAATTCCACGTGAAAGACCAATACAATCATATTAAATTATATCCACAATTTCCCGCTGTAGTTGTAGAGTGCATACTTCGGCTATAATGACATTGGCAGACATAATAAATTTAATAAAGTTCAACTTCATAATGTTTATTTTTCATTCCCGTCTCTGTGTGCATGGAGTTTGCATGTTCTCCCCGTGCTTGGTGGGTTTCCTCCGGGTACTCCGGTTTCCTCCCACAGTCCAAATATATGCAGGTTAGGCTAATTGGTGTTCCCAAATTGACCGTAGTGTGTGAATGTGCTTATGAGTGTGTGCCCTGCGATGGATTGGCACCCTGTCCAGGGTGTACCCTGCCTAGTGCCTGAAGTCTCCTGGGATAGGCTCCAGGTCCCCCGCGACCCTGAATAGAAGGATAAAGCGGTATAGAAGATGAATGAATGAATGTTTATTTTTCCTTTATGGAAACTGCAGTGTTTGACGACAATTTATTTAAAATGTCAGGACTGTTTAATATTGTTTCCGCCTTGCCATGCCTGGTTTGTACGTGCGCATCCCAGCGGGGTAAAATGTAATATGATGGTCAGATGTAATATGATTTCTATCAGAGTCGCGCAGGTCTGCCCAGTGGGTCGCGCAGGTTTGTGATTCGAGCAGCGCTGCTCAAGTTGGTCCGCGCTGCGCGACTGAAACTGTCCGCGCTGCGGGATCCACCAGGCCGCGCAAATAAACCAGATCATCTCTGCGCTATCCAGATTGTCGCACTGCGCTGTTCACTGGGCCGCGCAGATATTTGGTCCGCCCAGAGCAGCTCAATCGGGTGCCACGGCTTCCCATAGGAGAAGTCGCGTGTGCGCGGAGAACATGTTGAGCGAGCAGGGGAGACACCGCACGCGCAGAATCGCTCTGAATTGTGGCAGGAATATAACACCATTATATTCCACCCTCAATGACCGATTCTGCTTGTGCTCCTTCATTGCTGAGCTTGACCGGTCATTTAATATCGTCACCCACTCGTCACTTTATGTAAAAAATTAGCGAAAGATAATCAATTAGTTAATCAATTCCTGTGTACTTTGGAGTACTATTATTGCGACGTTTGGATCGCCGCCATTTTTAAAAAATGCTCCATATGACTCCGCCCACCACTCGTGACGTCACGGGTTCTCGCGACTACACCAGCAGAGTTTAGGGGCCGGTGTTATGCGCTAAAATGCCCACCTGCCATGGATTGCACCCCCCCCCCCCCAAACATAATCGCTGTCAAATATTGTATTAGAACATAAATTCATAGGTTAATGGTTTACAAATTACATGAGACAATAAAATTAAATAAGCAATATTAAAATAAATGTGGTATATGAAAAAAAATATTTTTCATATACAACATGTATACTGTTATATTGTTCATTTTATAATAAAATTACTTTTGTCTAATTTTTCATCATAAACATGTGTGTGTATGTGTATATATATCTATTTGCATATTTATGACCAAGCCCTGAAAAATAAATGTGCCACAAAATAAACATTATACATGAATTTGTATTATTGGTCTTGACGGCTGTCACGTGCCTAGGCTTCATTATAATAGTAATATCATATTTGGTTATAATAAACCTATGAATTTATGTTCTAATATAATATTTGATAGCGATTCTGTAGGGGGGCAATCCATGGCAGGGGGGCATTTTAGTGCATAACACCGGCACGGAACCGGCACGGGAACCAGAGCAGTGAAAAAGGGGTATTACTGACCTGTCTTGGTATGGCTGTAGCATCTGTAGCATTTACTTCCAGTGATTGTACTAAGATGGGCTAATAATGTCAATCTAGGCACTGAACATATTGAGAAGTAAATGCTGTGTTTTCTTGAATAATACTGGGGGCATAATGCAAATATGAAAATATCTAAAAAGAGCCACTTGACAATAATGATGATCAGGGTTTTACATAGGCTGTTTATATATTTGGGCCCAGGGGCCAACAAGTTATTTGTTAAAACTAGTACCACCACCCCTACTCACCTCGGGGGCAAGGAAAAAAAATCAGGCTCAGGAATTTTTTTCCACTATCAGCCCTGCAACTGTAAACCTACCAAGACAAGGCCGTCCACCTAAACTCACAGGCCGAACAAGGAGAGCGCTGATCAGAAATGCAGCCAAGAGGCCCATGGTGACTCTGGACGAGCTGCAGAGATCTACAGCTCAGGTGGGCGAATCTGCCCATAGGACAACTATTAGTCGTGCACTGCACAAAGTTGGCCTTTATGGAAGAGTGGCAAGAAGAAAGCCATTGTTAACAGAAAACCATAAGAAGTCCCGTTTGCAGTTTGCCACAAGCCATGTGGGGGACACAGCAAACATGTGGAAGAAGGTGCTCTGGTCAGATGAGACCAAAATGGAACTTTTTGGGCAAAATGCAAAACGCTATGTGTGGCGGAAAATTAACACTGCACTAACACATCACTCTGAACACACCATCCCCACTGTCAAATATGGTGGTAGCAGCATCATGCTCTGGGGTGCTTCTCTTCAGCAGAGACAGGGAAGCTGGTCAGAATTGATGGGAAGATGGATGGAGCCAAATACAGGGGAATCTTGGAAAAAAACCTCTTGGAGTCTGCAAAAGACTTGAGACTTGGGCGGGGGTTGACCTTCCAGCAGGACAACGACCTTAGACATAAAGCCAGGGCAGCAATGGAATGGTTTAAAACAAAACATATCCATGTGTTAGAATGGCCAATTCAAAGTCCAGATGTAAATCCAATCGAGAATCTGTGGCAAGATCTGAAAACTGCTGTTCACAAACGCTGTCCATCTAATCTGACTGAGCTGGCGCTGTTTTGCAAAGAAGAATGGGCAAGGATTTCAGTCTCTAGATGTGCAAAGCTGGTAGAGACATACCCTAAAAGACTGGTAGTTGTAATTGCAGCAAAAGGTGGCTCAACGTATTGACTCCGGGGGCTGAATAATTACGCACACCCCACTTATTTTATTTAGGCAGTTATTTATTTGTAAAAAATGTTTGGAATCATGTATGATTTTCGTTCCACTTCTCACGTGTACACCACTTTGTATTGGTCTTTCACGTGGAATTCCAATAAAATTGATTCATGTTTGTGGCTGTAATGTGACAAAATGTGGAAAAGTTCAAGAGGGCCGAATACTTTTGCAAGCCACTGTATTTGATCCCCAAGCAAAACATGACTTGTGAGAAGACATTTCTTATCGATCTTGGGATGCATTTTGATCCACTATTCTTTACAGATTTTCTCTAAATGTTAAAGGTTCCTTGCCTGTTGCTTGGCAACTCGAAGTTACAGCTCTCTCCGTGAATTTTCTATTGGATTAAGGTCTGAAGACTGGCTAGACCACTCCATGACCTTAATGTGCCACTCCTTAGTTGCCTTGGCAGTATGTTTGGGGTCATTTTCATGCTGGAAGACCCATCCACAACCCATCTTCAGGAGGTTCTCATCCAAACGCATGGCCTCATCCATTGGGCCCTCAGTGCAGCAAAGTCAATCTGCACCTTTATCATAGAAACAGCCCAAAAGCATAATGTTTCCACCACCGTGCTTGACTGTAGGGACTGTGGTGTTCTTAGTGTCATAGTCAGCATTTTTCTTCCTCCGAAAACAGAAAGTCGAGTTGATGACAAAGAGCTCAATTTTGGTCTCATCTGACCACAGCAGTTTATCCCAATCTTTCTCTATGCATTGGAAAACCTCAGACGGGTCTGTACACGTGTCTTCTTGAGGAGGGGAAGCCTTGCTGCGCTGAAGGATTTCAATCCATGCAGGCGTATTGTATTACCAATGGTTTGTTTGGTGACTGTGCTCCCAAATGCCTTGAGAACATTCACAAGCTCCTCCCGTGTAGTCCTGGGCTGGTCCCTCTTTTTTCTCATGATTATTCTTACTCCATGAGGTGAAATCTTGCATATAGGGCCATTAATGGTTACTTTTGTATTTCTTCCATTTGTAAATAATCGCTCCAGCAGTTGTCTCCTTCTCACCAAGCTTCTAGCTGATGGTCTTACAGGGGATCAAATACTTATTTCCCTCATTGAAATGCAACTTAATTCATAACATTTGTATCATTTTTGGTTGATATTCTGTCTCAATCCTTTACCATAAACCTATGATAAAATTATAGACATTAATTTCTTTGTAAGTGGGCAAACTTAAAAAATCTGTAGAGGACCAAATACTTATTTCCCCCACTGTATATACGTAAGAAGTGAAAGAGAACATGGACACTACTAAAAGCTCAAGATCCACCTGGGGACACTGAAGCGGAGATGCAGCTACAATCATTTTACACAATCAGAATGATTTGTTATTAATAGTCATTATTTAGTGGTTACTTCAAAAAATGCAAGCCCTAATTATATCATTATTATCAGTATTTTACTTTTGATTAGGCTTTTTTTGGACTTTTGATTGGGCAGAATAACAACGCAGTTATGAGAGTAAAAACTGTATATTCTCCTTCTACACAAATGCACTTACCCAAGCATTTCACTAGTGCTTGGTTACCAGCAAGACAGAGTTTTCTCAGTATGCCAGAGCAATGATCAGACTACTTGCATCACGTCTGAAACATTGACCAGCCAGGAACTACTTTAATGGCTTAAACATGTAGAAGTGGCTTATATTACATTTACATTTCTTACTTGCATACATTTGGCAGACACACTTATCCAGCACGACTTACATTTTTATCTCATTATACATCTGAGCAGTTGTGGGTTAATGGCCTTCCTCAAAGGCCCAACATGGGCAAGTTGGTGGTGGTGGAGTTAGTTGAAACCTTCTAGACCATAGTCTAGAAAATTTTCGGAGACTGGTTTATTCATGCATGATTTGATCTCCTAATTCAATGCTTTGCAGTAATTTCAATTAGTGTTTTTATTTTCCTCTTGCTGGTTGGTTCTGGTGTAAGTACGGATATATATATATATATATATATATATATATATATATATATATATAATGATTGGCCTGCATGCAAATAATGTATTGGTAATAAATACAGGCAACATTTATCTGATTACAGTGTAGTTTAGTTTTACACTACAGAGTAGTTTTATAACTAGTTCATGCCTGTGGGTTATTGTGACTGTCATGTGACTCTAGTTTCATGACATCACCAGTGTGTCTCACACACAGCACGCACAAACATTTAAAAGCTAGGGTATTTCCCTACAAACGGTATACAGTAGAAAAAGTAAGTGCTATCCTAAACATACTCAAACATGCTTCTGAATATTAAAATCATTCCATGTGTTTGAACTCACAAAGAAACTGCTTTTACCAGTTGGACCAGTAAATGTATTTTCCATTCAGATGTGGTCTTTACAACCTTGCTTGTATTTAAAATATATATTTAAACAGCATGGCCTTTTTAATGATGTCAACTTGTTTCTCTGCAGGTAAACAGATTTGTGGCAGTCAAGCTATGTGATTTAGGTAGGTGTAGACAGTCAAAAAATTTGTCATGTCTAATACTTTGCTTCCCCCACCTATCATATTATGTGTTCACTGGTAGACTGCTGTTTAAAAAAGAAAAAGCCATTGACTAGTTGAACAGGTTTTCTGAGTGAAGTTTACATCTATCCAATGTGGATTTGTGAGTAATTCTTTACCTGTCCTCGCTGTATAATCATAGTATGACACTTTTATTAAGCACAATATTTTGTTTTTAATCATTAAAAAAAAGAGTGTATTTTTGTCTCTACATTTGAACATTTATTTTAAAGTATTGCCATGGCACTATTAAATATTAAGCCTCCTCTATATAGAACAATATGACTGAGTCTTTTCCTGTTGTGTCTGAATAATATCATGCCTTCATTCAGGAAATACAGTTCCTTTATATTCTAAGCATTGTTGCACATGCCCTTATTTAGTCACAGAGATCCAATTTAGAGATGGAAATCTTAAAAAAAATAATAATAATAATAAATGAATAAATAATCACATGTCTGAAATGATTTTGTGTGTGATTTAGATTCATAGGTTTTAATTAACTTGCTTATTCCTATATCTGGCTAGTTCATAATCTTCAAAGACAGAATGATATTAAAAATGTTTTTATTTTTTTGTGTGTGACTGTGTATCCTTGCAGAAATGACCCGCTCATTAGCAGCCAAAGAGAGGAGCTTTACTGTGAAAATGTTCACCTTCCAGTTTTTCACCCTGTTCTCGTCATTAATATATGTGGCCTTTTTTCTGGGCAGGTAATGACTTCCCTGTGCAGATTTGTCTTAATCTGATCCCCCCCCCCCCTGGATATGGATGACAGAACTTTGAAACTAATCAGTTTTCCAGTTAAATACATAACTACCTACTGTCCTGTTGACAATCTGTGTATGTGTAGTTTAATACTAATACTAATACTCTGCTCAGGATTAATGGATACCCAGGCAACTATGTCCGAATTGCAGGAAAATGGAGACTAGAGGAGGTAAGATTTATATTTGCAAATCCCAAATGTATTTACAAACCCCTTCATTTTACTTCAGATATTTAGATACAAGTTATCCCCAACAGATGTACATGAATAGAATAAAAAGCTGTGTGGAACTGACATCATATGTCCATTGTGTTTTTTAGTGCCACCCTAGCGGTTGTCTTACTGACCTCTTCATTCAAATGGCCATAATTCTTCTTCTCAAGCAAACCATTAACAACATTTTTGAGTTTGCTGGGCCGTAAGTGATTTTCACTAAATTACTGCACTTTATTTTTTATTTTATTATTATTTTTATTTTTTTTACTTTATCATCATATTAAGACCAGTTGTTTTCCTTTAGGTGGTTTAAGCTTAAAACGGCAAAATTGACAAAAGACCTGGAGAAGTGTGGGACCTGCAAAACATCGACTTGCAAAGAAAACGGTCCTGGTATTGAGCTCTGTGACGTCTGCAATCTCCGAGATTGGCTGCGGAACTACCATCTGAACACAGTCGATGCCTACAGTTTGTTTAATGAGTTCTTAGAAATGGGTAGGTGTGTTTGAACAGGGTTGGGGGCGGGGGGGGAGAAGATAAAAAAACAAATGCAAAAGGATTTGCCCTGTTGCCAAAAGATGAAGTTCAAATCCCAGTAAAAGGCATCCCGGATTAAGGGCCATGTATGGTTTTGAGCCAATTGCCTACTGTACTATACTCTGACAGGAGAGTACGCCATTGTTCGGACCCACAATCACAGATTGTCTGTGAGGTCATGTATGCAAAAGAGGGTAAATAACACTTTCCTCAGAGTGATGCCCAGTGATGCAGCAATTTGCAAAGATGTTGGTGCCTGTCTTTTCACGAAGCCTTCACCTTACCCATTTGGGAGTTTTCATACAGTAATAAAGAGCTGGCTGGAGGGTGGGAATTGGTAATTAGGGCATAGTTTTGATTAGAAAATCAGTTAAGTGTACTGGGTCTCTTCAGTTAAATGATAATTTTCTTCCTCCATTCTCTGTAGTTATCCAGTACAGTTTCACAACCATCTTTGTAGCAGCATTTCCGCTGGCTCCACTTCTTGCCCTTATCAACAACATATTTGAGATCAGACTGGATGCAATTAAAATGCTGTGCATGGAGCGCCGCCAAGTGCCAAAGAAAACAAATAACATTGGTAAAATTTACTTTTACTGTAACCATTCGAAAAGAATATTTAGAATATCAAAGAAGCTTTTTCATTGCAACTGTCTTTTTACCGTGCCTGTTTTCTGTGTGCACACAGGTGTGTGGAATTTAGTTTTAGAGGCAGTTGGTGTGGCAGCAGTCATTGCTAATGGACTGGTCATCGGCATTTCATCTGAATTTGTTCCTCGCTTGGTTTATCGCTACCGCTTTGGACCCTGTGTCAATGGGACAGCCACAGATTTGCAGTCAGTATAGGAAATTGGATCCATCATCTTATGTACTGTTAGGATGTGCATAGCTTCAATCAATTTAGGCCTTGTTCACACGGGCGTTAAAATCGACCGTTTTTCTGCCGTTCATAGCGTCCGGTGAGCGCGGTTAAATCGCCGAGGGTTTTCTACACATAGGAGTCAATGACGGTGTTCACATGGGCTTTGGTGACGTGCATTTGTCCGGCTGCGCGTTTATACGGTGTTAAAGCGTTGCATGCAGCTTTTTCTTGGCGTTCAAATCCCAACGAACGCAAGGAAACCGCATCTAGTTCGTTTTCTCCGCGTCCATTTTACGCTTCGGAGGACCAGATATATCCCATGATCCTTCATGCTATACAGAGGGAAATGCGGAAAAAAGGCAAAAATAAAATGCTTAAAAAATAAAACTTGCGCGGAAATGTTCGCATTTCTTCATAAACCACAAAAAACTTCCTTTAATCCGACGTTGTGCAGTCAGAGGGTGCACCCAGTAGCGGCGGCGATTTTTTTTTTCTCTCCCTACGTCGCCGTATTATTTAAAAATATATATATATATATTTATATATTATATAAAAATATAATAATTTAAGTAGAATTTTTAAAACAATAATATTGTCTAATATAGCAAAATGGTCCATATTAAAAGGAGGCACCTCAAATAAAACGACAAGGGCTTTCATATCCAGTTCCCCCACAGGTTAACACACAAACTACAATTTGGACTGTAGGCTGTCGTTAGAGAGAGACAAACGAACGCCAGTGTAGAAGTCAATCGAGCGGCACTACAAAACGCAACATAAACGTATAGGACGTTCAGAGCTCGTTCGTTTATCCAAATATTTAACGCCCGTGTGAACAAGGCCTTACACAGGCATGATGTATAAAGTAAAAATATATACTAAAGAATACATACACTAAGCTGTGATATAAGCTTTGCTATTTAAGTGTTAAAAGAGTCTAAATTTGAAAGCTCCCAAAAATATTGTGTGTTCATCAGGTGTATGGCAGGCTACACTGTTTACACACTTATCACTGTAAACATGTCTAATCCAAATGTGCTCAATGACTTCACCGGAGACCAGATGATGATGCAGAGTGGGGTAAATGCCACCCACTGCAGGTGAGGTTATGCAAATCATTTACAGTACTTTATAATTGTTATGGCACAGAGCAAAATTTTCTTAAACCCAGCCAGTGACTATATTTAGGTGGATACTGAATAATATAATAATAATTATAATATTAATATTAAATATAAAAAAATATTATAATAATATAATAATAAGTATAATATAATTAAGTTTTGGTAGGGAAAAACTGAAACTGACCTTACAGATATAGTATAAGGTCTGAGTTGCGATTGTAATATTGTGCTTGTACCATTATATTATTTCAAACCTGTATACATTTTTTTTAAATTAATTAATTAATTTATTTATTACATACAGTCTAAACATTCTAAGACCTGTCAAATAAATTGAAGATGCAAAGTTGGTTAATTAATATTTATAAAACGGGTGTCCGTTTTACTGATTGAATTAAAAGACCCAATGAAAGTGCTGAGAAAGACTTTACTAACCTGTATTTGTCATTTGCCAGCTACAAAGCCTACCGCAGCGAAACTGAACATGGAGTCACCTCAGAATACTGGCTCATAATAGCAGCACGCTTTGCTTTTGTCATCTTGTTTGAGGTATGATGTCTATCACAATACTGTGTATGTCTATATGTGTTTTTACACGTGAAAGATCAATACAAACTGGTGTACACGTGAGAAGTGGAACGAAAATCATACGTGATTCCAAACATTTTTTACAAATAAATAACTGCAATGTGAGGTGTGCGTAATTATTCAGCCCCCTTTGGTCTGAGTGCAGTCAGTTGCCCATAAACATGGCCTGATGAGTGCTAATGACTAGAGTGCACCTGTGTGTAATCTAATGTCAGTACAAATACAGCTGCTCTGTGACGGCCTCAGAGGTTGTGTAAGAGAATATTGGGAGCAAGAACACCATGAAGTCCAAAGAACACACCAGACAGGTCAGGGATAAAGTTATTGAGAAATTTAAAGCAGGCTTAGGGTACAAAAAGATTTCCAAAGCCTTGAACATCCCACGGAGCACTGTTCAAGCGATCATTCAGAAATGGAAGGAGTATGGCACAACTGTAAACCTACCAAGACAAGGCCGTCCACCTAAACTCGCAGGGCGAACAAGGAGAGCGCTGATCAGAAATGCAGCCAAGAGGCCCATGGTGACTCTGGACGAGCTGCAGAGATCTACAGCTCAGCTGGGGGAATCTGTCCAAAGTTGGCCTTTATGGAAGAGTGACAAGAAGAAAGCCATTGTTAACAGAAAACCATACAAAGTCCCATTTGCAGTTTGCCACAAGCCATGTGGGGGACACAGCAAACATGTGGAAGAAGGTGCTCTGATCAGATGAGACCAAAATGGAACTTTTTGGCCAAAATGCAAAACGTGCAGTGTTAGTTTTCCGCCACACATATCATCATTCTGAACACACCATCCCCACTGTCAAATAAGATGGTGGCAGCATCATGCTCTGGGGTGCTTCTCTTCAGCAGGGACAGGGAAGCTGGTCAGAGTTCATGGGAAGATGGATGGAGCCAAATGCAGGGCAATCTTGGAAGAAAACCTCTTGGAATCTGCAAAAGACTTGAGACTGGGGCGGAGGTTCACCTTCCAGCAGGACAACGACTCTAAACATAAAGCCAGGGCAACAATGGAATGGTTTAAAACAGAACATATCCATGTGTTAGAATGGCCCAGTCAAAGTCCAGATCTAAATCCAACCGAGAATCTGTGGCAAGATCTGAAAACTGCTGTTCACAAACGCTGCCCATCTAATCTGACTGAGCTGGAGCTGTTTTGCAAAGAAGAATGGGCAACGATTTCAGTCTCTAGATGTGCAAAGCTGGTAGAGACATACTCTAAAAGACTGGTAGTTGTAATTGCAGCAAAAGGTGGTTCTACAAAGTATTGACTCAATGGGCTGAATAATTACGCACACCCCACTTTTCAGTTATTTATTTGTAAAAAATGTTTGGAATCATGTACGATTTTCGTTCCACTTCTCATGTGTACACCACTTTGTATTCGTCTTTCACGTGGAATTCCAATAAAATTGATTCATGTTTGTGGCTGTAATGTGACAAAATGTGGAAAAGTTCAAGGGGGCCAAATACTTTTGCAAGCGTGTGTGTGTGTGTGTGTGTGTGTGTGTGTGTGTGTGTGTGTGTGTGTGTGTGTGTGTGTGTGTAATGTAATTTCTAATGTTGGTTTCAGGTTAGTTGGGACAGCATCATGTAAAGCTGTCCTTTGCCAGCTTTTCAAATTTACAGTGGGGCAAAAAAGTATTTTGTCAGCCACCAATTGTGCAAGATGAGAGAGGCCAGTAATTTTCATCATAGGTATACCTCAACTTTGAGAGAAAAAATAAGGAAAAATCCAGATCCAGAAAATCACATTGTAGGATTTTTAAAGAATTCAAATTTTATTTGTCACATACACAGTCATACACAGTACGATATGCAGTGAAATGCGTAGACTTGGACTGCTCGTGACCTTAAAATAAAAGACTATGAAATAGAAAATAAATATGAAAAGGAAAACAGAAGGTAAATTTAACTAAGAAAGAATAAAATAAAATATAGAATTAAAATAACATAACTGTACAGTACAAAATATGCAATAAGAGACAAATATAGAAAAATAAGAGACCGCTGTACTGTACAGGACCAAATATACAATATAAGAAACGTATATGAAAAATATGGTGAATAAGAACAGCTGTGGAATACAAAGATATAGAATTTAAGACTGTATGTGTGGGAATGAGGTTGAATATAAATTGAGTATAAATAGAAATGTCACGGATTTAAAGTGTTTAAAGTGACTGTGCATCCGGGTAACAGAACGTCTAGGGCAGGGGTGCCCAACCATTTTTGAACAAAGATCTACTTTTTAATTTGTCAGTGTGCTGAGATCTACCAGTCCAAACTGAAAGCCAGTTGCTAATCATAGCATATTTACATATTTAATGTGCACAAAACAAACAGAAAGTAGCCCTAATCCATATATAATAAAACATAGTCTAATTGTAGTGACAATTGAAAGTTTTTAACCCTAGGTCTTCTTTTGCACCCATGTCTCCAAAAACCATTCTAATGAAAACACACAGCTGTGCCACATCCACAACATCAGTCGACTCATCAAATTGAAGAGAAAAACATTCATACTGTTCAATATCCTTCCTTAACTGCGCCTCGACATCCCTCACATCGCCGTGTAACAGTGCCACGGGATAATTGCACGTCCTTAACGGCAGCTATGATATCACTAAGTCACCAAATAGTGTGTTTTCAGGCGCGACAAATGCTTCTTTCACAACTTTGCCATCCTTGAAAGACTTCTTGTGTTTTGCAAGAACGTGACCGATGCGATAAGATGCTATAGCTGCAGCCTTACCCTAGGTGATTGGCCTGGTGAAAATGGACTGCTGTGCTGCTAACTGTCTCTTCAATTCCTGGACTTTCCGGGTGAGTAGAGCTGATTTAGCCGGGAAATCTGCATCGTAGCTTTTGTGCACGGTAGGGATGTAACGGTATTGTAAATACCGTCGTACCGCAATAACAATTTATTTAGATAATTCCATGGTCACATGACGGTAAAATGATAGGTCTTCTGAGAAAAGTTTGCTCAGGCGAATGGAGAGAACGGAGCGCACATCCGATTTAAAACCTGCTTACTCCCTAATGATTAGTTACTCTTTCCATCTCTTTTCCTTCGACGCTAACAGCAGCACCCGCCATTTCTGCATTACTGGATCTGTAGCGACAACAGACCGCAAAGGATGATGGTCACGCCTGGGCTGATGGGAATTGTAGTTCCCGCTACCTCCCGTTCGCTCCATTCGCCTGAGCAAACTTTTCTCAGAAGACCTATAGTTTTATCGAGTTATTTTGGTTTCTCTCTGAAAAGAAACAAGAAAGGAAAAAAAAATATCCTGTCTCTTTCTGAATAAGTGAGTGAATGAGGTTCTCAAATGCTCATTCAGCTCCAAAGTGGCCTTTTTTTTTTTTTTTTTGCTTCTGCCATAGTTGCGTTTTACTTTGCTGGAGATGCTTAAACAGTGAATCCCTATCACGTGCCTATAGCTAAAACCCTGGCTAAATTCAGATTAGCGTACTAGCATACAACTCTCGCTGTTGCTGCCATATATTTATGTGAATTAGTATGAGTAGTATGTTAGTATGCGATTTCAGATTCAGCCACTAATTCCGTTGGTTAAAATTTTCAGCGCAGAGCCGAACGTAATCAGTGATCTTGTGGGGAAAATAAAGAACAGTTTTTTTAAAATAAGTACAGGGTATCTTTACTCAAGAAATACAATGTCTATAAAGGCTATTGTTTTATTTGAGGTTTGATGCGTGGAAACAGTGAAGAAAGAGAAAGGGCAAACCAGAAGGCAGTTTACTCTCGCAATCGACTGGAAAGCAGTCTCCGATCGACCGGTCGACCGCGATCGACTGGTTGGGCACACCTGGTCTAGGGGGTGTGCAAATATGCTTGAAAGTGACATATTTAAAGTGACTTGTGATAATTTAACTTAACGTGTGTCCACGAATGTGTAGCTGTGCAGTGGCCACTAGTGTAAGTGAATGTTCAGAATGTCCACAGTGAATGCAAAACCGTGTGTGGGGATGTGCAAAATGGATCAGTACTGTGTGGTGTACTGATTGAGACCGTATTGCCTTCGTGAAGACGCTCCTCCTCAGTTTCTCTGTGTTGGTCTTCAGGGAGCGAAATCGCTTTCCTGACCTCAACAGAGAGAACAGTGCATTGCTGGGGTGGTTGAGGTCCTTCACAATTTTCCTGGCCTTGGTCCAGCACCGCTTGCTGTAGATCGAGTCAGGGAGCTCGCTGCAGATGATGCGCTCAGCTGATCGTACCACCCTCTGTAGAGCTCGTCTGTCCTGCATGGTGCTGTTCCCGAACTAGGTTGAGATGTTTCCCGTCAGGTTGCTCTCTATGCTGCAGGAGTAAAAGTTCCTGAGTAACTTGGAGGGCAGTCGGAAGTCTCTCAAGCGTCTGAGGTGGTAGAGACGCTGTCGGGCCTTTTTCACCACGGTGTTGATGTGACAGGACCATGACAGGTCCTGTGTGATGTGAACACCGAGGTATTTGAAGCTCTCCACTCTCTCCACTGGGCTCTTGTTGATGATGGGGGGGGTCTGGTAGTTCCTCTCCTGCTTAGTGCTGAAGTCATTTATTTGCAAATTATGGTGGAAAATAAGTACATGGTCACCTACAAACAAAGAAGTTGTTACAGGTCTGTGAGATCCAGAAATCTTGCTTAAGAGGCTCCTCTGGCCTCCACTTGTTACCTGTATTAATAGCATCTGTTATCCAATATATAAGATACCTGTCCACAACCAAAGAGCCGTCAAAGGACATCAGAAACAAAATTGTAGACCTGCACCAGGCTGTGAAGATTGAATCTGCAATAGGTGAGCAGCTTGGTGTAAACAAATCAACTGTGGGAGCAATTATTAGAAAATGGAAGACATACAAGACCACTGATAATCTCCCTCGATCTCACCCCGTGGGGTCAAAAAGATCACAAGAACTGTGAGCAAGAATCCCAGAACCACACGGGGGACCAAGTGAATGACATGCAGAGAGATGGGACCAAAGTAACAAAGGCTGCTTAAGCTAGTACATTTCCAGGCCCGTCTGAAGTTTGCTAGAGAGCATTTGGATGATCCAGAAGAGGATTGGGAGAATGTCATATGGTCAGATGAAATCAAAATAGAACTTTTTGGTAAAAACTCAACTTGTTGAGTTGCATCCAAAGAACACATTTATATTTAGGCATTTGGCAGACGCTCTTATCCAGAACGACTTACTTTTTTTTTTTATCTCATTACACATCTGAGCAGTTGAGGGTTAAGGGCCTTGCTCAAGGGCCCAGCAGTGGCAACTTGGTGGTTGTGGGGTTTGAACCGGGGATCTTCCGAACCGTAGTCCAATGCCTTAACCACTGTGAAGGTAGGTAGCTCAGTAGGTACACCATACCTACTGTGAAGCATGGGGGTGGAAACATCATGCCTTGGGCTGTTTTTCCGGACGACTGATCCGTGTAAAGGAAAGAATGAATGGGGCCATGTATCGTGAGCTTTTAAGTGAAAACCTCCTTCCATCAACAAAGGCATTGAAGATGAAACGTGGCTGGGTCTTTCAGCATGACAATGATCCCAAACACACCACCTGGGCAACGAAGGAGTGGCTTTGTAAGAAGCATTTCCAGGTTCTGGAGTGGCCTAGCCAGTCTTCAGATCTCAACCCCATAGAAAGTCTTTGGAGTGAGTTGAAAGTCCATGTTGCCCAGCGACAGCCCCAAAACATCACTGCTCTAGAGGAGATCTGCATGGAGGAATGGACCAGAATACCAGCAACAGTGTGAAAACCTTATGAAGACAAACCGAAAACATTTGACCTCTGTCATTGCCAACAAAGGATATATAACAAAGTATTGAGATGATATTGTGTTATTGACCAAATACTTATTTTCCATCATAATTTGCAAATAAATTACTTAAAAATGCTACAATGTGATTTTCTGGATTTTTTGTTATTTTGTTATTTTGTCTCTCATAGTTGAGGTATACCTATGATGAAAATTACAGGCCTTTCTCATCTTTTTAAGTGGGAGAACTTGCACAATTGGTGGCTGACTAAATACTTATTTGCCCCACCGTACATCGAAATGTTTGCCAAAACACATTTTCCATAGTTCACAATGATCTTCCTTTTCTTCTCTACAGCATGTCTTAGTGGTGTGTAAGTTTATCGTTGACTGGTTTGTGCCTGACACCCCCAATGAGGTGAAGAATGGCAGGCTACATGACAAACTGGAAAGGCTGAAAAATGAATTACAGTGAGTAATACAGACAGAACTTTAGATTATTCTTTCTTGTTCTTTGTTCTGTCAGAGCTCTGAGTTGCTTTCTTTCCCTTTTCCTGTCTTTAGGGAAATGAGTGAACAATATGACAACAGGACCACTGATGTTTGAGAAATATCTTTTAACTAATGGATCTCTTGAAAAAACTTGCATAAAGTACTTTTAAGGAACGTGTGTGTGTGTGTGTGCACAGAAAATGCAAATATGTACATACTGCCTCAGATGTAAATGATGTAAAGTTGAGACAGATTTCAGCAACAATTTGCATTGCGACTGAAGGTTAGAATTGTTGAATAATACAATATTAATTGCATTTCCTTTTTATTTACTAACCAAGCCTTAAGTACATTTCATGACACTTTTAGACATAAGAAATGTGAAAAAAAAAATGTATTAATTAAATATACGAAACTTTTAAATCTAATATTTTTTGAGATCTTTAAAGTACTTGAAGTACAGAGTTACCTTTTCAGTAGCTACATATTTTGAGGTGAGGGATACATGCAAATGTACAAAATGTGTATTCTTCAGAGCCACCCTCCACACCCACCCCCAATAAGGCAACATGGTACAGTAGGTGTGTAAACTATAGCTTGAAGAGTTATTTCATAAATTATTCAGTGGATGATTTCCTTTCTACAGTTCCATTATATCCCAATTTGTATTTTTGCTATTGTATTGTTAACCTTCTCAAATCAGGTTTTTCTGAAGTTTATTTATCTAACCTCAAGTTTAAATCTACTGAAAACATTTTAAAAAATTCTCAAGATTGGTTAATATTGAATGTGGAAGTTGAGTCATGTCAATTAGACTTCTTTCTTGTTGGGTAGAAAAATTACACTACTCGTCTTAGAAACTTCAGTCTGAGGGAAGTTGGAAGCTACTTGGATGAGTAGTGAAAAATTTCTACCTAACGAAAAAGAAGTCCAGTTGACATGACTCAACTTCCAGATAACCCCACCTGAAAGACTGAGGATCTTCATAGACATTAATGTTGAATGCTGTTCATATTGGCCCCACTTCATGGCAGTAGTGATTGGCAAGATCAAACAGATGCAACAGGAAAAACATAGACACTATTTTATATATATATATATATATTATTATTTTATTTTTTTTACTTTAGTTTTCTTTATTTCATTATTCAAAACTGTGTACCTGTAAAGTATGAATATATATCCAATGAGTGTACTTTTAATATTGCACAAAACATGCTGTACAAAATATCCACAGTAAAAATTGGTTTACATCAGACTTTCGTAATAAATTTAACAGCCCTTCACTCTCCATTGTCCACCAGGTGGCAGTGTTATTGCTTTTTTGCATCATTCACGCTACATTTTGTCCAAAGAGACATTACATTGTCTTTTCTGGTGATTTTCATACACTGACTGCTTGGCTAAAAATAAATACAGTAAATACATTTTATGCATAATTTTTATCTAAAATTTTATTTTAGCCTTTTTTTTTTTTTAATTACCATCAACTACACCTGTGCTCATGTACACACTGATCATGTGCTGTGTTTTATTTTATTTAGTATTTTTGTTTTTCTTTATATTTAAAAACTATTTACCAGTTTTATTGTCTGTACACACAGTATGAAGGGATAATTTTGATTTATATGAGTGGAATTAAATTATGGCTGTGCAGTTGTAAGTGTAAACTGTGTTGCAAGAACTGTGAATGTTATCCCTGCCATACTGAATTACATTCATGTCTGAAATGTTTTAGATTATAATGTATTACAATGAGACCAAATTGAAATATATAAAGTTTTTTTTCTTATGTTTTATAAATCTGTAAAGAATTGAAAGTATTTGTTTTTGCCTGTTTTCAGTAATAGCAGTTAGTATATACAGGTTAGATGTAAGATATACACTTAAGAAATATATAATATCATATTACATAAGGGGTCAAATTGCAGTAATATGCAAAATAATTTTACAGTGTAATGAAATGATATCAGTACGCTTTTGGGCTTTTGTATACAGTATTTACTTTTGTCATAGCGATTGCACATTCATTTGAATGTACGTTACATACTTTAACTTAGGAAAGAAAGGCACACGATGTTGATTATAATGTGCAAATCAACAGTGAATATTCTTTTGTGTTTTATGTAATGCAGTTGGACATTGTTTGGTGATCACTTTCTCAGTTTAAAAACTTCCATAATGTCACTTTTATGTATGTAATTATGACTGTAGTCTGTGTGTTACTTTGCACAGTTTGGCTTCAACCCTATCCATCAATAGAAAGATATATTTGTATTTCAAAACTGTGTACCTGTAAAGTATGAATATATATCCAATGAGTGTACTTCTAATATTGCACAAAACATGCTGTACAAAATATCCAGAGTAAAAATCGGTTTACATCAGACTTTCGTAATAAATTTAACAGCCCTTCACTCTCCATTGTCCACCAGGTGTCAGTGTTATTGCATTTTTGTATCATTCACTCTACATTTTGTCCAAAGAGACATTACATTGTCTTTTCTGGTGATTTTCATACACTGACTGCTTGGCTAAAAGTAAATACATTTTATGCATAATATTTTTTAAGCGTTTCAGAAAGGTCTTTGGCCTGAAACAAGCAAATAAAACTACTGAGATTTTAAATTACAGTATGTGGGTTAGAAACTGTCTAGCAGTGTGATGAACCAGCAACTTAATGGAAAAATGTGGTTAAAAAAAATAAATAAAGGCGATCACTTACACTTGGTAAAGTCACATTGTAAAAAATCAGCAGTAACAATCACAGCTATATTTATGAAAACATTTCCAAATGCAGTCACAGAATTGGAACTAAACATCTATGTGTCCATAAAAATGTGGCTAATTAGGGGAAAAGAGGCTTTAGTTTCCAGAGCCATGGGCACATAAGAGTAAGAAGGGTAAGTGCATGAAGTGATGCAGTGTAAAAGTTGGTTCAGTTCCTTTAGTTGGTCAGGTCTAGGCTCAGAAGGGTAAAAATTAATGCAATAATAATGGACTCGGGTGTTTTCGTGGAAAGGCACCCATCCCACCTAGTATACCAAGTTCCCAAGATAAGCTCATAATCCAGACTTTTATGGGGTTTTTTATTTGTTTGTTTGTTCCAGAATAACCACTTGCTAAAAGATTTTTTAAGTAGGCCTAATGCACAAAGTTTCCTTAACTGGAGCCACTTGAAACCCTATTTATATGCATCTATGCTTTAAATTGCATAACTTTGTTTATAATCAGTGGTGACCCATTGCACTTTAGTCTTGCTTAACTAAACTTCTCATGTTTTAACCCGTTCTTAAAGGGACACCGAGGCTATTTTAAGGAATCTCAAGACTCAGAGATGTTCAGTTTTGTTGAGCCCTGCTTTTCCCATTTTTTCTTTCTTTCTTTTTCATAAATTAGAACCATTACAATAAATCCTTGAAAAGCATGCAGAATATGGTCATTCATGAAATAAATAGTGTTTATTAGGATCAAGATTCATAGCATTTCATGCTCTGACATTCATTTATCTCAATCTTTCTTGTTCTGTCTATATCTCTCACTGCCCCTCATTCACTCTCAATGGCCTGCACAGAAAGAAGATAATAATAAGCATTTGAGATAAGGTCAAACCAAACCCCAAGGTCAGCATTTTTGGCTGAAGACCATCAGCTTCCTGACATCTGTTTTTGATCTGTTCCTTTTACATCGCTCAGTCTTCTGTTATTTCCAAATGTTTTTTCCAAAACACCCCTTTCATACAGCTATTAGCATTTGCACCCTTACAACAGACAGACTGACTAGAGGCCAGTCTGTCTGGTCGCTTCCTAGTGAGAGAAATGTGTATCCTGTCAACCTTTATATTCTCCCCACGTGTTTGGCAAACATCACCCCGAACAGTGCGCTCTTGCTCCAGATTTGTGTGTGTGTGTGTGGGGGGGGGGGGGGGGGGTGTCTGGGGGAGAAAAAAAATAGACATGTGAAATTAATTGTAATAAACACTACCAAAATACTTTATTTGCAGGATTAATGTAGTGAAATTTCATTTGTTCAGTTATGTTTGAGTTGATCATGATATTAATTAAAGACATCTGAAAAGTTTTTGCATTATGCATCTGTTGTTGTTTTTGGTTAATGCGTTAAACATATTGTCAGTGTATCAGTTGTGTCTACTTCATATAATACTTTCATTACTACTTCATATAATACTTTCATTTTGGTATTTCAATTAATCTGTTCTGCTACAGATGCTATACTAATCACAATGTGTTACTGTAATCTTTCTACAACAAAAATAAATGAACATTCAAAGCTTAGATTAATAAACATCAAAGCTTGCAGAGTGTTACAGGGGGGGAAAAGCAACGGCAAAAAGTCGAGCAAATACTTTTTCTTTTGTTTTAAAACTAAGTGCATGAATGTACTAGGCGCCACATCCTTTATTTTTTTTTACTCCAGTTAAAACAGCACTGCTAAGCACCTCAACATGCTTAGAGGAAAATGTTAATCATGTGACTACTGAAAGTGAATGGCCAAAAGTACACCCCCTTCACAAGGGCAAGCTGCTGAGACAGCATAACGTAGAATCCCATCCCAAACAAGACTTCGGTTCACAATACTAGAATTGTTTTTGATTGTCCAGAAAACAAATATGAATTCACAGGGTTTTTAAAAATTATAATACAACTCCAAAAATTCTCCAAATAATGTGGCAACAAAAACAATGAATAATGTTCAACATAGGTAGGAGGAGAAAAATGTAGCATATTTCAACACTGTGAGTCATGTCTACTAACAGATAAAAGCATTCACACAAACACGTACTCAAACACACTACAAGACATATTGTATCATGACAATTCCTTTCCTTGTCAGTTTGTGTCCATGCATCTGTTGCACTGCTGAATTTCTTCAGCAGAAACACTCCAGAATGTTCATTCTTCCCTACATGAAAATAGTGCTAAACCAAAAATATCCTTCCAGTTTCAACCCATTCATCTTCCCAGAAACGTCATCTTCCCAGAAATTCACAGAAATAAAACCAAACCAAACAAAAAGCATTCAATCTCAGTCCAAAACTTAGAGGCACACCCACAGAATGTCTCCCTTGATGCTGAGCTTGGTGGATGACACGGCTAGTCATGTTAATTTTAGCTTCACGTGGGTCCAGGCTCTCAGGATTAAGCATGAATAACTTATATGGTGTCAGCGAAGTCTCGTCTCGTGAACCCCTTCTGCAAAAAGGAAGAAAAAAGGAACAAAAGTCAAGTACTTGTTACAAAAAACAGAAACCGTCTGTTTATTCAGCTATTAATCCTGTACTTACAGTGAGTGCACAAGTTCACATACTATTGCTTTAAAATGAAGAAACCAACAAGACATTCAATGTAAATGAGAGTTTGCTGTTTTTTCTTCTATCACATTAAGATATTAAGGATGACATGATCAGATAGATATCTCATAACAAGATACATTATATATTGTATATAATGTTAATGCTGCTTATTACACTTTTCTCTAAGATTTCTTTCTAATTCTCTCACTCGCCCACTCGCTTATCCTGTACAGTGTCACATTAAGACTGGAGCCAAGGGCACACAAGTTCACACACTCATAATTTATGGGGAATTTGTAATCGCCAATTAGCTTACTTATTGTCTTTGGACTGTGGGATGAAGCCAGAGTACTTGGAGGAAACACATCATGCACAGGGAGAACATGCAAACTCAACACACACACACACATACCCAACAAATACTCAACTCTCAACCTTGGAGTGGTAAGGCCATAGTGATAACCAGTACACCAACGTGGCACCCTCTTTCTGATAATGTGTTTTTTTTTATTATTAAATATTATTTTCTTCATCATTGGTTTCAACATGCTAGAATCTTTTTCTCAGTGAAAGTCTTGTGATATCTGATTTTGTGACTCCATTGACACTAGTGCTAGTTTCCAGCTGTTTGAAATCTTCATGCCTTACATACTTGGCACAGTAAATGTGTTGACTGTTCTAGTTGCTTTAATAAGGCACATCTGAATAAATTAACTAAAGCATGTCACAAGGGAGAGTTTTGCTCTCAACTTTATATACTGATTAATTTCAACAGTATCCATGTCAACCCTTAAATGAAGAAAAAAAAAAATCAATGGCAAGCTTATGTTTCTGCACCTAGTAAAACTACTATAGACCTATAGACCAACATAAAATTCAAATCAAACTTAAATTTGTCACATACATCCATACACAGTATGATATGCAGTAAAATGTTTTAACAACAGGCCTTGACCTAAAAATTGAAAGAAAATAAAGAATATAATAATAGAAAAATATTCAAATAAGGAACTTAAAATATGAAATAAGAACATAAAAAAATAATAATAAGTAAGAAAACTTTTGGCTGTACATTACACTATAGACCTGCTATGAAACATTTTGGCTGTTGTTGAAGCTTGTAGATTACAGCTGCCTCAGCACTCACACATGCAGTCTGCAGTAACTAGTCAGAACAATGCTTTGTGCATTTCTTTGTCACATTCCACACACTGCACTTATCTGACCAAAGCCATTATGAGTCAGAGTGTATCATGTGGGAGACGCTCAGTGTGATGGCATTCCATTACTTCAGAAATGTCTTTTGGATATACAATTATATTACATCTTATTATTATGTTCAAATACAGTGTGCTTATATAGTATGAACAATGAAAATACAAATATTTTGAACTTGTACTTCCTACATCTAAAAAAGAAATAAGGAAAAGGACTGTTTTTTAAGTTATATTTTTTTCTGTTTTATGTTTTGCCATATCCAAAAACAAGTTTGTCAGCGATCACTATATAACAGCTATGGACATTAGTTCTATCACCAACATTTATTTTTTCCCATGAGAAAGTTAATAAATAAAAAAATACTGATTTATAGCTACCTGCAAAGCTCAAAATAATCTCTCATGAAGACTTTTATAATTCCAATTCTTTTTGGAGGCATTCCCCAAGCAAATCCCCATACAGTATATCTATACCATAGTAATATACACTTAACGATTTAATATACATCATGCGATTTGACTTGCAGTGTCAGAGCTGCTGTGATGTAAAAATTAATCAATCTTTTAAAAAACCTCAAGGTTTTCACAATGCATTATTATAATCTGCGTTTAAAAAATGCATGGATACAAAATATGCCATAGAAAAGTGAAATAAGATATATTTAAATATATTGTATAATATATAGCAACACTGTACATTAAGCTAGAACACTTCAATGTCTTATGATTTATAAAAGTGTGCCTGTATGAAACTGGTTTATTTAGTTGATGTTGGGTATTTGAAGAAGATATCATAAAACATTAATCAGTAACAGGTTTCTGGTGAGTCCAGTGGACAGTCAGCTTCGTTATCTAAAGTAACTGTGGAAAACATCGATAAGACTAACAAAACAGGGGTAGCTCAGTGGTTAAGGCATTGGACTATGGTTCGGAAGATCCCAGATTCAAACCCCACAACCACCAAGTTGCCACTGTTGGGCCCTTGAGCAAGGCCCTTAACCCTTAACTGCTCAGATGTGTAATGAGATAAAAATGTAAGTCGCTCTGGATAAGAGCGTCTGCCAAATGTCTAAATGTAAATGTAAAACAAGATGAGCACCAACAGGAAGGTGACCTTGTCCAGCAATACATTCAATTCCTCTTCTTATTTAATTCACTTACTGTACACTGTACACAGTACACTGTTGTCTTTTTTTCACGTACATTTTGTATTTTATTTATATATATTTTTTTTTTCTTTGCTTGTGCTTTTCTAAAACAGTTTTATACTTGGGCATCCTGAAACCACAATAACAGTCTCACCTGCTTGAAGTCTTTATGAAGCTTGCTGTAATGAAACATGTTACACAGCACTGTGGAGGCGGCCTTAGATGCCTTCACCTTCCCTGGACTGAGACACAAAAGGAAAGCAGAAACATGAGAACCACCCACTGGATAATACACAGGACAATTTTGCTGAATAATGAATAAGTCATATAACACGGCAGTGCAGAAGTAGGAGTAGGAGGCGAAGGGCTTGAACAGAGAGAAGCTGGAGGGTAAAATGTATTACATTTAATATGTGACCCATGATATCGAATCAGATATTAAGTTGCATTTGGGTCATTTTGAGTTATGCATATTTTTTTTAATTCCTGGTTCAATATGCTTCATTTTATTACCAAGTTTATTACTGTATCATATTTTTGCTAAGATATTGTATGAACAATGCAACCTTGTTTATGAGGAGGGCAGAGGAAAAATCTGTCAAAATACTGTTTTAAGAATATTTAAATGAGGAATCCATGGTTTAGTAATTAGAAAAGAACACTAATTTTGACACCAGGAGTTCCCTGCTAACCATAAAAATAACTTCACCAGAAGCAAAGTTTTATTGCAAAAACATAAAAAAAAATCTGTCACAATTTTATTATGAAAATTGGTATTCTCAAACCCGTTGAACAATCAAGGAGATAAGATTGTTATCAACAAATTTTTGCTAAAATTGAAAATTTGTTAAATTTCATCTACTGATCACTATTGTCCGTAGCGCAAAACTAACCTATGCGATTTAATACCTGACTTGAGACAACGGCTCACATTTTATGATGTCCTGAAAGCGTTTATTCTATCTAGAAATAGAGACTCAAATTAAAACTAGACAACAAAATGATACCTAATGTCAACAATAAAAATAGCACGACAGAAATAATCACTCACTTCCCCTTTTAAATGAAACTGTTTGGATCTAAATTACTTTTTTACTTTTCAAATCTGTTTTTAAAGTTTGCTTTGTTGGTTTTGCATGCAACCAGTACCCATTATGCTGGCCATGCTAGAAACCAGTTATACTTATTTCAGCTGTTATTTTCCTGTTGTTTTTCCTCTCAGGAGGACTGGTAAGCACAATCTGTCAGTTCTATAGACATAGCGATGTTGCTTGGCATGGCTTATGCCTCTTACCAAATCAAAAATCAAACAACAGGGTAAATGAAACACTCAAATAGGGAACCTTTTTTTTTTTTTTTTACATAACCAGGGCTTGAAATTTGTGGACATTTAGCATGTTTACTAGCCACCTTAAACCTACAGTATAGATTTTTCAATTCACTATTCCATGTATGTATACATGTCTAACTTTTAATCCTACATAAGATAAACAGTTACATACATAGTCAAATATGTGTACTATATTTCCTCACTGTACTAACTATAAACAATATGTTTTTACCTGTTTTTCCCATAACACAGAAAATTTACAAAACATCTGCTCATCAGCTGGGTTAAGAATAGCTTATGCAAAGCTTTTACCTAAAGCTTAATTTTTTAGGTCACAACATGACATTCGTCCAGCTCAGCTTGCACATGCTGAGCAGAAACCATATAAAAATTGCAGTTTACCCATCAAAATACAAAATAAAGCAGAGACAAGTTCAAATTCCTGTAGTCCTGTACATAACTAAATATAAACCCATGCCTTCCAGACGATAACAATAAACCTATTAACCTAATTTCAATCAGAGAATGTTTTGAAAGGAAAACTAGCTTGTCTTCTCTACCTGTTGTCATGAGACACCTTGATTCCAACCAGTTTAGGCACTCCATCAAAATAAGTCACATCTCTTGCAGCCAGTGAACTCGCCATGACCAGGTTATTAAGAGTGCCACAGATGTTGATCACTACATCGCTGGATGGCTCTTTCTGATGCCCATCACTTGGCAGAATGGGAACCAGGATATTCACCACTTTTGTAGCTGTAGTAGAGAAGAAAAAAAATCATTTTTGGGTCAGTGGTAATGATAGATGAGGAGGAAATTCACTGGTAAACAAGAAAAGTGTAACAGAATGAATAGGGAGCCAATAACTTGTAGTCAGACAGAACTTATGGGTGTTGACCGTTAACAAGAATGAGGCAAGTGGAGGCCTTGGGAAAAAATAAAAAAATAAAATAAAATTATAAAATAATTTAGACATGATAAAACAAAAAGGAGAGACAGAGAACTTGAGTTGTAAAAGATGGAGTTCTGTGGAAAACGTCATTATATTTAAGCAAGAATCAGAAAGAATTTCACATGACAAAATGGCTCGATTTAATGTTGTGGTTCTATGGTTGTGCAACTCAAAATTTGCAGCATATGGTTTTGAGTAAAAAGGGAAAAGAAAAGAAAAAAAAACAGTTTGGCTGTTTAAGCACAAAATTGTGTAATAAGCACATTGCTGAACTCTGAGTAAAACCGCCAAAAGAAAGGGAATGAGATCGTGGACAGAACAGGACGTCCCATTATTGTACGTTTTTTTAAAAAAGAAGAAGGAAAAAAAATATTTTTTTTTTGTACAAAAGGCTCATTTCCCATATTTAAGGTACAGTAAAGGAAAAATAGCTACTTTTACAATGGTCCCTTGTAAATGTCCCAATGGTACATTTTTAATGATCCCTTTTTTATTTTCTTTGCTGCAAGCAAATTAAACAGAGCCAAGAAAAAAATCACAGGTCTTAATCTATTCTGGAATTTCACACATTCACTGGTGCCTGGCACTGACCCATATCTGCTTTGTCCTTGGAGTGCCGTGACAGATTCCTCAACAGGCCGGTGAGAGAACGCAGTTCAGCGTCAGTTGGGGTTCTCAACTGATCCAGAATCACAGGAAGCATCCGCTCCTGGTCCAGAGCTACACGACTCAGCACTGACGCCCACTGAGAGAAACAGATTGAGAGATGAGAGATTAGAAAGAGAAAAACCTTAGGACAGGGGTAATTAGGGTAACCTTTTCAAATGAGGAGGAAAACTGACAAGACAGATCTAGGGATAAGAAGTGAAAGAAACAAACTGAGAAGGAGGAATGCCAAAAATGTGTTTTGGGGTGTGGAGGAAAGTAGTAATTCTTGCTTTTTGACTACTTTCAGGAGCAACGTTCCCCCAATTACAATTACACCCTGAAGACGCTTTTGAAACCTCTGTGAAAGTTATGAAGACTTTCTTTGTTTAAGATAGAACAGAATTTTTCTGTATTCACAAAATGCTCAAAAAACATTTTCCTGCTACTAGACCAAATATATTATCCATTTGATCTGCTAATGTTAAAGAGAGGTCTCTTGCTAGCAGGATACCATGCTGTCTTGGAATATTGGTAAATTTGAATCTGTAATGCACATTTGAACTGCAAAAGGAGTTTAAAAAAGCAACTTCCACTGAATAAACAAATACTGATTCAATCACACTTGATTCAGACACAGGAAGTCATAGGTTACACAAAATGGTGCAACCCCCCATGAGACCTCTAATGAATGGCAATCATGCCTTAATGTTGATGAAACAGTCTGAACAGATTTGAGTTGGTTTTAGCATGATTACTAATCTAATCACTCTTGATAACCTTGGTGAGCAGAAAAGCATCTCAGGGATTGTGTTTTATTTTTCACATGAGAAGTTAGCAGTCATAGGGGCACATTGGTAGCACATTAACAAAGATGTTTAACAAAACCATTTTAAACTTTAGGGTTAATGGTGATAATAATTAGTTTTTGATATTATTGCTAAAAAACAAAAACATCAAGCATTTTTCACTTCCCATTTTCCAAGTGATGTCCAATTCCATATCAATGAGTAATCCAACATACTGCATTTACAATTACAGGAAGCAATGGTTGTCCTGACAAGCAGTAATTTGGCTTGGCTTCTTAGCAATTTAAAAGAGGACCAACACAATGGACTCAATGGAGGCATTACATTTAAATATGTTGCTTTGGAAACTGATCTGTTTAAGCAGCACACAGATCAAGAGGTGAGCAATCTGAACAAATTAAAAGACCACAGTGCTGGTGCATCACTCTCTTTATTGAGTGATGAAGCAAGGGCTAATTCTCACTGGTGCCAATATGAGCAGGTAGTTGTGGTGCATTGTTGGTATGTAGGAAACTGTAATTCAAAGCGAAACAAAAAAAAATTGTATTAACCAACTCTTGGACATTACTGAAGATAATATGTTAATTATAAAGATGAATATGTAAGGTGTTCAGGATTGAGATTCCACATGAATATGACAAATTAAAGGATTAATTAGTAAAAAGGAAGAGCAGAAGGGAATTCTCGGCAATTTAAGTTAAGCTGTGGAGTGATGTCTGACCCGGCCGTCTCCTGCTGTGATGTTCTGTAAGGCCCCAGCTGCACCCTCGCGGATAGTGTGACTCAAGTTGTAGTTTTGCAGAACTTGGTTATACAACCCAACTATCTGGGGATGCCAAAGCCACTCAGCCCCCTTCGGTACTCGAGCAACCTCAGACAATGTGGCCAGTTCGTGGTTCGTCCTCTGCAAGGCAGGAACAAATACGACAGATTAAGTACTTATGTAAACCTATATAAATGAACATTTTCACATAGAGGCAAAATTTTATGCTTTATTATGCAACATTTGCATATTTTTATTTGTTTTGGGGGTTTTTTCCTACAAGGATGTTACTTACGTCCTTTGTCTTCTTGCTCTGTGGAGTAAAGCAGCCGATGGCGTCGCTACGTTGTGTGCCCTGAGCTCGGGTTGGACCGTCTAAACGCTGTCGTACAGATAGGGGGATCTCAGAATACAGCTGGTAGGACAGGTTTCTCAGGACACACACACAGTTCTCTACACCCTGCATTATGGAGAAGACCAAAAGAGAAAGAGTGTGAAATGCCTTGGTTTTTTTATTATTATTATTATAATTAATTGACTTTATTTTTTACTCGAGTTTCATTTTTTACTTCACATTACATCGCTTAAGGAAGTGAGTTTATTACACCGGTAGTCTTGAGACTTTTTTTCTATAAAAGATAACAGCTTAGGCAGATGAAACTCTTTGGTCATAAACTTCTGATGGATATGATCATAGATTCTGATTCTCAGACCTGACCTTGTCCTCAGCCTTTCCCTCATGCAGAGAGTTCTTTATGTATCCTACGAGAGAGTCTACAAGGCCACGAGTCTCTCTCATCTGCCCCCTGGTCCTCCCGTTCACAGAGCTCATGTTTCTACCGTGGGAAGGGGAGAAGACAGGATAACGTATATTCAATGGACACATTAAATCCTTAAATGATACACATCATGCAGGGGTTTATGTTTTATTTCAAGTAATGCAAAGCAGATAATTTAATAGATATGAATTAAAAATCAACATGCCTTGCCTAATCTTGTGGATCTTGTAAACACATGCACACACGCGCACACACACAGACACACACAAACAGCTTTGTCAGCTGTGCAAGCAAAGTGATTTGAGGCCTATTTAAGGTGTGGATATCCTGTTTCTCTGAACACTTTGAACAAGCATCTAAAAATTATTACACTCCATTACGTCCTGGATTCTTCTTCATACGGTGGACAACTTGACAACATTTGACAACTTGACAACATTTTGACAACTCTCCAAAGATCTATCGTCTCCCCTGCTGGGTCTTAGTGCTTGCAGTGTTTCTGAGTGTGCGTGTGTGTCTGTGGGTCTGTGTGTGTGTGTGTGTGTGTCTCTCTCGGCTTTACAGCCCCCCTCCTCTCAGGTTCCCAAACAAACACAAAGAAACTCTGTTCTGTCGCGTTTTCAAAAGGTAAGGTGCGGGTTAATTAGTTTTTGTTGTTGTTTTACTTTACAGCAGTGATTCCGTTAGTATGCGCTCACACGAGTGTGACTAGCAATGTTCCTTGCTAATTTTTAAATGTTTTTAAAAACGGTCTCTCCGTTAATGTGTGTGTGTGTGTAATGTGCGTACACGCACACACACATGCACACACACATGCACACACACATGCACACACACATGCACACACACACATGCACACAGCGCCTGCGTGCACAAACGGAAACACTTATCTGTCGGGATTTATTTTTATGTTTTTTTTTTTTAAAGATAAAGTGCAGGTTAATTTGTTTTATTTTTACTTTATATTTTGTGTTAATTATTTGTATGTATTTATTTTTTTGGGCTGTAGAACGAATAATTTGAGTTTCCCATTATTTCCTATGGGAAAATAAAATTTGGTTTACGAGTGTTTTGGAATATGAGCCCACTTCTGGAACGAATTATGTTCATAATCCAAGGTTCCACTGTATATATAAACTAAATTAATTAATTAATAAAATGTTTTAATATGCCAAATAAATAACTGTGTATTTTTTTTTAATGGACTCTTACACTGTATTCACCATGTAAAAACATTATGGATGTTCAGAGTTTTTTTTGTTTGTTTTCAGTTTATGCACTTTATGATGCATAAAGTGCATAAACTGAAAACAAAAACAAAAAAAGGGGGGGGGGGGGGGGAAGACTAGTTTTGTTGGTGAGCCAGACACCAGGAGCTCTTTGTTTGTTTGCACTCAGCTGTACGTTGTGTTTGTGTGTGTACCTAAGGCAGCCTGTAGTGTTGAAGAATATGTCAGTTTCAGACTGGCTTTGCTGGATCACTGCAGAATCTCCACCTCCTGACAGGGGGATCAGTACACGATCGGTCAGCTCGGCTAGGCACTCCCTAGCCAACTTCTCCTTCAAACTGTCCTTTGATGACAAGTTCCACAAAATGCCTATAGAGAGAGAGAGAAAAATATATTTATGGCAATAGCAGGATTTTCACCTATATGAAGTACTACAGTAGATAAGACACCAGGACATAAAATACCGCTATATCTCCTGGCAACCAAGAACAGAGAGGCAAAGAATTTTAAGCCCTGTTTATTGTGTGTGGGTGGAGAAAATGGGAGTTACACAGGCACAAAGGATTTGTAGGGTAGGGAAATGGCCCCAGTCTCACAGGACTACAGAGCTGGAATGTGTCCAGAGGACAATCTGACCATTTTCAATCTCTCCCTTTCTTTCTCACTTTCTTCTCTCACTTTTACCTTTCTCAGGATACACACAGTCTTCTACTTACAGCTATCTCTATCTAGATGTAGGTACTTTTCTCAGTACATCTTTTAAATATTCTAATTCGTTCTCTAGTTGTGTGAAAAGAATTATACGTTGAATAGCCGCCAGTAGCTGCACTATGCCAATTTGTCAGAGGTAACTGATAACATATCAGGAAGGAAGTTTACTTGAGAGTTCATCCTCCCTGCAATACTCAAAGCAATGGTGAAACTTGCTTCATGTCAATGCTTTTTCACCCCCAAACAATTATTTTTCAAGTGAAATACATTGAACAATGTTATATTTCATTCCATAGGTATGTCTTACTATAAGATTACAATAAACCAAATACACTGAACAGCCATTATATTATGACCACCTGCCTAACATTGAGTACTCTTTTATCACCAAAACAGCTATGTGATGTTGAGCCATCATTAACCTTTGAGCCATCATTATACTTTTTAACAATTTTATATATACGTATTAGCTTTTATTGGCCTTCACTACCCACATGAGCCTTGGCTGTCCATGACCCTGTCACCGGTTTTACTTCCTTGAATCACTTTTGGCAGGTCATGCCCGCTGCAGACAGGAACATCCCACAAGTGTTTTAGAGTTGCTCTGACCCATCGCATCATGCATCACAATTCGGCCCATGCCACAATAATTACAGGCGCCTGGAAGTGGGTGGGATATATCACGCAGCAAGTGAACACTTTGTGAAGTTGATGTGTTGGAAGCAGAAAAAATGAGCAAGCGTGAGGATTTGAGCACTTTGACATGAGACGAATTGTGATGGATAGCAACTAAAAAACTGCAGCTGTTTTGGTCAGGATCTACCAATGTGGTCAAAGTACGAAAAACTGGTGAACCAGTGACAGGATCATTGATGAGCATGGGGAATGAAGGCAGCCCACATAGTCCAATCTAATACAAGGGCTAGTGAAAACAGGATGAACAAACTTGCCCATATTTAAGATATTTTGATTTGCTAAAATATCGTTTAGTGCCATGTACAACAGGTTGTACCTGTAACATTCTTGCGAAGTTCATCATCTGGTTCTTTTAATGCAGAGACCAATTTGCTGATACCACCAGCCTCAATCAACGCGGTCTTGTTTTCCATATTCTCATAGATGAGGTTGCGTGTGGCTCCCGTAGCGTACCGTTGCACTTCCTGGTTCTCACTGCTGTATAGCTGCACCAGTGCAGGTATACCCTTCAGATTCCGTACCTTTGATTGTCAACAAATGTACAGAGAATGTATAAATTGACCATGTTTTTAACTGTATATAATCCTAAACTTAGTCAGAAGAATGAGTTGTCTCCCAAAGGCTGCTGTGCTAAAGCTGTCTTTGAACGCTTCACTTCACAGAGCGTGATTTGCCACTGTTGAACATCAGCAGTGCAGCGCTGGTGCCAAACAGCTGCAGCTTGAAAAGGATGAAAAAAGGCTTTGGCTATTTTACTGCTATCATGTGCTCTCAGGCACGGAATGTTTTCCACTCTTAGAGTCTCTGGATTACGATTATGGACAGAGGAAAAGCATTCTGTAAATATGGCTTGAGTCTGGAGCTAAACAATAGAACATATGTCTAAAAAGCATAAAACAACAACAAAAAAAAAAACAATTCAGGGAAGGAATGTCTTGTCAAGGTCAAGAAAAAAAATCTGCATATTTAATAATTTTTTCCCCTAGTTCATATGTTTTGTCAAAGCATGCAAAATTATTAAAAATTATTTTTAATTTTGCATATATACATTTTATACATTAAAATCACATTTCTAACATTTCCTTCCAGGGAGGAAATTAGATTTTTGTTTTTAAAATGCCATATTTTTTTATTTCTCACATTAAATAAGCATAAGCACATTATACAGCTGAAAAAAAAAAACACAAAAAAATCTTGAACATCTGTTTACCAGATTGTGGAATTTCAGAGATACTTGTGTGCATTTTTATTGGCCAATTGTCAGTCATTTTATACACACCTGCTGCTGCTTGTTTATGTAACCTGGCTTCCAAGCAGCTGAAGGCCGAAGTGATTGAAAAAGTGAGGTCATGGCAGTTCTTGCTAACCAAAACTCTAAGTCCGCATGCGAAGTATTGTTGAGAGCAGAGATTTATGCATATGGATGGTAACAGGATGGGCACAATGGGTTCAAAAGCATTCCGATTTAATTTAACTCCACCTTTTTTTGTTTCAAACCTTTGTTTGTATTGTTGCTTCTAAACAGATGGAGCTTCATGAGAATGAAACTAAAGACAATGGGCCAACAATGAGTACCAGTTGTCTTCTCCAGTTCACTTTCTTAAACTTTTACACAACTGCAGAAAGCGTGTTTGTCTTGCTACCTGATGTCTTCTGTACAGGATTCATATAGATGTCTAGAGTGACGATTTGCATATTTTAACAATTTTAACATAAAAAAAAAAAATTACATTCACACACATTTAAAAAAAAATAGTACCGTATTACTAAAATGATAATGAGAATAATTATGTGTTAAAATAATGGTAAAAATTACTTGTTGCTTGTGTCAAATGTATTATATACAGTATTTTATAGAACTTCTGAAAAGTGACATTTAATGAATCTCATTATCTTATGTTGTTGGAAATTATATATAATACATACAAACAAAGACAGTAATGTACTGTAACCCCAAAAGACTTATACATATAATTATGGATACTATTTATCACAGAACAGTCTTTACTGGTTTATTGCGATAATATATAAGGATATGATAAGTATTTGTTTACCAGGTCCTTGGCGTCATTGCTGTGGTAACACTGATGCTGAATGTGGGCAGCACCGAGCATTTGCAAGGCAACATCTGTTGAGCTGAGATAACTAACTGCAGTGGACATGTCCAGGCTGTGCATTCTGACCATGGGACAAACACAGGAAGAGCAGGAAAAATATCATGTTAAAGGTCATGGGTAAACTATCACAGATCAGTTCAGTTTCCATTAGGCCATTATTTTATTCTATGTTCAAAATTCAAACAAGTAGATAGATATTTGTAATGTGGAAAGCTAAATGGCTATTACTTGAAGAGTTTGACCAGTGAGTGAATAAAACTAAAAGCTACTGTAGTATCCACTTATTAGCATAAGGAAATTACCACTACATTAATTAGAGTACTAAATACTAGAGATGGGGGGAAAAGTATCGCCACATTGACTCCAAAATCGATTTATTCCATTTATAATAAAGATGCACTGAACGGAACAGGCTGTTTCTCAGCTCAAATTGGACATAACCGATTCTGTGCTAAGTGCATGAGTTTCTGAGTGGTTCAAAAGAAACACATTTTTTATAGTGTTACATTATCAAAAGTTGTGCACATAAAAAAAGCCTGCAATCTGCCTTTTTCTCCAGACTCTGCGAACAAATGATTCCTGAAACCCACACTCTTACACCAGTCTCAAAACACTATGTATGCCAACACCAGCCTGCGTTTGAAGTTGTGTGTGGCTGCATGCTCACAATTGCTTAAGACTTTGGAGGCATTTACTGTAAGGTTATAAAGTGTCAGTTTCTTTATAATCCTACAGAGGGTTTACTCTAAACTATTCTCATACTAAAATCCCATGCAGTCGGAGTAAATTATATATTTGAACTTTGAACTCAAACTGTATAAAATTTTATTTGAAGTTTGTGCTGTTCAAATTGTGCCCTGGTTTTTAAGTGAGAAAAATAATAGATGGAAAGGGCTATACAGCATTTAATTACTCGTGATCAATTCAATTGTGAATTGTGCTTGAATGAAGCTAAGTTATGAAACTTTCAAATTATGACAACTTAATTCTAAAAAGATATTTAATATCAAATTGGGATTTTAACAACAAACTTGTGATAATTATAGAACCGCAATATTAATCAAATCGGCACCTAGGTATCATGATAATACCGTATCAGTTGGTGACTGCTAATTCCCATCCCTACTGAATGCTTTCTTTTTTGGCAAGTTAGTGTATAATTATTACATCATGAATCAATATGCTAGAAGCTGTAGGGTAGGGCCTCACCCTCCAGAAGTTTCCCTGCCATCCGCCATTGCATCGGACACGTCCACTCCTCGGCCCACGCTCTTCAGGCTGTGCACTGAACCTGCTCGCCTTATTGAACCAGGATACTGCCCTCCAGCCATCATTGTGCTGCCCCCAGCAGATGCCTGCTGCCACTGAATAGTGCTGTTGCCCATCCTCTGGTGCTGTGTCTGTCGGTTATTCATTCGCATCAGGGTACGATGGGCTGGTCCTTTTGAAGCATACTGAGAAGCAAGATCTGCCTCGGTCCATCCTCTGCCAACACCTTCATGCACTAGCGTACCACTGAGGCTGCGTCTCATAGGCGCCATACTTGACAATGGGCTATGGCCATAGTAGGCGCGATGCTCAGAGGAGGTCATACCTTCCTGATTCACCCAGTTGCCACTGGGAGAATGCTGCCCTTGCATAAATGGCAAACCTGCTTCCTGCTCCACTCGATTTACCTGGCCAATATAGTGCCCTCCATTATGAGTGTCACCATAATATTTGTATGCGTGGCCCACAACAGCGGGCACGGGGGTGCCAATGCTGATTCTGCGATGCGTGCCCATTTCCACAGCTGAGCGTGAGGAAAAGTCTCCAGCAACCTGATGCACACGTGGGTTCTAGAGCAAGAGCAAACCGTTATAATGATGAGACCATGTATATTTAATGGTATAATTCTCATTTTTTTAAAACCAGTCTCCAACTGCATCTGTAGCACATGTGATTACAACATACAAGAATTTTAACAAGTTTCCCTGTAATGAGAAACAACCAGACCACGTGTTTAATTGATATACATCTATTAAAACAGGTTTTGAGTAATTTTATAAAGAACAGTATTATAATTGCGACTAATTTCCAATTAGAGGGGAATTTAAAATTTAAGCTACAGTAGTCTATTACTATTGTTAAAAAGGTAATAACAATGTAAATTCAATAACATTTAATAATTTATACCCATGCTCAAATGCATTCATATGTACAGAATGTATGCCTAATTCATAAAGAATAAAACTTATGAGTAGTGGAAACTTTTTTAGTCTCTGTTTGATTTATCTTGTAACAGCATACATTTGGCCTCTTCCTCCTCATTTTATGATATCACAGCTTTTTCTTGGCCATTGACCTCATGAGATCATGGATCGGGAATGTTCCACATGCTCCCTAACTCTACATGTGAAGGAGCAGTACTTCACCTTCTAAACATGGCTTTGGCAGAAGAATGTCAAATACTACACCAGCATGTGGTCATAAACTGGATCTCTGTGGAGACTGTTGTGAGGTTAACAAATGCTTTTCACACAGTTTTAGCACATAAAAAATAAATAAAGTGAAATGGAAATGCTCTGCTAAAAAATCCTTCTTAGTTTCCCACTCTAGGTTAATGATTTGCTTTATTGAGTCCTTCCCAATTCAGCTCTGAAAAAAATAGTGCCGAAATGGTGAGAAAAACCTTCTGTTTTTTCTATTAGAAATTTTCACTTATATGACATAAAAACTGTCATATCTGTGAACAAGTAAACAACTAAAACTGATTGGGAATCATGCATAAGTGGGTTAATATACTTCATTAGTAGTATAATTCAGAAAGCAATAGAGCTCTCAGTATTGATGGGGTGCAAAACTTACTGGTATTCTGCTGCCACTGTACAAAAGTGTCTTTGAGTTCATTCCAGTCCCCTGGCTGTTGTACCTCTTCATAGATATCCCACTACATTCTAAAATGGGACAATAAAAGAAATTAAATAAATAGTACAGAGCTTATTCTACATTCCAATTTTGCTTTTGTTTTTCTACACATGTCCCAAAAGGACACAGAATAAGGAATATTTAAAAAATAAACAGGTTTAGAATTTCAGTTGTCATCCAATGGTCTCTATATCCCTTTCTGTTGTTGGGAGTTAATACAATGACCACATTCTTTAACTATGCACATCATGTCAGAGGTAACGCCCCACAGAAAGCAAAAGAGATTTTAGTGACGTGTTTGGAGAACAGACCTGTTAATGCATAAAAAAACTCATATTACAGACAAGAGGATATACAACTACCATCCCATTATGTTAAAATCACCTGCCTAATATTGTGTAGGTCCTCGCAAAAGCTCTAAAGATGTGCTTTTGTATCTGGCAACAAGATACACCCACACCCAAATGAGGATGTGTTCCCTGTTGAGTCTGGTTCCTCTCAAGATTTCTTCCTATTGCCATCTCAGGAAGTTTTTCCTTGCCATTGTCGCCTTCACCCTTGGCTTGCTTATCAGGGATAATTTCATTATTATCTAGACACATTTTTCTCACTCATACACACTTCCATAAATTTTCTTTTCAAATTTTATTTTCATTTTTGTGAAGCTGCTTTGAGACAATGACCACTGTTAAAAGCGCTATATAAATAAAAATTTTATTGAATTGAGCAAGATGCTACTGTAGCAGCAAATCCTTTAAGTCCTGAATGTTTTGAGGTGGTGTCTCCATGAATTGGAATTTTTGTCCAACACATCCCTCAAATGGAGGATCACCACCTTTGTCAATTTGTCAAACCATTCGTGACCAATGTTTGCAGTGTGGCAGAGTACTTTATCCTGCTAACATAGGCCACTGCAATTAGATAATACTGTTGAAATGAAGCCGTGCACTTGGTCAGCAACAATGTTTTGATAGGTGGTACATGTCAAAATAACAGTTATATGAAGGACATGTTTTCCAACAAAACATTGCCCTGCCATCACAATTTGGCCCTTGTTAAAGTTGTAGGTAGGTAGGTAGATCAATCAAACCTTCAATCAAACAGGCTGTCACTGTAATTAAACAATCAGTCCCATTCAGGTAACCCGTCAGTTGTTTTAATGTAATTGCAGATCGGTGTAAATTATTTGCTTTGATTTTCGTCTTCTCATCTTGTTATTTTTTTGTTTTATTTATCTACAGACACCTGTTTACACTTTTACTCTTATTCCTAACTCAACCATAAAAAAGTTGGTTGACAGAGTTTCAGAAAAGATAAAGTTAACTATGAAGAAATGAGAGCAAAGAAGTTTTGAATGCGTGGGAAGAAGATTACTCAACACAGTTGTTTACTTCAGAAGTCACTGCAATGATCGGATTAAAAAAAATAATCTACATCCATTCTTAAAAAGTGCAAACCCATAATAATATAATAAAACTAAACACTTATTTCTCTGTCAAGGTATTTAAATTTGTATAACAGATTATAAAAGTCAGGTTGTCATAAGGAATTACTCTGATTCAAAGCCAATAAAATAAGCCAGTTCTTTTTTTTAGTATTCAAATATGACTGCAATAGTTACAATAATTTTTTTTGCCCCCTAATTTTTTTTTTCTTGCTCTTGTCCTGATGTATATATTTCTATGCAATGCATGACATAATTAAATAAGAAGGATGCTTATGTCAACCTTTTTCTAATTCCTATTGAAAATAAAAGAATAATTTAAAATAACAATCTGTTGTACAATCTCAATGTAATGAAATTAATGATAATCTAAGAAAAGAAAGAGCTGCAGCACAAAAATGTGAAATTTCATTCCATCATTTATATTGATAGGTTTGAACAAAAAACGACATTGTGTGACAGCTAAGAAGCTTGAAACTAGCTTGAAACCAGAGCTGGGCCGATAAACGATATCATATCGAATCGCGATTTATTTGATTTTAATAACCATGATAAGCTCTAGACATTTTTTGCTCGATATGGATTAATCCAAGAGCCAACCACACAGCAGAACAATACGACAACAACCAATCAGCGTGCAGCTTGCGCATGCCGTGCAGGTCAAAGTTAATTTCCTACCGCACTTTGCGAAGCAAACACCAGGACGACAAAAAAAAATTAGTGGAAGCAGCGACGAAAGTGAATCTAACCTCGAGTTATTATCCAAAGATGTTGAAATTGTCGACAAACAAGGTAGCACGAATTCTGTTATATAACCCAAACGACCACACTGAAAGCATGAAAATGCGGGCCGATGCTACTCCGTCAACTAGCAGGGCTAGCAGTGGGGCTGTACTAGATATCAATCGTGTCGTCTTTCGTGGCCATTACATCTTATGAAAGGTGTTCCAAAAGGAGCAAGGATATAAGGGCTGCTTCTAACTTTCTAGCGACAGATACGATGCCCCTAAGCACACGAGGCTGAAGTTAGCTCCTTATTCGCAGCTTCCGATTCGTTTCGATTCGTCTCATTCTGCGGCTGATGTTTTGCTCCTTATTCGCCTCGTTACTAACGGGAGTGTTCACGTTGGTGAAAGCTGCGCAGTTTATCAATAAAACGTTATTTTGGTGGCTTAAACCATTCTGGCCAAGCAAATATAAACTATACCATACCTAGCAGGTACCCAACTATATAGTAAAAGTGAAATTGTCCTGGCCCAGATTGATAGCTGCATCTAGCCATTGGTAAGATCTACTAAAGTTAAAGTTTTCAGTGCTAAAACAGCTTATGAGGATTTATAACATATCCTACGATTTCACAGCATTTAAGGCTATCACGTTTGACTGCATAATTTAGAAAATGCTTTTGTATTTCACACTGCCCTAACAAACACCAATTTGCGTGTGGTTGCGATAATTTCTCATAATTCATTCCATGTTTGTTGTCATTGCATGCTTAAGCCATTATGTCAGTTTATTGGGGCCGTGTGAAATAGCCTTCATTTAACTCTGAATTGTGGGATAAAAAGACAGCCCTAGTGTGTGTGTGTGTGTGTGTGTGTGTGTGTGTGTGTGGTCTAAATGTTGTTTCTCATTATTATTTAAAAATCTCAAAACATTGTAATATATCATCACAAACAAGTATTTTTTTTTTTATAAAAATATTTGCCTTGTAAAGATTCTGAGCATGTGCCTATAGTATCTTAATTTTTAAGGCCAAATCTGTCATCTGTTTTTGTTAATAAACTATACTTTAAAATGTAATTTAATCAACCCTTTAATTTTTGTGGCTTCAGTCATTGTTGGGATACTCTTTTAAAGCTGGCAGCATTAACAGCTTATATCGAAATATATATCGTTACCGTTCAATATGGGGGAAAATTATCGAGATTACTTTTTTGCCATATCGCCCAGCCCTACTTGAAACTAGTTAGTTGAAGACTGGAAAAAGTCCAGTAGGCCTGCCTCACATTCCTATTCGTAGCGGTCACAAGTGGAACCCAAAGTGTTTTTGCTATTATTATCCCATCTGCCCAAATGCTATTATATCCCATCTACAGGTTAGGCGTATTATGTTTTTATAACATGCTTTTCTGGGTACCACATTCATAAAAAGTTGTTTGTGTTACTGTCAAATTCCTATCAGCTTGAATCTGTCTAGACAAACTCTGATTTCATTCATCATCAACGTGCTCCTGTTAAAGTGGCTGCTAAGTGTATTTGAACTACACAGGGAGATGATAAATATAATACCATTTTTACTTTATTCAGAACAAATCACTAACTTCAAAAAGTGTTAATCACTGTAATATCAATTATGCTGATTATTAATTATCTTGTATATAATCAATACATGTGCATATGTTACTGGTAAATATACACTACCGTTCAAAAGTTTGGGGTTACTTGCAAATTTCTTTGTTTTTCTTTAGTGATTTATTTTCTACATTCTACAACAATACTGGGGATTTCAAAACTATAAAATTACACATGGAATTAGGTAATTATGTAATAACAACAAAAACAACAGTTATTTGTTATTTTAAGACACAGAGGTCAGCCTTTCTGTAATAGTTCTTGCAAGAACAGTATTGTCAAGTGCATTTGCAAAAAATCCGTCAAGCACCATAATGAAACTGTCTCTCATGAAGGCCGTCCCAGGAGGGCGAGACCAAAACCTACCTCTGCTGCAGACGAGAAGTTCATTTAGAGTTATCAGCCTGAAAAATGACCAATTAACAGCACCTCAGATTAGAGGCGTTATGAAGTCTTTACAGAGCAGAAGTAGCAGAAACATCTCAATATCAACTGTTCAAAGGAGATTCATGCATTTTTTTGGACGCCTTCAGCATTCCTTTACAATGTAGATAGAAATAAAGATCAGGAACCATCATGGAGTTAGAAAGTGACCCCAAACTTTTGAACAGTAGTGTAGTTAAATAAAACCTGGGCAGCACTATGGCTTAGTGGTTAGCACTGTGCGTCATGCACTTCCAGGGTCGGGATTCCATTTCCACCTCGGGTCTGCATGCATTACTGTAAGTTTTCATGTACTTGGTGGGTTTCCTCCAGGTGCTCCGGTTTCTTCTCACAATTCAAAGACATGCAGATTAGGTTAATTGGCGTTCCCAGATCATAATATAGACAATGAGTAAGTGAGAAATCGGTTTAATTATCATATTTATTATTATTACCTATGTCTATCTTGTCATATGTGAACGGCTATGTTTTAATTCAGCAATGTACAGAATTCAATGCTGGTGGTCTTTGCTGAGAAGTAGTGTTATTTACTTCATTTTTTAAAAGAAATCTGGGCTCTTTGCGTGCTTCTCAACTATAGTCCATGAAGTTTCCAAAAGAGTGATGCTAAGTATAATCTAAAAACCTCTTTTGATTTCTCACTGATAAACCTGAACAAACTGTTTCATTACACTTTGATGTAAACATTGTACCACTTTATAAACTGTATCTTTTTAAACAAATATATTTTAGGTTTATTCCTTTAAATAAATGTTTGATATCAATGCCCAATGATGAATATGCATTTAAAAAAAAATTTGTTAGAATTGCTGTTGATGCTTCAAGAGAGTTATAGTTGGTTTGTGTATTTTTGCATAAATATTCCTACTAGGGCTGTAACATTATTGTATTATATTACAACTGATGATGTAATGTTAAAAAAATGAATCAGATCTGTATATTGCTTTAATTATCAAAGCACACTCCTGAGATGTCTGATTGGATTAGCATGTGAAATAACACACAAGTTGAATAAAGAGGTTACTGATATATCTTCACTTCTTATTAATTCATAACCCTTTTGAATCTAATCAGAATAAAAAGCTTTCTACTGAAATCGGAACATCTGGCTTTCTTCAAATTGCCTTGGCGTGACCAGGGAGCGAAGATCTGAAGGCTGATTGTCTCTGTTTCCCACTAATTGCACTATATATATATATATGTGGGAGTTTGTTAGTCACACCCATTCTTAGACAGATCTGGAATATTTCAGATCCAATGCATCCGCTGACCTAGCAGCACATAGTATTTACACAGCAACACTGTGAATGGTATGTAGCCTCAGGACACCTCACTGTTCTTGTGTGAGGACAATGCATTTTCTTTCAACTACAATTCCAGAAGAAATTTGGGGTCGTCAAACTGTTGAGGCAAAGTTAATTTGGAATTCATTTGTAGCTAATGCTAGTTGTTTCCTTTCTCAGTGCTGCTAAGCCATCTCCATAAATGGGCCTGAAATATGGTCTTGATGTTAAGAGTGCTGAATGTTAACCATTGGTTTACTGACTGTCAAAAATTCAAGTAAAAAATTACTAGAGAACTGTGATTTACTAACTATTAAATCAGGAAGCTGAAAGGAAAAAAATCGTCAGAGAAAATGTCAAAGATTTGTTCTGTACTGGGCATTATCGAATTTAGATGTTGTGCAAATGCCATATTACTGTCAAGTAGTGTAGATACTTCACAAAGCTATACTGGGTACTTCAGCATGGGTGTAGTGTATGAATGCAAAATGCTTAAATTGTGATTACTGATTTTTCCCTCTTTCACTAAACTTATATTTAACCACCCATATGTTATCAGCATATGTTTCACTATCAGTATTTTTTTCACTTCTAAATTGACATTTCTCCTTTAGCTCTTGCTGCTCATATCAATAACACTGGTTTTGCTGCATTTGAAAGCATCATGAACTTCACAGTAATATTTCTGAAAGAAAACATTATTCTAAATCTAAAAATATTCAATACAGTCAAAAGATGTGTGAGCGCTTTTGGCTGCAGGATTTTTTAACTCTGTTACAAACCTAAGGAACTCTAGATATACTGTATGTGATCAGACTCTGTATGAAAGGACTGTAAGAGGCATGTGTGTATAAGTAAATTTTAATACGCTGATGTTTAGAGGTTGTATTTGAAATGTGCTGGAGTCCTTCACTCATTCAGCTTTATCCCAATATTATTTTATCAACTTAATCCTATTTCTCAAAATCAACATTGTCCCGATTGTGGCAAGTTGTGCCATGTCACAACTTAATTACAACTACGTAACTTTATACAATGTTATGGTTCCTGTAACCAATCCTGCTTGGTTGTGTGCACATGTACAGTATATGCCCTGTGAACACCATTTAGTATTATGCTTTACCAAATGCTTACCATGCATTTTTCTGTTTGAAGAGATTGATCAAATACAATAGCTATGATGTGCTAATAAACAGAAATAGTAAAAAGAAAAATGTTATATATTTGTTTTTTTTACCCGCATATCTCAGTTAGAAAACTGGAGTCAAAGCACAGGGTCAGCCTGGATACAGCACCCCTGGAGTAGACTTGCTCAAGAGCTCAACAGTGGAAGGCTCAAACCCCCAACTTTCCAATCAGTAATCCTGTAACCCACAGCCTTAATCAAGTGAGCCACCACTGGCCCAGAACAGATACTACACTTGATTTTAGCCAAACGGCTGAGAAACGATACTGATCTGTTAGACTTAATAGCTGTTTCCATGCACCTCATGCTTGGTTTCTGTCAAGCCCCTCTTTACCTCAGTGACACCACATCCTGAATCCTTTTGTTTATGAAATGGAAATTCCTTACTGCAATTTCAAAAGGAGTAATCAAAATCAGCCTAGTTCTACTTACTGTCTGAGCAATGTTATAAGGGAGGCTATTGTCTTGCAGCTGCCCTGCTAAAGCTGGGAATGCAATCATAAATCCTACTGACAACTAAATAATGAAGCGGATGCAATTTCCCAGCATCGTCTTAAAGTAACAGTAGCCTGAGAAATGTCAAGGAGTATTACACTAAGGTTTGCTATATCTGTCAGCTATTTCACACAGTGTTTATTCACAGTTGAAGAAGTTCAACACAGCTTCTCCCTCAATCAGCAGTCTAAAAACAGAAGCATGTTACCGATAAGACGGCCTGAATAACGAGTCAGGAATGTCTCCAACACAGGAGTCACGGATTCAATGGGATTGACCACTGAACAGGTCACTCTGAGGCTGTCTGAGACAGACAGTGCCTAAAAGTTCACTCAAATAAGATTTATACTTGAAGAAATATTCCAGATCTTTTAAACTTTTAATGTTTATCCCCTGAACTTGTATGTGCAAGTATTACAAACAAGAAGTTCCCTATACTAAGAAATAAAAATAAAAAAAAATAATAAAAAAGTAACCGTATATGCAAAAATACAAACATTATACCCATTTGATGAAAAAAAAACTAAAAACATCTGTCAAGTGCTAATGGGAAAACAGCCCATCTCATTTTGTATACAACATGTACTGTATACCCTGCTATTTTTTGTAGTTCAGTCTCATCATGCATTACTGTAACATGCATTATTGTAATATTCCTTGTAAGCCAAAGTCTTACACCAAAGCTGAAATTTTCATGTTCCTTGATTTTATGTATTTGATTCTAGTTTTCATTCTACAGTCCTGATTACAGATTATTCCTACCTTACTTTGCCTGCCTCGCCCTACTACGAACTCTGGTTTAGATTTTTTTTCCCCGTCCCACACAGAGCTCATATCTAGTTTACACACTTGCATCCTGACTCCAGCTGCCTAAACCAAGTCTCTGCTATTTAACTCTTAACCTCTTTCCTGTTCCTTTCTTGCCAAGGACCTGAGGAAATGCATGCAAGACCCCGAGTACAGCTCTTTGGTTCTTTGTTCCTGAGTGGCATTGTTATTGTTAAATCTACACAATAAAAGGAGTGCGCATTGATCCTCACCTGAATGGCAATGGATTAGTATTCTCAAGCCTGTTGACTTCATCCGTGGAGCATATGCATACAGACACCAAATATCTAATATAATCATTTTGTATTTTATATATTTATTATTGTTTTTTTTAAATAACATTTTGTAAATTTCCAACCACTCGCATGGATGAAAAGCTGCTTGCTCTGGAAGTTGTATTACTGTATGTACAATGGGAAGTGCCCAAACCAATTGAAACATCTTCATTAAAGCCATAACTGCTGCATAATAACAGTAGAGATGCAACTACTGCTGACTATTCATTATCCTTCTTTTGATGCTGTGTGGTCACTAAGCAAACACAGACACAGCTGCAGAAACGGGAAATAGGCTTACTCCCTTAACCAGATGAGCGCCTAGACAACACTGGAAAGATAAATGAGGTGGCAGTGTGCATTAGACAAACACAAAAGCAAAGGAACCTTTGGTCATAACTATGACATTGAAAGCTGATGTAACCAAATGGTATAATATAGTACAACCATATTTCCTCTTCTTATAATGAATGGAAATAGTCTTACAGTTAATATATACTACTATATAACTACAGTTGCATACCATACAAAAACATTAAAGTTAAATAACTTTTATCAATTAGCTTGAAACAAATATTTTCACCAACATATTTTAACCAAACAGGACTTCCACTAGTCAGTGGGTCCCCTGGATTTGTACCTGAACCCAGACCCAGGACAACTTCTCCTGTGACCTCATGACTGAAGTTAACCTTCAACACAATAAATTTCAGTGTCCTTTAAACACATGTGCTGTTTTTAATATATATATATATATATATATATATATATATATATATATATATATATATATATATATATATATATATATATATATATATATATATATAATAGATAGATAGATAGATAGATACTGTAAATAAATGTCTATACACTACTGTTCAAAAGTTGTAGATCACTTTCTAACTCCATGATCGTTCCTGATTTTTATTTCTTTCTACATTGTAAAGGAATGCTGAAGGCGTCCAAAAAAAATGCATGAATCTCCTTTGAACAGTTGATATTGAGATGTTTCTGCTACTTCTGCTCTGTAAAGACTTCATAACGCCTCTAATCTGAGGTGCTGTTAATTGGTCATTCTTCAGGCTGATGACTCTAAATGAACTTCTCATCTGCAGCAGTGGTAGGTTTCGGTCTCGCCCTCCTGGGATGGTCTTCATGAGAGCCAGTTTCATTATGGTGCTTGACGGATTTTGTAAATGCACTTGACAATACTGTTCTTGCAAGAACTATTACAAAAAAGCTGACCTCTGTGTCTTAAAATAACAACTAACTGTTGTTTTTGTTGTTGTTACATAATGACCTAATCCTCTTAGTGTTATTTTATAGTTTTGAAATCCCCAGTATTGTTGTAGAATGTAGAAAATAAATCACTAAACAAAAACAAAGAAATTTGCAAGTGATCTAAAACTTTTGAACGGTAGTGTATGTATGTGTATATATATATATATATATATATATATATATATATATATATATATATATATATATATATATATACACACAAACACACGACTTTTTACATTGTCTGGCCAAAAATAGTCATTGAGTCATTATTACGAGTTATGATCTAGGGTTGCTTCAGTTGGTCAATTCTAGGTTGTGTGGCAATAAAACGAAGACATCTGACTATCTCAATGTACTGCATGAGCAGGTTATCCAACCAATACATTTTTTTTCTGTCCTCATGCCACAGGCATATTTCAGGACTTATTGGGTCTTATGGGGTTCAGGACTTAATGGACTGAATGGGTTGCCTTTCAAACTGCATTGCCTACCGTGATCTAAGCTAAAGACAGTCAAACAAAATCTAACAGTTTGCATCTCTCTCTTTTTTTTTTTTTTTACAGCTGTGGAAGTGCAATGATTCATAACTGAACAATCCCTTGATACCCAGAAAAAGAGGAGTTCCCTATTTAAGTCTGGTTCCTCTCAAGGTTTCTTCCTTACTTTGTCTAACAGCCTTTTCCTTGTAACTGCTGCATCTGGCTTGCTCATTAGTCAACTAAATTTAAATCTATATTAGTGTTTTTGTAAAGCTCCTTACTGTACTGTAGCTGAAGCTCTACATAAATTAAAAAATATATGTTGACAAAAATGGACTGAATTAATGACAATGCAAATTTTGGATATGTTTATTTTTTTACTATCCTTCTAAATGTATTGTTAATCTAAATCCTTTTATTACAACCGCTTAAGCAAAAACTGCCATGAACACCACAGTTCAAAACCTTATGCATGAGATTCAAATATTTATGTGGTTTTTATGTAATCATCTAATGTAATCATCTCAATTACTAATAATTTATTTCACAAAATACTGTATCGGCATGGTTCCTACCCCATCCTGAAAAAACAACAGTTTTAATATTTAGCGTGCATAGATAAAAGAACGTAGTGAATAGTTAACAATGCTCTTGTGTACAGTACTCAACACAGTTGATTACATTTTTTCCCATTTCATGGTATAGTCGACAACCAATTGCTTTAGGTTTACCACAAAATGTCAGGTTCTTAGTTTTTTGTTTTTAGGTCTCACTCGCCGCTCTGGTTGAAAAAGCTCTACATGTAAATCCAAATGGCATGCAGAATTAAAAAAAAGCTGCCACACTGGTTTCCAAAGTCAGTAATGCTAAGAAGGTTTTATCCCTAACATGGGTCATAGTTGTTCCAGGTAAGATAATTCCTTTAAATGCAGGCATAATGGATATAGAAATCCTACAGGATTGACATTGGGAGACATTGCATTGGAGAGGAGTAGCTCACTGGGGCTGTAACCACACATGAGAAGATAAGCTGGCTGGTTTGCAGGCCATTGCTGTAGCTTGGTAGTGCTTGGATAGGTCTTTCACAGACCCATTAGGAAATAAATCATGACCTCCTTCAGTCTGAAACATACTGGAGTTAAACTTAACAAGGCCTTTCAGTGACTCTTAAATTCATTCAGGTACAGTAAATGCATCATTTGGCCCATATATGTATATGCTCTGGTCCATCAAAAAATTGGTCTACCTCCAAAAAATTGTGTTTTAGGAAACTCATAGGGGGATCATCGGAATTTTGCATCATGTTTGAACCAGATTATGGCATGATGTCTCTCATACAGAAATTCCTGCAGAATCTGAACATCACATCTAAAAACTTTAGATCACTTAAAAACAAACATCAATTAATGGCAGATGCTATGAGAAATCGATTTCATCTTTTTTATTCCGTAATTCTCTGTCTTTTGCGAATTGGGAATCACTATCTTGTCGTGATAATAAACCTAAAAGCTAAAGGCGAGAATTCAATCACACACACACAGGAAAGAAAACAACATCAGAAGAAAAACAACCTTATGGTCCTCCACGTACATAGTCACATGAGCACAGTTGGGCACATACCCTTTAAAATGATTTTACAGATTTAGAACAGCCCAAACTTCCCATAGACTTTCATTACAAAGGAATTTCCAGCCAGGAGTTTTCTGTTCCTTCCTCTGCACAGGGAAATGAGTCAAAATTCTTGTCTCGGAAAATTACGCATTTACTGCAGATACACTGGATAGACATTAGGTTAAAAAAAAATTCATTTAAACCGTTCTCTACAACGCATACAAAACTGCATATACAAGTTTATTTCTATTGATCAATGTATCTGCTTACATAAATGTAAAACTTTTGCAAAAGCTTAGCAGCAGGTTTTGTCTTTCACAGTAGTATAGTAGGTGTAAACATGATAATGTTAATACTAGAGCTTCATTAATGGCTCAGGAACGACACGTGACCTAATTTCCATACCTGGCTTGAGCCAAGAAGAGGTAAGTGATACCTGAGAGTGCGTGGGTGCGTGCACACACACACACACACACACACTCTCTCTCTCTCTCTCTCTCTGACTGAATTCCACCAAAACTCAACAGTCTGGTGTGACCCAGTTTAGAAATCTGCCTGCTTCGCCAATAAACCATTGTAATTTTTTATCACTTTTAATGTCTTTTTTACTTTCTAATCCTGCACATTAAAGCTATTATTCATCCGCTGATGACTACTTTGAAATCATGCCGAAGTCTTTGAAAACATGTCTGCATGCACACTTTGATTGTGAACAATAGATTATAGTTCAACACCATTCTCCTTCATATACTGTACAGGGCTTCTGACATAAAAAAATAAATGCAAAAGTTGCCTTTTGTTGATGCTTCGTGGCTTTTATATTAAAGCCACACTGAGATATACAAAAGATCTACGTAAAACATGATGACAATTTTCCCACAGCATTTTCCATAATCATAGTCTGTTGACTGGAAGTCCAGCATTATCCAAAACACTGTGGCACCACAACACATAATCATAAGGAAGAGGAAACCCCAAAAACCATCTTTCAAGCTTTTCACATGACTATCAGCAGGGGTATACCGAGTTATTGATAATAGCCCAGCAAACATTTGGGCATCTGATGACCGTTGAAACGACGTCCCTCCAACACGTCCCGTCCCGTCATAGTTGAAAAACAGTTCCAAAATAAAAGTTGAATGGACATGTTTGACGTTATTTGATTCACAACAGCTGTTATAAACGGTCATCAACCGTCCAAATTCTTGCTTGGAGGTTACATATATATTGAACAACACTTAGCTAAAAGTCAGAGTAACAGCTATACATGCAGCCCCACATAACCATAGATGTGTACAAACATCTCTGAATGCATTTATAGGAAATGGTCACATATTTTTACCAATTAATGCCGTCCTAATGCGACTGTTTTGGCCGGGAACACGATGTCGCCATCGGACCAATGTTTTCTGGGTAGGAACCAAGACTGAAAAAAGAGCCCTGTGAAGATTCCTGATCAGGTTTTAATAACCAGACCGTATTTAAAACTGTCATGTCTGCTGAGTATGCAAAAAATTAAATGGACCACAATATCCGGGGAAATGTAGTCAAACTACAAGGGAAGTTAGCTTGATTTACCTTTTTTTGCTGTTTTTTCATCAATGCTAGTTTAAAAATCAAGCAGATCTCAACTGTCTGGAGGAACAGACAGGAGTTTTTCAACATTACCTTTTGTGCCTGCTGACTTTTTTCCATTCCCCCATTATACAAAACACTGAAGGCTACAGACATAGTAAATTATTTTGGGTGTATTAAGAGATCCGTAGAGACTCGACCTGTGTGTAATAACAAATCTGCCATCCCCTCCGGCTAGGTTTGAACATGCAAACTCCATGCACACAGAACTGAGGCCAGAATCGAACCTGGACCCTAGAGGTGGAAGGCGACAGTGCCAACCCTTAAGCCTATGCATGATTAATTTGTTTCAGTTATGCTTCAAACCTGTTGGTCAAATGTTTCTTTTCCCCCAATTGATTTTTCAGATGTGTTCATATTTTCTCACATGAATAATTCTTTTGCACAAGTGTCTTCACATTGTTTACATGACATCACACGCACTGTGCCTACTTAAATACTTGAGCGCACCTCCAAAAAAAATTTACCTTTAATGTAACATTTCAGGTTTTTATATATACAGTATAAAATCACAATCTTTAAAACAAAAATAAAAAAATACATTTAAATTAAATCTGACATCTCCAAAGTGTATAAAGTTTATGACATTTTGATAAAGTTCCACGTAGCTTTATTTTGTGACATAAACATAAAAATGTGTTGTCATTGATGAGACAAAGTTGTCTCGTGCAGGTTGTTATAGACTTACCTGAGGACGTTTTCTCGGCGAGCCGCTGCTGGACCTGCTGCTGCACGCGCTTCTCCTTCGCTTGTCGGTCCACGGTGAGCTCGCGGTCATTCGGTACGGCGTACGTGCTCACGGCTGTGTGAGGCAGCAAAGCCGAGAACAACAGACCCTCACTGGTGCTCATCCCGAAACTGTCCAATCCAACAGTCACAACGAGTCCAAAAAAGCTGTTTAAATACCAAAAGAACTTTCCAAAAACAAACAAACAAAAGTAAAAGAAACAATGTTTTAAGATTAAACAAACCACGCAAACAAAGTAGCGATAGATTCTCGGCTACACTGGCAATTCACCTGACTAGTTCCAAAGCGTCGCCTCCGTTTTCTCCTCTCCAGGTTGCCGGATTGATTAGTTTTACCCTATGAAGCGCTCATTAAGCCCCACCCCAAGTTACTTCACACAGTTCCGCCCTACAGCACTGTAATGTTATTCAAAACAGTCATTCATTCATTCATCTTCTATACCGCTTAATCCTGTATTTAGGGTCGCGGGGACCTGGAGCCTATCCCAGGAGACTCAGGGCACGAAGCAGGGTACACCCTGGACAGCGTGCCAATCCATCGCAGAACACACACACACACACACACACACACATTCACACACTATGGTGTTTATGAAAAACACAACGAGTCTATTTTTCAGGACAATGTAGCCAACCTCATTTAAACATGTGTGAAACTGGGAAAATCTGGCAACCCTGTTCTTTGTAACCCCCAGCAGCACAGGATAGAGGCGGGTGGTAGTAATGCATGGCTGGACAGGGAGTTGAAGATATGGATGGATGGATGGATGGGTGGATTTGAGTGCAAATCTTCCTCCCCTGTGTCTATAATCAAGATTATGCAAGAGGAAAAGATAACAACAGAAACAGTGTATCCGAATAATCCAAATTGTATCATTAATGCACTTGGCACAAAACCTTTGGCTCTTATGCAAAACACTTTCAGCATTTTATTTTGTATTTTTGGTGAACCTTTTTTACTTTAAAGTTTAAAGTACAACCTTTTAGCACTGTTGCCTCACAGGGTCCGGGTTTGATTCCAGCCTTGAGATCTGTGTGCATGCAGTTTGCATGTTCTCCCATTACTTGGTGGGTTTCCTCCCACAGTCCAAAGAAACGCGTATTAGGCTAACTGGCTTTCTCAAGTTACCCATAGTGGGTGAATGCGTGTGTGAAATGTTGGCTGGATGTCCCATCATGGTCATAAAATGGGAATAAATACAGTGGTAACTAACTTTGGCCTTCACGGTTCCTAGTTGGACTACAGAGGTTTGTAAATGGATGAATGGATACCTCCATCTTTACTTTTTTCAATGTTGTATTATTTTCTACTCTTTTCATTCGATCAGTAAGGGAGCCATCTTACAAACAAAGTAAACAGAAACTAAATATAAATTTAACAAAAGTGGTTAAAAACCCTCCAAAGTTGACCTAACTCTTCTCGAGGTTCATTTGATGTGTGTCCACAGACTTATACAAGTGCTGTAAGAATAATTTCAACATTGGGAATTGTGTTTTGTATGCTTCAAGAAAAAGAAGGCTCTTAAATAATTTTACAAATAGTTAAAGGTTATACATAAAACTACAAAAGAATGCATATGAAATATTTCCACATAGAACTTATTTGTGAAGTTGAAAATCTTGAATAATTCATGAACGTACTGAAATATATTTTCTCGTAGTTCTTTGGTTATTTTCTCTTTATTATCTCTGTTTAGTTTCTCTTTTCTCTGTTTCTAAGGTGGTTCCCATTTCAACAGGGTAAAAATAAGGGAAACGCAGCTATACCCACTCAAAAGTACATTACATCATCGCCCCCCCCCCCCCCACTTCTCCTCATTATAAATCTCAGAAGATGATAAGTGTGTGGGAGAGCATGTAGTTCTCAAGAAAGAGGAATGAAACCAGGCAGAGACCCATCACTATGTGGAGTTAAAAAACCCAGGGGGTTACCAGAGATGTTTGGTAAAATCGAAAGTTGGAAGGAAGTACTTCCCTAAATAGATGGTGTGAAGCAGTTTGACTCAATGTGACACTTTTCCACTATTCTTAAGCATTCCTAATTCGTACACTTTGTGTAGCCTTACATTAAATCAGATTTATTTGAATCTCTTTTCATTTCATTTCAATTCACTCTGTTTGAAAGAAGAACTAAGAAGCCTTTGTTCCTTAAATAAAAAAGGCAGCTCAGTAAAGCCCTGTACTTGACTGTTCAGTCAGAAACACCCAGCCCATAAATGTGACAAGTCACTATGTTGGTCAGCGTCCACTGTTTCTTACAAAAGCCCCCTGTGATTCACAACCCTGAAAGTTTTTTTTTTTGGAAGAATTCTTCTTTAAAGTTCACTTTAGGCTAATGCTTATATCTTAAAAGGGAGGGGGGGGGCTTAATGACATAGCCCTTTAAAATCCAGTATTTGGAATTTTTTTTAAGTGCATATTGAAAATACTTAAAAACAATGAATGTACAATCTACATTAAGTAATAACAGGCATATTTAAAAAAAACTTTGCCAAAGATTTTCATATTTCAACATATTTCCCTAGTAGTGACAAAAAACTTTTGGGGGCTAAGCTTCAATTAAACATGTTTTAAATTTTGCTTGCTTTCTTTTTATATTTTGCTTTCTTTTCATATTGAAAATAGCCATGCTTTCACCTGACCAGATAAAACAAATGCTTAGGGCTAAAATCTAATAATTAAATTAACTCCATAAATCCAAATGATAGCCTATTTCATCCTAAATGATCTACATTGTACATTTTTAATCTTTCTCTCTGATAAATCCAGCATCTTATATATATACATGGCCAAAAGAATGTGAACCCCTTACCATCACACCAGTATATATTGCCACAAAGCTAAAAGGCACATTTGTTCAGACTGTTTTTGTCTTCTATACAATTATGATTTCTCCTCACTTTAACAGAGATGCCCAAACCTGTTTCCACATGAAATGGAAACAAACAAACAAACAAAAATGCATGTGGTCTGCACAGAGCACTGACCTTGACCATACTGAATACTTTTGGGATGAAATGTTGACTGTGTGCCAAGCAATGAGTAACCAACATGCAAATCTAGCAGAAACTCTTCGCAAAACAGTTTAGGCTGTTAGTACCAAAAAAGGGGAGTATCAGCTTCGAATTAGAATATTCAGTAAGCACATATGAATGTCATGTTTGGGGGTCTATATATGTGTGGCTATAGAGTGTAGTAGTGGCTATCTGGTAGGCTGTGATTTGCAGTTGAATCAAAGAATACATGAGAGACATTTTATTTGTAAAATACATTTAATCCCTAAGTATTTGGGCAACAAAAAAGAACCAAAAACTATATAAACCAGGTGAACCAGGACAGGAATTTGAGTGAAAGTTGCCAGTAAACTAAATAGAAAACTTAAAGCAAAATTGTCCCAATGATAGCTCATAAGTACAAATTCCATCATTTTCCTTCATGTAATTCCTATCTGTTATTATCAAGCTGATGTCTGTCTCCTTCTGTTGGCCTGCAAGGATTGCAAATGCCTTCACAATGGCTTTCACTGTAATCTCTGTCCTTTATTTAAAGTACCAGAAAAAAGATATCACAATGCCTTTACATTGTCATTAGTATAATAATATATAGCTGTACATATTATAAGACATTTGATCAGCATATTAGCATAGGCATTAAGTGAAAATTACAGCTTGTATGAAGGAAATGTAAATAGTGTGTGTGCGTGTGTGTGATTACTTAAAATAGGTGTGGACTCATTTTACGTAGTGAATATTTGTAAGTGTAGTTCTTCAAGTGATATTAAAGGAATTAACCAGAGATAGTGAATAGTAGATGATGGATAATGAAATGTGTTATCTGGGCGACACCTTGTGGTGGGAAGAGGAAGTACAGTAAAGGTTGTTATTGGCAGTGGCAGTGAGGTTGACTCCTTAAAACTAGATTTTTCCACGAACACACACTCGCACACCACAGCCTTACAGTACACTGAAGTAGCCTATGATATTGTGATTGTTATGTTAAGAAACTGCCAGCATGAAATAATTAAAATAATACTAAAATCTTTTATCATTTTTTTTCTTAAAGCACAGCATTCCATCAAATGGATAGAGAATATAGTGTACAATATATAAGTTCCTCTAGGAATCAACAGGACATACTAAATAATGCAGTCTCAACTTCTAAAGGATAGGGCATTCGGTCAATAAGGCTGGGAGGTGCATATAAGAGCTTTGGCTTGGGTTAGTCAGTGTGAGGGTGGCCTGGGGTCAGAGGTCAAAGGATCACCAGCAGTCAAGGGAAAAGCTATGCGAACAATTCTGCTGGTTTCCAACCTCCCTCAGGGAAGAACATGCGGGCAAGCATTAGTCACAGCAATAGCATTAGAAGACATTTTATTTTATTTCTAAAGACTTGCTAGGATTTCAAAGCATTATCATGCTTGTAACAACTATGTTTCTGGCAGTTGGCTGGCCCAAAGCATATTGCACAAGGGAAGCCAAGGCTACACGGCATTACATACTTAGGTTACACCAAGGTACAAGAATTTTACTTTAATATTCACGTTTTAAGGTCTGACCTTCTTTCTTTTCACTAATACTGTTTCTTAGTGGTTGACTTTTTGAGAAAACGTATAAGCACATTCAGAAAAGAAGGTCCATAGGGCTGTTCAATTACAATATCCATGTCGGAAAGCCAAAAGGCTGCAAATATATACAGTTTCTTTTACATACCAAAGAAACAAATAAAGTCTTACATACATAATAAAGGAATATAAGAACCCAATAGCAATAGTGATATCCTTACTATTAACACTACTACTACTACAAAAAAAAAACAAAAAAAAAATGGAATTGGCCAATGTGTTTTACATATTCAATTTGTTTTTTTTAAGTTGTATATGTGTGTAAGCATCTAAAAATTCTGTCGTAATCTACCATTGTCTACAGTACATGGTCAACGTTGCTTCAACAATGAGCATGCAGCATACACAACTGCAGACAGTGACAATTAAGAGTATAATATTAACAAAACAAACCAGAGAATAAAATCATTTGTTCCCTAAGACAAAATGACTACATTAGGAAATTAGGGTAGGTACAAAAATTAATCAGAAGAGTAAGTTTTCCTTCAATTTCATTGACTGGTATCTCCAGATGCCACACACAAACACACAGCCTGCTTGAGCTAATCTCCTTTCAATATACAGGGCTGTTTCGGATTCCGCAGCAGAGCACCATGCTGAAGATCATCTCGAAGATCTTAAAAAAAAGAGCAAATAAAAATGATAAGAGAAAACTAATTTACAAAGGCTCACAAAGGTAAAAAATGAGACAGACAATTAGATACTAAGGATTAAAATGGTAAAAGATCTAGGCAAATCATCAAGTCAGACTTTACACGTCAGCCAGCTTTTCATTATTGTAGAACAGCTACCGGCTGTGGAGGGTACAAGGTATTAGGCTCTTCTGAGAAATATGAAGACAGTCATTCGCATCTTTTCCCCACTGCTGCTTCACCAGGCAGGGCATTACACCGGGAGGAAAGAGCTTTCTGCTCTCTTCAACATACATGACCTCATAGAGTAGTTACCCACAAATAACCTGTGCTGAGTACTGTATGGCATCCCTCCCATCCAAGAAGCCCTTGAAATGAGTGCAGATCACTGTGGCGTCATGGCATGATTTCGGTTTTGTGGTTATCGCCTTTCTTTTCTTCCACTCCGAAGCCTAATCTGGGTTTTAACTGTGTGATTACAGGTCCTTCTCAAAAAATTTGCATATTGTGATAAAGTTCATTATTTTCTGTAATGTACTGATAAACATTAGACTTTCATATATTTTAGATTCATTACACACAACTGAAGTAGTTCAAGCCTTTTATTGTTTTAATATTGATGATTGTGGCATATAGCTCATGAAAACCCAAAATCCCTGATAAAATAAAAGGCTTGAACTACTTCAGGTGTGTGTAATGAATCTAAAATATATGAAAGTTTAAGGTTTAACGGTACATTACAGAAAATAATGAACTTCATCACAATATGCTAATTTTTTGAGAAGGACCTGTACAATTGAGCAGCAATTGTACCATTTTTGCATTACAACGGTTTCTGATCTCTAATGGATACTCACCAGAATGACAGCAACAACCAAGGCAGCAATACCAATCAGGTGGACCTTTTCGGTGAAGAGGTCCTTAATTTTGGAATGACAGCCCTGAGAAACAATATAGTGGTTTGGTTAGACATAATCCAGTGTATGTGATCAGAAATTTAAGATGCATTGAGCTCATGTTGAATTTATTGAAAAGATTTTTTCTGAGTTGTTTCTCTGTTTATATATCTTTCACTAGGATGATAAAAGTTGCACTAAATAAAAATAGCTGGATGAAATAAAAACTTTAGGGAAGTCTTAATTCCAGGCTGCAAATAAACAAAATGTGATTATTTTAAGGGGGGGGGGTTATTTTCTATACCTGCTGTATGCATATACAGTACCAGTCAAAAGTTTGTATTTATTTCCTATAATCTACTGTAAAAGAAGACTGGATTTTTTTTGGTAAACAATGAAATACACATGGCTTTATGTGATTATGTACTGTAACAACAACAACAACAACAACAACAACAACAACAACCGGTTGTTATTTTAAGACATGAAGGACTGCTGTTTTTTGTTCATTTAGAGTTACCAGCCTCAGAAATCACCAATCAACAAACAGCAGCTCAGGTTAAAGCCATTATGAAGGCTTTACCGAGCATAAGTAGCATACACATCGCAATATCAGCTTTTACAATGAGATTATTGCATATTTTGGAACATTGTTTTATAGTGTAGAAAGAAAGAAAAGAAAAACTGGAAAAAATCATGGAATTTGAAGGTGTGTCCAAACGTTTGCCTGGTAACGTGTATAAAACGTTCATTTTGGGATTATTTTTCATGGCTTACAAATAGTTTTACCTAAAAAATGTGTATAATTGTTCAAACAATAGACTTTAAAATAATTACACATTTCTTGTGATTCTGAGGTAAACTAGAAGCCAAACACATCTTTATTTTTTCACATTTTCCAGGAAAACTACAACACAAACTAAATTAGTTGAGAGACTTTCAGAGTGATCATTTTAAGTAAAAGCCGAATGAGAAAATGTTATGTGTATAGACAGAGTTTACCTGACGGATCCACTGGCCTTCTGATTTTGGGCACAGATCATCAGTTTTTGTAAATGCATTGAAATTTGCCTCCCAGCCATTCCTGCCACAGCATTGCAGCTAAAAGGCAAATAAATTTTATATTACAGTATATAAGGTCAATATGTAACATAGCGTTTGGTGCAAAAATAACCACTTATAAGCACATACATAAGGACTGGCGAGTACATAACGCCTCAAATGACTTAATATTTTACTTATGTATTAATAAAAATGTGTGTATGTGTGTGTGTGTGTGTGTGTGTATTTTGCACGCACTTTTGAGAGTTATACTGTATGTATGGAATACTGATAGGTGTACTGCAGTTTTCTTTTCTTTTTTTATCAAATGAAGCATAAGTGAGTGCAAAAAGGGGTGTATGACAAATCCATTGTTTCTTCATTGATTTGAAGTAATAAACAGTCATTTAAGCAAAATTGCAAAAGGCTGGAGGATATGGACATATAGTCCCAACTTCATGCTAAATTACTCCACAATCTAAAATATCATGAAATATATTTGTTCGCTGGTTTAATTATTTTTTGTATAAATACAAACCCATGTAACACCAAATTCCTGTTATAATCTCCTCATCAGTAATAATGTTTACTTTACTTTGAGTTCTTACGTGCGTATGTAAGACGTGACATTAGGTGAACTCACAGTCTCGTGGAAGACCTTCAGGATGGCAGCCGCAGCCTCTTTCTTCTCACCCTGGGTCGCCGTCGTGCCTCGTTCATACACAGTGTCATAGAAGCCGGTCATTTCTTTATAAACCTGCAAGAAGTAAAGAATGATAATGTATTAAACTTGCTGGAAATCTGCAATCTATGCATATAAAGTAAAGGAGGCATGGATTTAGATTACAACTAGTGCATGGAACCAACATGTTCATGGGAAATGCATTTAGAAAATGTACAAAAAGTATATACTGTACATTATCAAAATTTCCAATCACCTTGTCTCTGTGGATAAATCCCAAGATACCAGCAGCAACCTCACAGGCAAACAGGATAACCAGACAGGAGAAGAACTGGGAAGGAGAGAATCAGAGTGATAACATATTCTCTACATTTTCACATACATCATCCTACCTGAGCTTAAAGATCCAACAGCTAAAATGTTATTCATGATAAGTAACCATGAAAAATCTACTGCATTCATACAGTTGCAATTTCACATTTCCATTTTTAATATGGTCCATAAAAGAAGTATCAGCACAACTGGTTTATTGCGATGCACAAAAGTCACACTATGTTATTGTGAAAAAGTAAAAAAAAATTGCATTTACTGACTAGCCCAGTAGCTCTACTAGTAACCTCATTGAAAAAGCAGCTATATTATTAGCATTTTCTTCTAACATGACATTATTTCATTTACAAATTAAATATGAAATTATTCTGATATCTTACGGTGCAGTCTTTGCACTCTACTGTACATTCAGGTGTAGGTTCCGTAGATACTGGTTTACTGGAGGATCAAGTAAAATTACATTTGTCCACCACTGTGTGATAACTATTTTTAAAATAGTATCGCAGAATGTATTAAAAGAAAAATTTACATTTGATTTTAAAAAATTGTGGAAAGTCACTCTATACTGTATGTTAAATATGACCAAAGCAGGCTACAGCTGATGTGCACTATTTAATGTGGTATACAAACAGGTTAAACAGTTTCCGTTTTTTTTTTTTTTTTTTTAAGTCTCTTTAAATATCATACTGGTCCTCAAAAAATTAGCATATTGTGATAAAGTTCATTATTTTCTGTAATGTACTGATAAACATTAGACTTTCATATATTTTAGATTCATTACACACAACTGAAGTAGTTCAAGCCTTGAACTATCTCAAAAAAATAGCATATCATGAAAAGGTTCTCTAAACGAGCTATTAATCTAATCATCTGAATCAACTAATTAACTCTAAACACCTGCAAAAGATTCCTGAGGCTTTTAAAAACTCCCAGCCTGGTTCATTACTCAAAACCGCAATCATGGGTAAGACTGCCGACCTGACTGCTGTCCAGAAGGCCATCATTGACACCCTCAAGCAAGAGGGTAAGAGACAGAAAGAAATTTCTGAACGAATAGGCTGTTCCCAGAGTGCTGTATCAAGGCACCTCAGTGGGAAGTCTGCAATGAGCCTGGAGTAGAAACATCCAGAGCCACCGTGTACAGGCGTGTGCAGGAAATGGGCTACAGGTTGCAAATTTTGCATGTCATTCGGAAATCAAGGTGCCAGAGTCTGGAGGAAGACTGGGGAGAGGAAAATGCCAAAATGCCTGAAGTCCAGTGTCAAGTACCCACAGTCAGTGATGGTCTGGGGTGCCATGTCAGCTGCTGGTGTTGGTCCACTGTGTTTTATCAAGGGCAGGGTCAATGCAGCTAGCTATCAGGAGATTTTGGAGCACTTCATGCTTCCATCTGCTGAAAAGCTTTATGGAGATGAAGATTTCATTTTTCAGCAAGACCTGGCACCTGCTCACAGTGCCAAAACCACTGGTAAATGGTTTACTGACCATGGTATTACTGTGCTCAATTGGCCTGCCAACTCTCCTGACCTGAACCCCATAGAGAATCTTGGGATATTGTGAAGAGAAAGTTGAGACACACAAGACACAAGAATCTGCAAAAGGATTCCCGACCAAGTATTGAGTGCAGAACTGAACATAATTATTTGAAGGTTGACTTATTTTGTATTAAAAACACTTTTCTTTTATTGGTCGGATGAAATATGCAAATTTTTGGGTTTTCATGAGCTGTATGCCACAATCATCAATATTAAAACAATAAAAGGCTTGAACTACTTCAGTTGTGTGTAATGAATCTAAAATATATGAAAGTCTAATGTTTATCAGTACATTACAGAAAATAATGAACTTTATTTTGGCATTAATAAAAATTAATAGGGGTGAAAGTATTTCTAAATGTTTGTAAGTCGCTCTGGATAAGAGCGTCTGCCAAATGCCTATGTAAATGTAAGTTCTTAAGCGACTATGTAGCGAAAATATAAGGACATTAAACTATGGATGTGATGGCCAGTCCTGTACATTTCTCTTTATATTTCCACTTATACCGCTTTAGAATATCAGCACTTTTAACTTCAGTGTTTCAGGGTTTGAATGTTGGTTTTGGAAGACAGCATTTTGTATAATGTGCATTTAAAAAACAGGCACATGACTGCGATGCTGTTATATCTGACCATTATGAGGCATGAGGTTAAATATCATATATTAACTAAAAATGTATTTATGTGAAAACCAGATAGTTAAAAATTTTGTGTTCTGGCAAAAATGATGACAAATAATAGTCATGTGTTTGTAATACCATGTAATTTAGAACAGTTTAGACAGAAGAAACAATTTATTTAGTTTAATGCAGTTACTTGTTTAACGAAACATCTTGTACATCACTTTGTAGTTATGTACAATTTAAAAATGTATATCTGTAGGGGATGTTTTATGGAAAATACGCTATGAATTTGCTAACCGAAATGTAAATACCAGTGTGCATGTGCCATGGTGAATTCCCCCACTTTCGTCCAGATCATGACCTTTGTTGAAGTAATTTTTTTGCAGCACATGTTCTAACTAACTGCAATACTTCTTAGAGAAAAAAGGAAAAACTGAAAAACTAAGCAGTAAAGTGTGAAAGCAGTTTGATCTCTCCGAGTGAGGAAGACGACGAACGAACTGACTGGATAATGAGTGACTCACAGTTCCCAGCAAGCACTGAGACTCCTGGATGGCGCCATAGCAACCGAGGAACCCAACAAACATCATCACAGCACCAACAGCAATCAGGATGTAGACACCTACAGGAGGGAAAGAAAGCAGGTCAATAATAGTGATTTCTTTTTTTTTTCTTTCTCATTTTAGTGGTTATGTTCTACGATTGAATTTTTGAGTGGGGGTGTTTCCATTTCCATGAAAGTCATGCTTCAGCACTTCAGTCTGAAATGATCAACCATTATATAATGTTTTTCAGGCTCTATAATGTCTATAAGGTCTAGTTCCCTCAAATGTCATCAAACCTTTTATTTAAAAAATCTTCAACCAAATTGAAATATATTTGACAAAGTAGCTACAGAAAGTTATATATTTATATGTAAATAAATAAAAAGTAACACATTTGCCTAATCACATATAATTTATGTATACCTGATGAAATCTTTCATAAGCATTTGAGCTCATAGTTACAGACAATAGTTTGGAGAGTGTAGTACTCCACTATGACCACCAGGTGGCAGAGTGTGAGTGATTTTATTTACACACAAGCACAAGTCTAGTGAGTGTGCATATTTGCAAGCATTCGCATTACCACTTCCTTATTTTTTAAACTTACCCTCCCTGTGTGTGTGTGTGTGTGTGTGTGTGTGTGTGTGTGTGTTAATGGTGAGAGGAAAAAAAGGAAAGTGAGAAAGGGAAAAAAATTGAAATTTAACCACATTTCCAGCATCTCAGTCTGTTTACAGAGGTTTGGCACTTGCACTAGGTGCTGTAACCATGGCAACCATGTCCAGACCTGAGAAAAACTAGAAAAATACCGTAACGCTGAAAATCACTCAGCCTAGTAAATGAAAGCATATTTCATTTAAGAACACATTTAAGAACACAATCCGACGTGTGCTTTATAAGGCTCGTTTGAAAAGTACAAAAACAAGTTAAGATCATCCCCCATCTCGTATTCCTCGGTTCTTCAAGAAATACAGTCTAAACCGCAAGTGTGAAAAAATAAAAAAGCAAAGCAATTTAATATGAAGATAAAGGATCCCTCCAATACCCCCTCCCCCCGCCGCCACTCCTTTCTCTTCAATTTTCAATCCACACTGTAAAAGCCTCAAAGTACTCCATCAGAGCACTGTATGGAAAAACAGTTACCCACATATGTTCAGACAAGAGATTATCACTTAGCAGTTGACAGTTTCCCGGACCCTGAAGCTCTTTCCGGCTTTCCATCTTATCTCCTTCTTTCTCTCTCATATCATCCATCCATTGCAATCCCAATTTTCACATGAACAATATTTAATAACAAGAACGAGGCACAGGCAGAGGGCAGGAGACAGGTTAACATCTTTATACTACCTCTAACTTTCAGTCATTTAAGGGGATAATTGGATTTTGGGTCCTTAGGTTCGAAAAGGTCTGTGCAATGTCTAGTTGGCTGGTGCATAGAGGCGCTCGGGGAAAATTGTGTTGTGTATCTAGCATACGGCACAGACAGCCATCAGTCCACAGCTCGCTGAGAGACACTCAGGGCAAGTGCTGCGTGCCTGGCATGCTGATCAGCTGGACAATGCGATCAACCACTCTCTCTCTCTCTTTCTCTCACACATTCACTCTCTCTCAATGCATCAACCCTTATTTACTCTGCTTCTTTTCCTCTGCACATTCTGTATCTTTCTCGCATTTATCGGAGACACAATGTCCTGTTTATATCAGAACCAAGCTGCTCACAAGGACAAAAGCTCACCATTGAGTTAGCTACTTGCATTCGCTCAATTGGCAGTCAACAGGTCTTCTCACTACGTCAGTTAATGATTTTATACACTTCTAAAGAGAGTGCACGATAAGCATATCAGAGTTTTTAAAAATATTTTTAAATGATAGCAAATTTGGTTAGGTATTGTATAGCTATTGAGTTGAAGAACAGATTTAAATTTCGCTGATACGCTTCTTAAATGCAATGGGAGATCACGCTAATCAAATATTCAATACACATTGCCCTTACTGTACTTTGCCTTTATCAATCTTTAGTGTGCATTGGCTAAAACGATCACACACACAACTTTGTCTCTAATATGCAACAGCTCATTCGTAAAACAGTGGGGGGATTTAATAATGTTATTGTAATACGCTCATGTATTACAAAGTAAATGCAGTGATTTTTGGTTAATCATCAGGTATGCAGTCGAAAATGTCAGAAATTACGAAACAAAACACAAAGTAAATGATTTACCCAGGGGTACAGATGATAACTGCAACATTCTTCCAACTAGACTTGTGAGCATAAATACAGAGACAAAAGACGCCTCGATCTTGCTGCATGTGTGACCAAGCAAAGTGAGTGTGCAAAAAACATTTCCTTTTTGTTTGATCAAGGATAAACAGTATAGCGGATGTGAATGAGTAACTAAAAACATAAGAACTTGGTGATTGTTGGGGCCCTTTCCTCAAAGTCAATAAATGGTCCTTGTGTGACATGGGGGTAGGGAGAGCACAAAAAAAAATTCATGCCAAATGCAGCTGCTATTCTTGATTACTTTTTTAAAGCAAATGCCTGGCTCTCTGCCATGGAGAAGTAAAAAAAAAAAGAAGCTCTCAAAGAGTAGAAAAGCATACATTACAACACTGTTCATTCAGGGAGGCAGAAAGACGGAGAAGGAAAAGGATAAAGAGAGAGCACTAGACAGAGAGCAGGGTGTGGCATGTTGCGCGAATACCCAACATAAACAAAGAGTGGAAAATAGAGACTAATAAAATAACCCCCCCAAGGCACCATTAGCTCTGAAGAATGAGGACACTGGAAAAGTGGTGGAGAATGAACGGGAAAAAATAATAAAAAATAAATAAATAAATAATAATAATGATATATATAAAGTGTAGGAAGAAAGAAAGAGTGCCAAAGCCAAAGAAGTGACAGAAGCTCCCTAAAAAGGAAAAAGAAAAAGAGCAGACAGTGTACACTTTACTGACTTTAAACACAAACAGATGGGGTGTAGCACAACCTCAGTGGAAAGGGATGATGTGAAGCAGGCAGAGAGAGAGAGGGAGAGAGAAAGAGAGAGAGAAAAAGAGAGAGAGAAAAAGAGAGAGAGAAAGAGAGAGAGAGAAAGAGAGAGAGAGAAAGAGAGAGAGAAAGAGAGAGAGAGAAAGAGAGAGAGAGAAAGAGAGATTTGCAGACTTTTTTTTGCCAGAAAACAGGGGCCATTACTAGGGGGGATAAAAGGAATTTTCCTCTTGCCTTTTTCTTTAACACCAGAGTTTTATGGGTTTTAGGTTTTTCTTCTGTGACGTGAAGTACACCATTACGTCTTAACTCAAGTTCTACAAACAAGTACTTACGGTATTATTAATTATACCACAGACAAGGTGGGTTTTGTTTAAGACCATCTATTCTATACTGACAAATTTCCTGCCTACAACTAAGGACATGCTCACTTTAGAAATGGTGCCTTATTATTATTCTTTTTTTTTCCAAGTTAGTCAGTCTCAAGTTAGTCTGAGTTAGTCAGGTGGTATCCTCGCACTCATGGGTCCAGCCCTACAGACCTTGGCCTTGTTGGGTATAATTTAAGCATAATGACATATTTCCCCTTCCTGTTTGCATTTTTTTCCCTGTCCTCTTTTGGATGGAATAGTTACTCTCCACATCTTCGACTGATTATACTGTACTGGTAATGTAATATACCGCTACACGTGGGTGTTTTCCCTCTTGACTTGAGTCAAAATCCAAATATAACCATGTTGTTCTTATATGAAAACAGCGTTCAACTTCTGCCTTTACTTTAACCCTCCATGGTAATAATTCACAGGGCTGAAGATGTATGCCGTGATAAGCAGAAGTAGAACAGAGATCGTTAAGGAAAAGTGTTCCTCTTTGTAGGCACACATATATACACATACTTCCCTTGCTTGAGCTGCTGATGGAGCTTGTGTACAAATTTAAAGAAGCTGACTTCCTTCGATTAGAATTTAGAGAGGATGTGGGTTTGTGTGACCCTACAATGGCTAGTGTTCAAGATAAACTGTCCTGACCTTTGACCCAAAGTCCAATGAGCTTCCAGATGTGAATAACCTGGCATTCTCATTCCATCTACAGTACTTTATTATATCACAGGCTCGATATGAAGCGCAAGCATTACAGTCTGACAAAAGCACTTTGTCCTGGTTGTAATATTAATGCGGGTTTGGTGCTTAAGTCTCAAATTCAACAAGTGACCAGGTACAGACATGAATAAATCAAAATAAATCGACATAACGTGATACAGTCATCTGGCGTATTAAGCAGACTGATCTTGTTCTGGAATTTTCAAACAGGTGTGGTCTTTCTGCCTGCTTGGCAGTTGTCCACAAATGCACTTTTCCTCTCGCCTCCTTTAAAAGCTCTTAAAACCGAACCCTTACATGAGCCTTCCACTTCTCAGATTCAATTAAAGCAATATAATGATGACGCCCTGCATGGCTTGCAAAGATGCTGTTTTAAAACGCTAAGGATTAAATACGCTACACATGATGTCGCTCGGTACAGACGGTTTTTTGCAACACTGACATAGCACACATAACACTACCCGATTAGATGAGACCACAACCTATATATTGTTTAAAATGGGAAGTGCTACTGTAATCATAAAGACTGTCCGGTTTTCATCCCAAGACTTCTACAATATTAGTTTGCCATCATTTTATAGGATGTTTCTGTTTTTTTTTTTTTTTTTTTTTTTTTTAATGGGGTTTCCTGTGGACCTCTTACCCTATTTACCAACATGGGGATTTACAACTCAACCTCCTAGGGAATCATCACAGCCCTATTCTGCATTATCTGGCATCACAGAGACTAATAGCTGATACAGTAAACACCATGGTTACGAAGCTTGGTCATGGAGGTATTGAGAAGGTTCTTGATGGGTTTCGATGTATTGGGCTGGAGTTGGACGGTATGACTCAATTTTACAGACACATGTGTTTACACAATTAGTGGAAGAGTGGCACAGGCAGGGACATTCTTTTCGCTTAAACAGGAAACGTTAGGGAAGGGAATACTGTGAGATGTCTGGATAGTAAATGTGTGTGTGTGTGTGTGTGTACATTACCCAGCCGAAAAAAAGTCACCACCCAGATGTAATGAAACACATACAGTACAGTAGGTATGAGTCTTTCACTAGATAATTACTGCAGTGATTAACATGTCTCAGCTGGTTCAAAATACTGGCCTGCATCAAGCAAAAAAAACAAAAAACTAAGGTGATGACTGAAATGATTACAGTTGGGTTAAGAACTGTATAACACATTATTAAAACCTAGAAGGATAGTGGAGTCTTCCAAAGTCTTCAGGTGAATGGATTGATGCTCCCATCACGACTAGAGTTACTGTATGTTCTGGGGTTGCTTCAGTTGATCAGATCTATTGTTCCCCAAAACATTACGTCAGCTGACTACCTGAATATCATCAGTTTTTACATCAATGGATCTACTAACGCGTGACCTATGGCTTACAGTGTATGACTTAAGACTTAGCAGGTGTGACTTACAGTATAGCTCTGAGTGTGTCACAGGAAATGACTGGTAGCAGAAAAAAAAGGGCTGATTCATTTTATTCCTTCCCATGCAGAATGTGCTGAAGGGTCGAATGAAAGTGGCAAGTTTTTAAACCTTATGGGTCAAGTTTAAATAAGCACCTAACACAGACTGTGTACTATATTTCATATTTTTTGACCATTTTAAAATCTTATCTTCTTTTAGATACTTCTTAGTTTAGATACTTAGTAATTCTATGTTCTTTATAAATACGTAGCATTATTTCACAAATTTAAAATAAATAAGATCAAAAGGACATAAGAATAAAATCCAGAATGCTGATAAAAGCTCCTGCATCATTTCGTCCAGAATAATCAAAAATAAATTGTCAAAACACTTTTGGATCAACCTCCCTGATTTGGTCGTTCGTAGGAAAACTGCCGTGTCTGCTACTGCAGAGCTTTGAGAACCACAACAGGCCCACACCCATGCTTTAAGACACAGCAATATTCCTGTGTCCGGAATAACACAGGTTTAAGTTAATTCTCTTCCTCTATTCAGTTGGCTTAGAATGCTGTTATTATAGGATATCTTGGTATATCCTCATAACTATACTTTATGAGTATTTGCAGCAAACAATTAGAAGTAGTTAAAGTTCAAATCTGCAAGACTTCACACCACAAAATCACTTCAAGAATCGTTAGTTCTGTTAAGCGGGAGAATGGGTTCATTTCACTTCAAAGGGATTTGAAGTTAATTTCATTATTTAAAAAATTTGGAAAATGATTATGGTATAATTTGCTAACATCCAATCAGCAACTTTGCTGCTAGGCAGATTTTAACGTTGTTTAATGTAACTTCATGTTTAAATGTCCCCTTTAAAATGTATATTTGTGCTGGATGTGAGACAATCTGATATAGTTATCATGAGAAATACAGTACTCCGGTTTGCTCCCACAGTCCAAAGATACGCAGGTTAGGCTAACTGGCGCTCCCAAAAAATTGCCATCTTGTCCAGGGTGTACCCGCCTCGTGCCCTAAGTCTCCTGGGATAGGCTTCAGGTCCCCGCGACCCTGAATACAGGATAAAGCGGTATGGAATGATGAGTGAGTGAGTGAATGGTGCATGTTTTTCACTCAAACTAATGGAATTTCCTTCAATTGTTGTGATATTTATTGTGTCATATGTTAGCGGTAAACTCAAACATGACTTGCACATTTTACGTTCACACATCACATCACCCAAGAGTTCCATTTTCCAAGCTGCACTTCCAAAGAAGGTCACATTTCACAACTAAGTAGACACTACACAGTACATTCCTGTTCTCATACTTATGAGGACATCCTTCTAAGTTAACAAACCTAAACATGCATTGTGCATGAAACATTATCACACAAAAAATCTCACATGATCATTTATTTGGATACAATTTAGGTTGTGATTATGTACACGATATTAATTAAGACTTTCTTTTAAATTCATAAAAGCAATATTTCACACACATTTATGAATGGAAAGTCACGCCTAATGCTTAGGAAGCCCATTAGCCTGATGTATGAATTCTTCCTCTAAGAGGTTCTCATGCATGCTGGACTGAGACATTAACAAAGCAGGAGCACTCATGTAATTTGGTTTCTATGGATATATCACTCTCCTCCCATTAGGGATAATTGAGTCACCCCAAATAGGCTTGGTTTCTCTAGATTCTGTGCATGCAAGACTAACCAAACATAACCCTGGCGGTGATGTGTTTCTCCTTAGTAAAATCATTGTTTTAAGGAGTACAATGGAAAAATCATAATCAAGTACATGGTCACTGTAAACCTGATGGGAGATGTTTTTAATCCCATCTTGTCTTCATCTGGTCTTAATTTATTATTAATTACATGCTAGTACATTGGTGACAGGATCTCGAGCATCCAATAGTCAATGCTATAAAGGTAACAGAACACCCAGTGCATCACAGCCAGCCACGCATTCGGCTTAGCAGGCAAAGAGTTCAAGGTGGTCGACAACTCCACCAAATTCTCCAGATCCCATTCCAACTGAACAGCCATGGAATGTGCCAGATAAGAAGGCCGCTCCATGGCGGCCCCACAGAGCAACCCACAGCACCCAAAGAATCCCCTGAAAACGTTCCAGTGCCAAACACCACAGCACACCCATAGAGATCCCAGGGAGCCACACCCCGAGAGGCCAGAACTGCCATGGTAGCACAAGGGGAACCTAAAGTCTAGGTGGTTTTCATGTTAATGGTTTGAAAGTTATGGCTGATCCATGTGTGTGTGTGTGATAAATATACAACAAACAAATATTTTCCTTTGAAATATTCTCAATTACTAATTTGCCAGGAAGCTTAATGTGGTGATAAAGGTTTAACTGGCAAAACAAAAACCACCTAAATATATCAACTGATGGGTCTAACCCTACTTGGTTGGTTATCACGCAGAGAAACTGCCCCTGGCCTAATGAGGCATACTCCAGAGTCTAGACTCCAGAGTGTTTTGGCATATTCCTGAAAAAAAAGCAAAGGAAAATTAACACTCAACAAAATAGTCAGCCTAAATATAACCATATGTTTGATTATTTGCTCATAAAAAACGGAAAATCCGTTTGTATTTGCAATACACCATTGACATTCGTGCCATACAGCGGCAAACAAATCTATGCAAAAGACGTGGCTTTCATTGTGTTATTCTCTGTGTCCTTTGTGTAAACTTTGTTTGACTGTAACAAGAAACTCACAGTTACTATGTAATACCATGAAACCTCTATTACCTGGATGTTTTTGTAAGTGTACTCATGTACTCACGTCCAACAATCTTCACAACCTTTGTGAACTGGTTACGGATACTAATATTGTTCGTCTGTGTAATAGGATTACATGTTGAGGTGGTTTTCGACACAGATGAATTATTCTAACAAATAGGTCTGGCTTTTCTTACTCAAATGCAAACTCAGTTGTGTTTCTGCCCTGGGGCCAGCAAGACGCTCTTTATTTTGTTTTGCAAATACACTCACAGAGAATACACTCACATTATAGACCATAATGAACCAGGATGGGTGTGTTCACTTGTTAGTCCATTTCTCTGCATGGCACTGAAGAAGGCAAATCTACAGGCACATGCATTTCTATAATCTATGAGGAAGAGGTTAAGCATCTGTAAATCTAATGTTGCATCAGTAAACCCCAAAACCTCAATGAAGCTAACATAGGAAAAAGGACCGATTCATATGTTATGAGCTCTGTAGCAGCACCTGAATGTATCATTTTAACAAGGAATAATTCCAATGTCAGTTAAAATGGCCTTTTTCCATGGCCTCTCTCTAGAATATTGTAGATGCTATACACACAAAGCTGAAAAGCTCTTTTTTATGTAACCACATAAGTTATCATAACGTTATCATAGCTCTGGACATCTTGCTGTCGGCTCAGGTTTTCGGTATATTTAATATTTAATATCCACAAATAGGGACTCTTAGTATTCAAATGGTGCAACCTTCAGATGCATGATTATTAAAATGCTGCTATTGCACATTTCTGCATTAGTACAGCTCATTAAATGACCTAATATATGACCAAGTTATGTTGCAATTACTTCCGCAACTATTTCAGCATTAACGTACATCAGCTGAGTGAAGAGACATTGATGACGCTCGTGTTTAAATTTTGAGAGTAAATGTAGGAAAGAGAAATTGTTTATCAATAAAGTGATAATTGTTTAAAATCAGGCCATAACATTGGTTTGAAATACATCAGATTGACTTGACAAATGTAGAGGTAGGTTTGGCATATTTTAGAGTAACTCGAACTAAATCTTGGTATGCAATTTTCTTCTTTTTCACTTTTAGGGCAAACCAGAAATTAAAATGCTAGACCTTTACTTGTGGTTAAGATATGGGGAAAAGAGAAACATACTTCAGTTCAGAAACACTTGTAATTTTCAGAACATCAAAAAAGCTTTTTCCAGGCCGCCATATATATATATATATATATATATATATATATATATATATATATATATATATTTGGTTGAACTACAATTAGCCCTGCATTCCCGCCCATTTCTCTAGTGTGTGAGCTGCAGCTGTTCCCAGACATCAGCGCAGTCACCCGCAGAGTTCCCCACAATAGATGCTGTGTCCCCATGTGCACACTGGAGCCTAAGGGTTAACAGGTCACGGCCTGGTTAAACTACTTTGCAGATATTGGGGATATGAATGTGCTGTTACTTCAACAGCTGATTCACAGATAGTAGTGTGAACTACTGGCACGTCTATGCTTTCCATTTACAGCATATGAACCACACCCATGACTTTTTGAGTCACATGTACTGTAGCAGTGGTGCAATTACAAGGCTTAAATGGTCAGGAAATACCTTGAGTGACTCACTGGGGAATTTAACATTTTACTAAAAAACTTAGACAAGTCCTTCTTTCTCAGCTCCCCCTTTCAGCAACCAGAGCTGTTCTAAATGCGCACAATAGAGATAATTCAGGATGCTGAAAATAGAGGGGTTCAGTTTTCAACCAATCCTTTTTATTCCCAATAAAGAGAGGAAGCTAAAAGGGAAGAAAAAACACACAGATCCTCTTTGCCCAAGACTCATGGTCAGTCCTTCCCTTGTTGCCACTAGCAGTGTGCTCCTTGCTAAAATTAACAAGACTCGGGCTTGCATTTGGATCTGTGTGTGGAATGGAGTTTTCCATAAGGCAGGAAATGTAATCATGTTGGAAGGCTCTGGTAACTATGCCAAGATTTCTCCAAAACACAGCAACGAAAGAAAGGGTAGGACGTGTAGGAGGGAAATAAAAAGTGAATGAAAGTGCCTTGGAGTTCTTTTGAGGTATGGTGTAACTATGAAAAAGCTGATGTTAGTGGAAATATTTCATCAGTCTGGAAAGAATACACAGTCATGGGACAGAAAGGGGCGTGCTCACGGAAAGATGTTTTCTAATTCCTATATATTTCATAAAGGAAAAAAGTCAGTCGTCATCTTGGTCGTCATTCATTCATTCAGCTTCTATACCGCTTAATCCTGTGTTCAGGGTTGCGGGGGACCTGGAGCTTATCCCAGGAGACTTCAGGCACTAGGCGGGGTACCAATCCATCGCAGGGCACACACACACACACATACACACACTCACACACCCAATCACACACTACGGGCAATTTAGGAACGCCAATTAGCCTAACCTGCATGTCTTTGGGCTGTGGGAGGAAACCGGAATACACGGAGGAAACCCACGAAGCACAGGGAGAACATGCAAACTCTATGCACACAGAGACGGGAATCGAACCCTGGACCCTGGAGGTGCAAGGCGACAGTGCTAACCACTACACCACCGCGCCGCCCTTGGTCGTCATCATTCTTTATTTTTTTTAAACCTATGACACATGACTTGCTGTACCATGGGCACATGATCATAAAATATTAAACACTAAAATAAATGGAAAACCAGAACTTTAGCCCCAACTACGAAATATGTTTAAAAACTTCCTTAACACTGCCTAAAACAAAATAGCTACAGTATTTTACTGTATAAAGTGATTTTCATGCAACTTGCTATAGTAGCAAGTTTTACTTACTCAGCTAACAGCCTTCAATTCATGAACTAATGCTGTTTAAAAGGATGATCATCCAAGGTCTTATTTACGAATATGTTTCATTTAATTAAAATCTGGAGCCAAAAAAAAAAAACCCAGACACAGCAACGTTAAAATAAAAAATGCTACGAAACTCTGACTTGTGTAAAGCAATGATGAAATGTGGATGATTTTGTAACGATTGATACAAGGTTAATGCCACCCCCGGACAGCCTTACGCATTTCTGGAGAGGAACCCAAAGGTTAGAGGATATCCTGATGAAGGAAACACATCGGCTAGCGCAAACAAAATTCTGCAAATGTGAACAGGCTTGTAATCTAAGCACAAACATTAGATTAAGCAAAATTGTTAAGCAAATCCTTATCAGATTCATGTAATTTGTTATTTTTCCAAACAAAACTGATAAATCAAAGCTAATAATAATAATAATAATATAATCTTAACATGGCACGTTTTTATCTGGAGCAAAAATCAGATAAGACAGTGATTTATCTCTTATGAAAGAATATTTTATATTGTTTCTATAACAGTAAGAGGTTTGGTAACACAATATCTTTATAATATACTGTAGGTGATAAGTATGTGTAAAACAATTCACAATTAAGTTTAGAATCGACTAGTTAGTGCAACTGATGTGTTGTTCTTTTGGCTGCTCCCATTAAGGGGTCGCCACGCCAGACACAACCCTCCCATTTATCCGGGCTTGGGACCAGCACTATGTGCTAAATCCAGGGGATAGGTTTAAGTTCCAAACCCAGGCCTTCAACGTTGCAGCCGAGAAGGCTACCGCTTGAACCACCAATGCCCTCTGAGTGCACTTCCTTATGAGACCACTTGACCGTAATCCAATGCTTCATAATACCACAAACTGGGTTTATTCTCTATTCAGTGCAAACATACACTTTTGTATTACAGTGGAACCTCAGATTACGAGTAATGCCGTTTACGAGTGTTCCGCAAGACGAGCAAAGATTTTTAATTAATTTTGACTTGAAAAACGAGCATTGTCTTGCACCGAGTATCATGTATCGCATGTGCTTCTTGTTTTGACACCGAGCGTCACGTCATCACAACTGAGCCAAGTTTTTCTCTCTCTTGCGCTGCGGAATTGTAGGTAATCATCTCCCCTGCTGGGTGAATACACACACACACACACACACACACAGACACATGCAAACACACATGCACACTCAGAAACTCTGCAAGCACTAAGACCCAGCAAGGGAGACGATAGGTTGTCGAGTGTGTGTGTGTGTGTGTGTGTGTGTGTGTGTGTGTGTGTGTGTGTGTGTGTGTGTGTGTGTTTGTCAAACACACAGAAAGTCTGCTCTGTCTGGGTGAGGTGCTGGTTCATTTGTTTTTGTTGTTGTTTTACTTTACATCAGTGTTTCCGTTAGTATGCGCTCACGCGAGTGTGACTAGCGATGTTCCTTGCTAATTTTTAAACGGTTTTAAAAATGGTCTCTCCGTTAATGTGTGTGTGTGTGAACGCACATTACACACACACACACACACACACACACACACACACACACACACACACACACACACACACACACACACAGCGCCTGCATGCACAAATGGAAACATTTATCGGTCTGGATTTATTTTTATGTTTTTTTAAAGGTAAAGTGCAGGTTAATTTGTTTTATTTTTACTTTATATTTTGTATTAATTATTTTTTTGTATTTATTTTTTGGTGCTGTAGAACGAATAATTTGGGTTTCCATTATTTCCTATGGGAAAATTAAATTTGGTTTACGAGTGTTTTGGAATACGAGCCCACTTCCGGAACGAATTATGCTCGTAATCCGAGGTTCCACTGTATTTGAAAATATAAACATAATCACTTAATCACTTTCTATACTGCTTATCATTTACAGAGCCTATTCCAGCTTACTCAGATACATCCTGCATGAGGTATCAGTCCATAGCAGGGGACACAAGCATACACACTACAGAGAATTGGGAAACGCCAATTAGCCTAATCTGTATGTCTTTACAATGGGAGGAAACCAGAGGACCTACAGGAAACCCATGTCAAGCATGGGTGGAATATACAAACTCACAGACACAGACCCGTGGCTTGACTTGAACCCTTGACCCTTTAGATGTGAGGCTATTCACCACAATGCCACTTTTTAAAAAAAAATCAATTTCTTCTTAAATTAATAATAAAAGTAAAGAGGGGCAATAATGATTAAAACATTCTACTATGCTTTCATTTCTTGTTTTTAATCCACTTTCTGTATGTTGTGCTTATAAGATGTTCATCACACTAGCTTGGCTGCCTCTGTGGCCAAAAACACCACAGTGCACAAGGTCATTCTGCAGTCACCCACATAGGATCTCTTTAAAATACTTATGAATCGGTCACACAAACTGACTACCAACAGCTGGAATAATCATCTACTGTACGTGATGAGTCATCATTCCAACCAATAATAAATCATAATGATGTGCAAAGTTCATATCAACACAACTTTTGTACAGTCAAGACACAGCTGTCATTTTGACACAGTATTTTTAACCTCATTGAAAAAGTTGTCATTTAAATACCCAGTGCTGAGTTTCATTTCTTCATCATAAGTGTCATGGTCACTTTACTGACATGCTGCTTTGCCTTTTTTTTTTGTTCTTGCTGTTAATGCTGTTAAACAGATGTACGGTGCTCCTGAACAAACAAATATTTTCCCACAGAGAATGAAATGGAGTGTGGTGGGACAGTCCACCTGTGGAGCACTCACAAACGTAAAGTATTCATTGATGTTTAGTCTCCTTGGCTTAAAATAAAAAGGTTATGAACGCAAATCTAGTGACAGGAAAGCAGTCATAATGGGACAAAGAAACATGCAGCTATGATTATGCCTGTCTGCACAGGTCTGTGGTGTCATTTTCCTTTTTTTTACCTACAATGGCAGACTGTTCCCAAATAAACCAAATCTTTTAAAACAAATCAGGAACATTTTTAAGATGCCTCTGACTTTTAAAAATAACATGAATTGGTTGTACGTTTAAGATGTAAATTCGGTATGTGTTAATGTCACTGCCAGATGAACCTCTGCAATGTGCCAAGACAAGTACAATCAAATGGTGTGTGTGGCTTCCAACAGAATGTTCCTAGGCTTTCTCAAATGTTCTATATTGTTTCCCTAAAAAGTGAAGCACAGTGCTGTAAACTACAGCACATTGATGTTATGCACATCTCCAGGACCAGTAACTACATGGGATGTAAAACCCAGATGGTACAGAGAAGAGGGAGGAGAAGAAAGGAGGAGTTAAAAGAAGTACGTAGGTTTTTGATTAAAGTGGTAAGTGATACAATGGAAATACAAGAATTCTTACTGATGTAGAAGGTGTTGGGTGCTTGTTCATCTTCAAACTTGAGCCCTATCAGGCTGCTGGTTTTTTCGTCATGGCGGAGCCACAGAGAGACGCCCAGGATTACACATCCAGCCAGCTAAATAGAGAGAAGGAGAGAGAAATAGACAACCATCCTCTGTCAAAGTCATTCCTTAACAGTGGACATGGGTCAAAGTTTAAAGTTCAGCTTGCCTATAAGAATGGAACCAGCAACGTTGACAACTTCTAAACGTGACCTTTAACAGACCTTTCCGAGATTTCTTCCTGAAGAAAAAAAAAACCCTGCTATATTGGTATATTTCTGTCAGCAGGTTTGAGTGACCCAGTGATCCCCCCTGTTCTGTTATCTCCCTGTCATCTTCCTTCCCATTAGAATTCTTGCTAAATTTCATATAAACAAGGAAAAACATCTGTGAACAAACTTGTGAACCTGAACAAATATTAAACACACCCTCTGCATTTCTCCTCAATTTAAGAGATCCCTGTGCTTTCGAGAGCAAAATGGAAAATTCTGCTTAGAGCCAAAGGAGAACAAAATGGCCAACTTTGTAGGTAGGACGTCCTTATTCAGGGCTGAAACCCACCCCCCAAAAAATTTAAGAAAAAAAAAAAAGCATAGGTCAGTCGTTCTCCATCAGATCATTTTAAAGCTTCACTACAATGAGTGGTATTGTAGGGCAGGAGGCTATTAGTAGCGGGAAAGGGGCCTCTGTTTCCAAATAAATCACTGTCAAATCGAGTCAGGGCTGTACACTGCTGGGGCAGCTGGACCTCGTCATGAGAGTACAGACACTTTGGAGGAATGCAGGACACAAATAAAGGAGATCAGAGACAGTCCAGACCCCAGCGGGTGCTAACTAGCTGAGTAAGTGAGGGGAGATCCAAGCACACCAGTCTCAGCACTGCACTGGGAATGGGAGGAGTTTCGGTTTACAGCAGGAATTCCAGAACAGTTCAGGGGTTTAGCTAACAGCTCAGAAAACAAAGAGCTGCTACATTAAATAAAAAAAGAATTTTGTTCTCTTGCGTTCTGCCCACCTCATTATAGGATTCATAAAGTTCCCCCGTTACTGACCCTGACCTCCTCCTCCTCCTTATGTCTGTCTCTCCTACTCAAACACACACATCTGTGAACAGCTAAACAATGAAAGTTATCCACGCACTGGTCAAATCCAAAGGGATTTTCCCGCTCTTATGTGCCATATGAACCACAAGAAACATGGTGGGAAGACAAGGTTTCCCCCATCCTGGGGCTTTAACGTTAATCCCAGGGTTAGCATGTTTTAATGTTGCTTAAACACAACCAAACAAAAATGAAGAGGTTTAAATGTTTAGACAGTTTCATTTTTTCCCCATATTTAGAACAGTTCTGAGATACCAGTAGCATAAGTATGACTACTTTTTCTTAACTGAGGAATGTGTTCCCTTTGGAAGAATGCTAAAACTTTGGAAAGTGTTTCTCTAGAAAGAGGCAAAGTATCCGAGCTAATGAAAGTGATTCATTCCTGTAATCTGAACTGTTGCCATACCAGATTGCTGTCCCCGGAGAGGGATAAAGTTCAACCCCTTCTCTACGAGTTTGAAATCGCCCGAGTAAGTGTCTGTGGAACTGTTATAGAGACTCTCTTATACTACACCCACCCTCCCCCACACTCGCCAGTCCTCCATTTTGCTCCATTCCAGAGCACAGGCAACCCGTTGCTCAGTGACCGAGTAAACACAATGCCTACTGAGAAATACACTCATCTACAGAAATGCATGCTTAATCATTATCTCATTTAACCATGATGCCTAAATGGAGGGGGGGGGGGGGGTTCCTGGGCTTGTTTCACTGTTAGTCACAACAACAACAGTCAAGTCTGTGAGTATATTCAGTAGAAGTACCAACATGTTCAACAGGAAACGAAAAAAAGTGGGGGGGGGGGATATATATATATATATATATGTTGAACATGTTGGTTCTTTTATTATAAGTCTTGCCATGTTAGAGTAAATAAAGGGGAACACCTCTGGAATTACAGCTGTCCAAATTTGTTTTTATTATTATTTTGATACATACAGTACTGCCACATATCAATATTTTAACAGTTTTTAACTTTACTTTATTTCATATCTAAACACATTTATCTTGGCTACCCGTGAATAATTAAACAAATTTACTCATTATGAAGATGTTTGTCCATATTTGTCACCAAATATATTAACAAAAATACTTAGAAATACTAAAAAATTAACAAATACTTAAATTACTTGAAAATATTACCCAGAATAAATTGCTGCCTTTTGCAAGTAAATAATTGCACGGGTCCATGTTGTGATTTTGTTTTGTATATGATTAATATTCCAGGAATTATAATCTGGAATATTCTCTTATTTACACTTCAACTATCTCTGCATGGTGGAGCTTTTAGAGGCATCATGACATCCCATACTTCACACATATGTACACACACACACACACACACACACACACACACACACACACACACACACACACACATACAGTATACGCTCACCACCAAAAACACCCACCTGCTGCCCAAACGAAACCCTAGCTGTAGGCATAATCGTACATACTGGGCGAGCCTTAATAACGGCTGTGGAGCAGACTGCAAAAGGCTGAGTTATACTCTTACAGTGAACAAGTCATGTGACGGAACGTGAACCTCTGAACATTCTCTGAAAGCTCAAATTATCTAATGACATCATCATTTGTCCTCCAATTCCAATCACAACTTTTAACTGATGCTTTTACCATCTCTCTCTCTCTCTCTCTCACTCTCTCTCTCTCTCTCTCTCTCTCTCAAGTATTTGTTGGGCCCTTGAGCAAGGCCCTTAACCCTCAACTGCTCAGATGTACAGTATAATGAGATAAAAATGTAAGTCACTCTGGATAAGGGTGTCTGCCAAATTCTGAAATGTAAATAAAATGTAAATAATTGATGCGTATGCCATTATGTGTATAGTATGCTTTAAATATGTTTTAATTTGTCTCTTGCTTTTTCAGAAGCATGCTTGTAAAATTGTAGAGCTGAATGAAGGTTTGCAAAGAGACCTTTTATATAGCTCTGAGGCAATAAACCAAAATGCACCACCATGATCAAGTATAAGCATGCTATAATGGACTGCGCTATTATATCATTATCATATACTGTAAAAGCGTGTCCTGACTTCAATTTGAAGCTACTACAGTCAAACACACGTCCATTCCACACCCAGGGAAGCAGTGCGTGGACGTGTGGTTTTTTTCAATGTCTTTGTCCATACAGAAGGGTCATTAATGGTAAACTGCAAGATAATGACTTCACTTATGCATTATTTATTTTAGTAAGTCCACTGGGAATAAAATCTTTCCTGCAAGGTGAAAGCTGGTTGACAGATGGATCTCATATCTCACATCTAATATGAGATGCTGCAATAAGGTGGTGCGACAGATGCTCGATCTCTAAGTGGAAGTAAGAAAACTGGACCAATACTGATTTTGTCAGCGAGGTACAGTAAGTAGTATGCTTTGGAGCAGCTTGCCTGGAGTCAAGGAGAAAGCTGTAAGTGTAAGCTGTGAGTATAAATCTCACTCTCTAAACAAGATGGAGGAAGCATTTCTCTAGCCTGACATTTCTTTAAACTGCCAGCTGGCCCTGAGCTTAAAATACCTCCAAGACCATACTATTCCTCACCCCTTCGGTTTCTAAGGTTTAGATTTAAACTTTAGAGTATCAATTTCATACCCACTAAATAACACACCTGTAATAACATCCCATTACCGCACACTCGCAGTAACACCCATGTCAGGCAAAGTGGCCAGAAGTCATGCAGTCAAGTAGGTGGGGAGAGTGATGTCAAAGTTTTCAAAATAAGAAGGTGGTATGCTCCTTCTTTCTTCTATTGTAGATTTTTGTTGCATAGATCCTAGTCAAGACTTTCTGCAGGATTTGATACAGAATTGTTAAATATTGAACTAAAGTACGATCTTTGTCCACAATTTAGATACAAAAAACTTCTCTAGCAAATTTCTATTTTTGCAGGAATGCACTTGATCTCTAGTTAAAATGGGCAAGGCATCTCATTTTCAGCAGGAAGCCATCTAATTTGTGGTCAAATGGGTGGTCTGTAGTCAGCTAGGTCATCTGTGTGACCATACCACAGCAAAGAGACTAGTAATGAAACCATGGTAACTGACAACAAGCCAGAAAGGAGCAACACCCATAGCATGTTTAGTGAACATGAGAGAACAACCTGAGCCATAAAAAAAATCCTGCCTATAATATATACACCACAAAGTAGCTGTGGCAAGGTCAATGCAAGGGAAGTTATTCACACCAGAATTATATTAATAAGACCGCAACATTACTTGTTTTATAAATAATTTTAACACCCTGTGATAAAAAAGAATGAGGAATGTTGCATGTTTCCTTTTTCTTTGGACATTGTAATGCTTGAGTTCATTTTCACGCTTGAATGTTTTTTTCACAGATGTGTTACATAACATTTCTATACTTTTAACTGACACGAGTTCCAGAAACAATGTTTCAGTGTAAGTTACTAGATCATACAAAAAGGAATTACACGATTTGTATTAGTTCTAGTCTCTCTCTCTCTCTCTCTCTGTTAGGGTTGGGAATCACCAAAGACCACCCGATACGATATCACAATGCCTAGGTGCCGATTCAATTTGTATTGCAATTCTATTAGTATCATGATTTCATTTATTATTATTTATATATATTAGGGCTGGGCGATATGGCAAAAATATACTGTAATCTCGATAATTTCCCCCCATATTGAACGGTAACGATATATATTTCGATATAAGATGTTAATGCTGTCAGCTTTAAATGAGAATCCCAACAATGACTGAAGCCACAAAAATTTAAGGGTTCATTAAATTACATTTTAAAGTATAGTTTATTAACAAAAACAGATGACAGATTTGGCCTTAAAAATTAAGATACTATAGGCACATGCTCAGAATCTTTACAAGGCAAAGATTTTTATTTAAAAAAAATACTTGTTTGTGATGAAAATTACATAAGATAAAAAGTATCTTGTGATGATATATTAATGTTTTGAGATTTTTAAACAATAATGAGAAACAACATTTAGACCACACACACTAGGACTGTCTTTTTATCCCACAATTCAGAGTTAAATGAAGGCTATTTCACACGGCCCCAATAAACTGACATAATGGCTTACAGTAAGCATGCAATGACAACAAAAATGGAATGAATTATGCAGCTATCAATCTGGGCCAGGACAATTTCACTTTTACTATATAGTTGTGTACCTGCTAGGTGTTGTATAGTTCATATTTGCTTGGCCAGAATGGTGTAAGCCACCAAAATAACGTTTTATTGATAAACTGTGCAGCTTTCGCCAGCGTGAATACTCCCGTTAGTAACGAGGCGAATAAGGAGCTAAACTTCAGCCGCAGAATGAGACGCTGCGCAATAATGAGCCAAACGAATCGGAAGCTGCGAATAAGGAGCTAACTTTAGCCTCGTGTGCTTAGGGGCATCATATCTTTCGCTAGAAAGTTAGAAACGGCCCTGGTTATATCCTTGCTCCTTTTGGAACACATTTCATAAGGTATAATGGCCACGAAAGACGACACAATCGATATCTGCTTTGGTACAGCCCCACTGCTAGCCCTGCTAGTTGACGGTGTAGCATCGGCCCGCATGTTCATTCTTTCAGTGTAGTCGTTTGGGTGATGCGTTCGTGCTACCTTTTTTGTCGACAATTTCAACATCTTTGGATAATTACTCGAGGTTAGATTCACTTTCATCGCTGCTTCCGTTAATTTTTTTTGTCGTCCTGGTGTCAAGTTTGCTTCGCAAAGTGCGGTAGGAAATTAACTTTGACCTGCACGGCACGCGTAAGCTGCACGCTGATTGGTTGTTGTCGTATTGTTCTGCTGTGTGATTGGCTCTTAGATTAATCCATATCGAGCAAAACGTGTCTAGAGCTTTTCATCGTTTTTAAAATAAAATAAATGGTGATTCGATATGATATCGTTTATCGGCTCAGCCCTAATATATATATACTGTATAGGGCGTGCCTTTGTGGTACAGTCTCTCTCTCTTGGCCACAACTCTATCCTGGCAATGTAAAATTTTAAAGTCAATCCAGCCAATCATATTTTTTTTCTGCACATCCTGAGCTCTCTTAAAGCAAAGCCACTGTTTTTATGTGCACTGTAGGTTTTCTGGCCTCTAACTTCACCCCAGGTTTAAAAAAGGTTCAACTGTAACCAAAAAACAGACACAGCTGTGAGTCAGCTGTAGTCCTACAATTGCATGTCCTAATATATAGTGGGAAGCCTGATATCCTTTCTTTACTCAGAGATGAGTGCATTACCATTACAGTAGGTACTTCCAAAATTAAATGTGATAAAATTAAAAATGGAAATTTCTATTTTAAACAAATTGAATTCTGCATTAGAATCAACACAAGCTAAAAGGATAGATTATCACTTTTTACCAAAATTCTTATAAAGGCTGGTAAAAAAAAAAATTTCATCAGATATAAGGTGGACTAAAACACCCACACATAACATACAGGGCGTTCTGTTGCAGTGCTTTCTTGGATACCCTCTGCATTCTGGGAAGTGCCGTCTATAATGAGTTTGATGGGTTTTGTTAGACACTCCCCTCTCGGACTTTTCCTCCTCCCTGGCAGAGTCACAGTGGAGGCTATTTCTACCCAGTGACTCACTGATACAGGTTTGTAGAATCTCTGGCATTTCAACGCTAAGTCCCAAACCACTCCACTAAAATACCAATCAGACCACACCTTAAAATTACCCGTCTAATTTCAAGCTTGAGAACCGATCTGTGGTTTTAACATGATGACTCACTCTATAATGTTTTGTAATCTGAGGAAGAATTTTATTTATTTTTTTGCTTAAATGTGTATGTGTGTTTTTTGGTCTAAAATTACGAACATGGATCCTTTTATGAATTCTGGTTGTATTTCATATGTCTACTAGAAAATCTTATCCACCTGTTGTGCATTTGAAATAAGAGATCAAACAAATCTCTTCAGCCACTATCATTCTCAAGTTTCCCTTAGGGAGAAAGTGCAGATAAAAGATAAATGAACAAAATCCATCAATGGTCTAGACTGATGGGCACAATTATACACTGCGGTGCACTGAAGCGATAAATAAATGTACAATCGCATAAAGAGCTGCCAATACAACAAGGCTTTTTGTCTCTTCCTATCTTGCAAAGTGTGTGTGTGTAAGTATGTGTGGTTTCAGCTAATTCCTCTAAGAATCTAAGGGTTTTTTTTCTCTTTCCAGTAAGCACTAGTGTTCACACCACACATAAAACCTATTTTAAAGTAAAAAAAAAAAAAAGAATCTCCAAAAACACTGACGTTCAGTTTGAAGCCCCATCCTGGGTTAAATCTGTGTGTGGAAAAACTGCCTCACACTCTGAGGTCCTTTTTTCATGTGTTTGGTTATTTTCCACAGTCCCACTGATGATTCATAACCCATTAGACAGAACATCTGGTCACAATCAGTCAGCTTATTATGAATTAAAGGTAAGTGCTGAAACTGGTTAATGGTTGGTTAATTCTTAAAACTTGCTCAGGCCACACACACACACACACACACACACCACAGCATTTCAACACACATTTAAGGTTTATGTCGCCTTGGACAAAATAGGAAGTCTGTTGAAAACACATGCTTCAACATCGTCTCGCACTTGTCAGATTGGGATGAAAAGCTTAAAGTTTTATTAGTTTAAGGTCAGATAAACTATAATAAAAACACCTATCCAACCACACTGTTTTTCTTTGCTTGGAATTCCTGATGTTTTTTTTGGTGTGTGTGTGTGTGTGTGTGTGTGTGTGTGTGTGTGTATGTGAGAGAGAGAGAGAGAGAGAGAGAGAGCTTTAAAACCCTCACCCTATTAATCTTATCCCTAAGGTTCTTCGCCCTACACTACTATACTGTAGACATAATGTATCTTTCTGTGTAACATGTAAAATATACAGTAAAGCCACCCCCATTTTAATTTCCACTCGTTTTGATCTTTCTCCTCACATTTGCTGAACTCTCAGTCTTAAGGCTGAATCCACGTCCTGTTTACTAACTTAAAGTAAATAAACAATCGATTTATGGAACTGAAAATAAAAACACGATTCCACTCTGCTGCACATCAGGCTCGTTATTATGTTACTCACAGCTTAGCTACATATAGAGTTACTCCGTTATTTTGTATCTCCGTTTGCTCTGTTAACTGTACAGTACTACACTACATCTACACTACATCTACACTACACTACATCTACACTACACTACATCTACACTACATCTACACTACACTACATCTACACTACATCTACACTACATCGCCGTTACACCTAGTTATTGCGGTGTCGCGCGTTATAGCGACTTTATAACCGAATCCTTATTCGAATTACACAGAACACGTGACCTGAGTTGATCGATATCCACAGAAATCCGATTATACTCAGGTCTACGGAAGGGAAAGGTATTGTTTGGACAAACAGGACAGACAGCGATGCTGGTGCCTTAACGCGAGACAACGCGCGCGCACACACAATCTGATATCAAATGATTTATATATAAATATGTAAGTAACATGCTCTCACCCAGAAGATGAAGTTGAAGAAAAACAGCATATATTTGATGCATTTGGTGCAGCCTTCCACTCCCATGGTTGCAGTTCTTTTTATGCGTCGGTTCCCCTTTGCACAGGCGAGAAAAGTGCGGATGTAGACTAGAGCAGTGTGTCTCGATCAGACTGATGATGAACGCAAGTGAACACTCGGATTTGTGGGCCGCCTGGTGTACGCGTGTGCGTGTGTGCGTGCTCCTCCGGAGAAAAGCGTGGGCAACACCCAGCTCCCCCTCCTCCTCCTGGGCAAGTGGGACAGTCCAAAAAAAATCATGGCGTCTGTATGCTCAAACCCTCAATCTCCCTCAGCAAATATAGCTGCAGCTTATTGTCAGTGTCTTTACTCAAACTATCCTGACATGACCAAAGGGTTTAACATGTTAGGGGACGTCAATCCATTAGACTTTTGGTATCTGTGAGCTGAGCAACACTTTCACGGTTTCTAATGCGAGTTGGCCCAATCTTGTGAATGATTAAACAGAAAACCCTTAATAGTAAACCATCTACCCTGAAAACCATCAAATATGTTTATATGAGGGGGAAATGTGATTCTGGTATCTTCTGTTAATTGGTTGCTATTGCTTATTTTTCTGCTTCCATGACACGTTAGAGGAGGTTGTGTGCTGGATTGACGTCAAAATAGCAATGTACGTGTCTGTCTAGCCTGAAATGGTTCTTACCCATCATTTGATTGCTGTAATAGCTAATAAAGAATTTTCTATTGATTATTGAGAATTGTATGAATAATTTAGGACATGCCACTTTTTGTTCAAATGTAAATAAAAGCTGAGAAATATTTTTTCCCACAATGAGGCCTCTTGTGGCGGCACGGTGGTGTAGTGGTTAGCACTGTCGCCTTGCACCTCCAGGGTCTGGGTTCGATTCCCCGGCCAGGCTCGATTCCCGTCTCTGTGTGCATGGGGTTTGCATGTTCTCCCCGTGCTTGGTGGGTTTCCTCCGGGTTCTCCGGTTTCCTCCCACAGTCCAAAGATATGCAGGTTAGGCTAAATGGCGTTCCCAAATTGCCCGTAGTGTGTGAATGGATGGGTGAATGTGTGTGTGTGTGCCCTGCGATGGATTGGCACCCTGTCCAGGGTGTACCCTGCCTTGTGCCCGAAAGCCTCCTGGGATAGGCTCCAGGCCCCCCGCGACCCTGATCACAGGCTAAAGCGGTATAGAAGATGGATGAATGAATGAATGAATGAGGCCTCTTGTACATTTCTTATTATCTTTTGGGAGAAGCCTTTTTTGTTTCCGAACAAATGGCATGAGTGAGGGAACACCCTGGACAGGGTGCTAATCCATTGCAAGGCACATATACCACGGGCAATTTGAGAATGCCAATTAATCTAATCTGCATAAGGCAGCGGTGGCTTCACGCCTGCCATCCTGGTGCAATATGGGTTCAGTTCTCACCCAATGCCCAAACCCCAGCCACTGGATGCAGTGCTGGTCCCAAACCCAGATAAAAGAACATGCAGTGTAAAATCTGTGGCAAGTCGTGTGCGATCGGGTGGTCCTCTGTGGCGGCACCTCGACGGGAGCAGCCAAAAGACTAATGACAGTTAAACTAACCTTTGGACTGTGGGAGGAAACCAGAGCACCCAGAGGAAACCCACCAAGCACGGAAGAACATTCGAACGCCACAAAGACCTGAGGCAGGAATTGAAACCTGGTCCCTGAAGTTGGAAGGCCACAGTGCTAACAAAATTTTCTTGTTGTATTGACTGGGTTTATAAATTGTTGTAATTCTTTCATTTAATATAATGTTTAAGTAAAATAAAAACAAACAAACAAATGATTATAATGGTGAAATAGTTAAAGATAACAGCTTTTGCTATTACAGTAACTCCTAAAAAATACAAAAAAGCAATAACTTATTTACCCATCATTTTCAGCAACATTTAGTATCACTACAAGTGATAATGCATGAAAGAATGTGCCGTTATGCAAATATAATGTATGTGCAGGGCCGATACTAATGGATTCACCATGGACTCACAAGTCTCCGTTCATTGTCCATTCAGTTACAGATTCAGAATACATTAAATGTGAAATTAGGTGAACTGTTGTATCTTAATGAAATACTTATCAGAATATTAAGACCTTCCTGTTTGCTGTAAGAGTGTATCAACCGTGTAACAATATAGTGCAATTAATTAATTAATATTTACATAACCTAAATTTTAATAAAATGTTAAGAATTATTAAGTCTTTGGACTGGAGTTCCTGAGGAAACCCACCAAGCACGAGGGTGTGAGGTTATAAGCCCCAACCCTACAGCTGCAAGGTGCTAACCACTAAGCCACCATGCAACCAATCTCTACTTACAAGGTACAAAATTATGCTTTAAACAGGCTATGCTTAAATCACATATACATATTAACACTGAAGTTTAAATAAGTTCTTCAGGAAAGTTCAACTTTACCATACAAAACAGATCAGAATAATTTAAAGCATCATTATTGTGACTTCATTATTTTTGACATTTATGCAAAACAAAACAATAAATTTGAATTAAAGGGAAGTAAAACAGCTCAAGCCATTTCTTTGTACTGTATTAATAAATAATCAATGGCGCCCTCTGGTGCCTAGCTGCTATGTGACCGTTATAGAAGTGTTAAAAAAAGAAAAAAGAAATGTGGTGGTGGTGGTGAAGGTGGGGATGGTTGTCTCAATGTATTTATAGCTATGGTTCTCGCCCCTAGTCATGTATAAATACCCTGAGCATTTTAGTTTTTTCTAAGCTCCAAGCACATGTGATTTTACTAATCAGCTAGTTAACAATCTTGTCTGAATTGAGGTTGGTGTAACAGACCTGGGAACACTAAAACATGCAGGACAGGGTTAAGAACCATTGATTCATTCATTCATTTTCTATACCGCTTAATCCTGTGTTCAGGGTCGCGGGGGACCTGGAGCCTATCCCAGGAGACTTCAGGCACTAGGCAGGGTACACCCTGGACAGGGTGCCAATCCATCGCAGGGCACACACACATACACACACACCCAATCACACACTACGGGCAATTTAGGAACGCCAATTAGCCTAACCTGCATATCTTTGGACTGTGGGAGGAAACCGGAGTACCCGGAGGAAACCCACCAAGCACGGGGAGAACATGCAAACTCCATGCACTCAGAGACGGGAATCGAACCCAGACCCTGGAGGTGCAAGGCGACAGTGCTAACCACTACACCACCGCGCCGCCATGGTTAAGAACCAATGGTTTTAAATTATGGAATTTATTTAATGTACCTTGAGCATCTTTTGACTCGTAGTGGATATCATGCATGTTTTTAGCTGTCAGTAATTTTACCCAGTATGAATATAAAACCGGAATAAAGTGTCTAAGAGTGTAGAGTGTGGAACAAATCATGCACATGCTTACAGTACATGGTCACAGTCCAGGTGGGTCATATCAGGAGCCTAGCATGGAATGTGAACTCACTTTGAATGAGTTTCCAATCCATTACAGGGAAACCTTTAAACACATTCATTCATAAGAGCGATCTAGTGTAGTCAGTCCACCTAAGCAGCATAATTTAAAAAGGTTTGCAGGAAACCATATACAGTAACTAGTGAGAACACATCGTGCACATAGTGAGAACTTGTGAAATGCCACACAGGAAATAAAGCAAGCACAGGGTTTAACTGAGATCTCTGGAGCTGTGAAACAGCTGATCCACTATGCAAAAGTTTGCATGATTAAATCTTCTACAGAAAGATTAAATATTAAATATAATGAAAAAGTGAATATCTTTTATTGCAACTGAATATGCCTTCTTGCTTTTTAACTATACATAGTCAATGTGTATGCAAGATGGCTGCTGTGCACATCTGCAAGATGGCTGCTGTGCACATCTGTCGTTTATTATCTGCATTATGTGTTTGATTATGCACTTCAAAGAAAATTAACATTACATAAAATAAAATGAAATAAAGTGAACTCTAGCAGACAGTGGGGACAGAAAAGTATTACGAACCCTTAAAAATCTGAACAAACTACAACTTTGTCTCACACCAATTAATAAAGTATAGAAAATAAAATATTTGAAGATATATTGGAAACACCACTGTTTCATGTTATGAAGTAGTCGTCGTAAAATTGCCGGAAAGGATGTTTGGGCTCTGCAGTGCCACCTAGTGGATGTGTCTATTAATAAGCATAAAAAAGCAACAGGTCTATCTATCGCTTGTCAGGATTCAGAAGAGAAAGAGAAATAGCTGTAAATTTAATATTTGACCCCTAGATGGCGTACGGTGTACTAGAAATGCCCCGAAATCTGAAAGGAAGCTTCATTTGATAATCATTTGCACAATATAATCTACGCTGGAAGAATCATGGGTGTTTTATAACCTATATTTAATAAACAAAGAATAAAACAATGAAATTTATTTTATTATATTTAAATATTAACTTAGAAATGAAAGCATATAGATTGCTACTCAGAGCTCAAGTCGTGCCCATTCTAGAAAAGTGAATTCTTTTTAGATGATTACAAAAGAAAAAAAATAACAGTATGATTATAAATAATATGAAAAATAAATAAATCAAAGAAAGAAAAAATAAGAGTATGAGAGTTATTGATGTAGTTTCTCATTGACCAGCAGGTGGACAGTTAGCTTAGTGAATTTACTTGTGAAGCTTATTGAATTTATTTGTTAGTTTGTTGTAAAATGTTACAGCTTCTTCTACTTATTTGCAATATCTCAATATTTGACAAACTTTTTAACACAGTGGTTTTATCCTAGACATTTGTAGCATTGCATTCTTTTCATACACACAGTTGTAGTGCTGGTGGGATGGTGGCTTAGTAATGTTGCCTTGCATCTCCAGGATCTGGGTTCGATTCCTGCCTCAGGTCTGGGTTTGCATGTTCTCTCTGTGCTTTGTGGGTTTGCTCTGGGTTTAATCCTACAGTCCAAAGACTTAGTCTAGTTAGTGTTCCCAAATTCGTAGTGTGTGAATGAACGTGTGTGCCGATCAATGGATCGGCACCTCATCTCCTGTGATAGGCTGTATAAGGGATATAGCGGCACAGATGCTGAGAGAGTCGTAGTGGCAATAGTACCAGGTTGTAGGATTGCTTTCTATGATTCTTAACGTCTGGTTCTTCTTCTCTACCATCATCATCATCATCATCATCACCACCACTGATATTATTATTAATATGACAACTACTACTACATCATGCATAATCACTGCCTTTCTCACTTCAAGCATACAACCCCTGCATTTGTGTGTTTTTATTTTGGGTAATCATCAGTCACTGTTTGGTACTCTTCGGAAATTGCTTTGGGGGAAGCGCAGAAGCCAGATTACCTTTTGTCCCTGGACTTAATGACTTTCTGACAGTGGAACCTTAGTGAGACCCATGAGAGTTGAAGTCAGGCAAAACACGGAGTCAGGCAAAAAAATGTATACACGGTTGAGGAAAACAATATTTTTTAATACTAAATTTATATATACTGTATATATATGATAATCAAAATGGAAACAAAAATGTTATTATAAAAGACAATTTATTTTTTCATTATAATTAAATTATTTATACATAGATATTCTTTATATTTTGAGCCAGGCCTTCTTGTATTTTAATAGTCCAGGCTTCCTGGAGGATTTTAAATAGTTTTTTCATTTCATTTTCAACCCAGTCCATGTACCTGACCAGTTTCAGAGAGATGTTGTATGTTTGGTAAGCTACAAATAATTAATTATAAAAAACAACTTAAGACATGAACAGTTAGAATGCCACTGCTGAAAAGGCTGGCTGGTCACAGTGTACTGTATCAAAGCATATTCACAGAAAGTTGACTTGGGAAAACATGCGATAGGGAAAGCATCAGAGATGACTACAGCCTTAAGAAAATTATCAGGTGAAGACTGATATCAAAGCAATCTGGTCATCAATAACACCTCAGTAATGCCAGAGGCCGATCATCTCCATTCCATAGTTTCCAAATAAAATGCAAAACTTACTTTCATCTAAAAATAGGACTTTTTGCCGGAAATGGAATGAAGCATTATTTTCAGTACATTGACAATTATGTATTGTAATTTTTTTTTTGATTGATCTTAGGAATTTGTAAAAAAAAAAAAAAAAAAAAAAATATATATATATATATATATATATATATATTTTTTTTTTAAATACTTGATTTTTTTATTTTAACAAGATGTAAGTCGTAATCAAATAAACCGAAAAATGTATAGAAAATTATAAGACAATTTCCCTTTTCATTTTAAATGTATCTTTTTTCTATTTAAAATGTAATTACATTTAAATGACATGAAGAGCTCTGAAATCAACAGAATTTCTCGACGTATTTTGCAATTGCGCATGCGCATTGACTAGCCAACGTGAACCGATGCTGCTGCCTGTCATTTTTTTTTTTTTATTTGAGGCGCACACTGCGGTGAGACAGAAACATTGAAGCATAGACAAACACAGGGACGAAGCATAGGTGACGGTCTGAAGGATTTTAAAACACCTTGATGTGCCTATTAACACCAGTTGATATCAGATGACATGCACAGGGACGCGCAGGTATAATCCGCACGGCTTTGTGCTGATCACAAGCTATAGACACCCCGCGACCAAGACTGAGGAGGAATCCTTTCTACATACTGGGCTAAGCGAAGAGAGGAGAGATCATCAGAGACTCTAGTCTACACAGGGTGAGAGGAGAGGAGAGGAAGAGGAGAGCATTTTGCCAGGTTGGAGCTGTCCGTTTAGAACCAAGACATTGGATGGACTGCGTCGCTTTTTTCTAAACCCTCTGATCACCACTGTTCTGTGGTTCCACATCCTGTAGGATCTTTCACCGAAGAGCATTATGATGTTGGAGTGCATGCTTTTTGGAGAATCGGTTCACGTGTTTGTGGGAGCTTCTTCCTTGGCACCGAGTGTTTTATTTTCCTAACCGCTATCATATCTTTATCGAAAAGAGATGTACATAAGCTATGCGTAATTGGAGACACGTTCTAGAGTTGCACGACTGTCACTGCACTGCACTGTCATCCATTCCGTTTAGTGCAACCTCTCAATAACCGGTTCCCCGATTGCGCGCATGTTTCCACCGGGTCGGTGCGCGTTGCCTCGCCCGAGCTTTAGGATGTAACACCCGGCCCTCGCTCGCGACATGCCCGAGCGACGCGATGGTCCAAGGCGACGAGAAAGACCGAGTTGTGATTAACGTCGGGGGGATCCGGCACCAGACCTATCGCAGCACCCTGCGCACTCTGCCGGGGACGCGTTTGGCCTGGCTCGCCGAGCCCGACGCCCACAGCCACTTCGACTACGACGCGCATGGAGACGAGTTTTTCTTCGACCGACACCCGGGCGTCTTCGCGCACATCCTTAACTACTACCGAACGGGGAAGCTGCATTGTCCAGCGGACGTGTGCGGCCCGCTTTATGAAGAGGAGCTCGCCTTCTGGGGCATCGACGAGACGGACGTGGAGCCGTGCTGCTGGATGACATACCGACAACACCGCGAAGCCGAGGAAGCCCTAGACAGTTTCGGCGGCGGGCCCGCCGACATGGGCAGTGACGAGGTGGATGGAGACGGTCTGGGCGAATCCGGGGACGGCGACGACGAGTTGGAAATGACCAAGAGGCTCGCGCTCGGGGACACGACCGATGCCAAGACGGCTGGACTTTGGCAACGATGGCAACGTCGCGTCTGGGCGCTCTTCGAGGACCCTTACTCTTCTAAATATGCAAGGGTAAGTGATGTTCATCGTCATAAATGAAAATGACTACATGTGCAGTGGTGCTCTGCAATTTCTGTTAAAAATATGTAGTTGAATGAGTCTAATTTCTCTCATTTAGCTCATATGTCAGTATGTCGGTGTCGGGGCTCCACAATTCTGATGCATGGGATAAGAAAAGGTAAAGCCTACAAGTATGCAATAGGACTAATAAACTTGTTATTTATTGGTAAACTATATATATATATATATATATATATATATATATATATATATATATATATATACAGTAATTACATAAAGGTGCCTTGGATGATTTTTTCCCTTGGTTACCCTTTAGGTTTTATACATACAGTAATTGGTCATAGAGTAGTAGTCTTCTCTAGGAAGAGAAGGAAGAAGGAAAAAAAATCTGCATCAAAACATCAATTCAATTCTGTCCACCTGGACCAGCAAAACCTCACATCAAAGAGCGGTCGTTCATCTCAATTAATTTAAATGGACACATCGAGCATATGGAAAAGTAGAGTATAAGTAAGCTGGAAGTGTGGCGTAGTGGTTAGTGGTCTCCTTGCACCTCCAGTGTCCGGGTTCAATTCCCGCCTCTTGTCTGTGTGCCTTGCAATTTGGATGCTCTCTCCATGCTTGGTGGGTTTCCTCTGGGTACTCCGGTTTCCTTCTACAGTCCAAAAACATGCAGATTAGGTGTTCCCAAATTGCCCATAATGTGTGAGGGTGTAATGTCAAAAAAGGATGCTGTTCCCAAACAAATTAATCAAACCTGAGTTATTTTAAAGTTTGAAAAAAGAAAGTGTTATTTGCGTTTGCTTAATAAATTTCTGATGTAATTAGTTGTCCTTAAAACAGTATAATGCACATAAAATAATTTTCTAGTGTAAAGCAATGCTTAGATGTACTGTACTGTACATGGAGCGCTTAATCTCTGGGATTTGTTCCAACCAAGAAGCTAATTCCACAAACCAAATCAATGTATACAAAGCACAAAAGAGAAAAAAGCTCCTCCTACATTTTGAATCAGGTCTGTTTTTGCTTGTTTGGAACAAAAGTCTGCATCCACTCTGATGACCCTAATGTTCCATTTTGATACAATTGGCTTTGGTGAGGTGTCTAAGCCTGGCAGAATTACAGTAAGCAACATTGTCAGTAGTGTTTACGATGGCAAGGAATTTAGAAATTAAGGACACTAATCGTGTGCTAGACCAAGGTAGAGAATACAGAGAATAGAGAATCTGTTGCAGTGGGATTGTGAAACATCTCTTTATTTTAATTGTAATATATAGAAAATGCACAGTCTGTGCTCAACTAGTTGTTTCCTGTGAAGTTTTTATCAGATTATAATGTGTATCCTATACATCAGCAGTCTTAAGATTACAGGCATTCAGCAAGGGGAAAATGAGCAGTCTGCCTGGGCGTCATGTTGCATTGATCGACAGCTTCCCTCGCCTACAATAATACTGCTGTGCGACGTGCCGTGAGCTCGCTCTCTGACAAATAAATCTCTATGGGAGTTAGATTAAAGGGAATGCATCACAAGCCAGAGGGTTTTCGATATTCATGTTCCCATGCTGCTTTGTGCCGCGAATCAGGGGGAGCTGATGCATCATTAATAGCACAAACATGCCTTTCTTGCTAAACAGCAGAACTGAGATTTTTCTTAATACTTGATTATCTATTGTTAAGGGTTCACATAAAATGGAAGGAAAATACAGGCTATTTTGTTTAGGTTTGATTCCCAGTAATTAAAATAGAAAAATATAACAGTATGTTCTTAATATCTCAATAAACAATAAGTATACGCATTTTTTTTGTTTGTTTTTTACACACGAAAGAAGGAACACAGCCAAGATTTGTTATTTGCATTGTATAACTTCAAGAAAATGAAGTTAGAAATTTCTCTAAGACACATTTATTCATGATAAATTATTAGTTTCACCTGTTTGTTAAGTTGTTAGTGATTGGATGTTACACAATTTAATATTAGACACAATTACTTTGCTGATTTTTAATTGAAGTTGGACAAATTTCTTAGGAATTTATCATGGATAAAAAAGTGCATAAAACTTTTTAAGTCACAATTTCAGAACGGTCAAATTATTGGGCTGCATCAAGCAAAGAAAACAGCTAATGAGATTATAAATTACTGTACCTGGAATAAGAACTCTTCATGATAACGAACTCTATGATAACGCATTATCATAACCTGGAAGGATAGCGCTAAACTGTCATCTTTGTGGAAGAAATGTGAGTGGAAAAAATCCTGAATGGAGATAATGTAAACACTTAGTAAAGTTACATGGAAAATAATTAACGGTAAAAATCATAGCTATGTTTAATAGTGGAAGTAAGCGTATTTCCATATAATGAGAACTCACAGGATTGGGATTAAACTAAGCTAAAAGTGATTGAATAAAATCTTTAGATTGTCCGAATTTTGTTGTTGTTGTTGTTGTTGTTGTTGTTGTTGTTGTTATTCAGGCAATGTATAAAAATGTTAGAAACCTACAATATAGAACTTCCCTTAGGGAAGTTTTATATGATAAATTTTCTAAACTGTATATTGTAGAGATGTCATTGTTGAACAGTGCTTGATTAATTTAATAACCTATGAAAATAATTAGAAATCATGAATATATAAGTCCTTAGAACTATGGATATACCAGGTAAAGCGAGTATGCTTAAATACACATAAAGGACAAATAAAGAAATTTTTATTTTTTGATGGAATCCGATATTACTTAATGTGCAAAAGTACCTTTGAAGAAACAATTGCAACACTTGCAGTTATTTTCGCTACTATTCTCTGAATTACTATTAAACCAAGAGATTACTATTTTTGTATGACCATTTTCTAAGAGATGCTGTTTAGTTTGGGATGTTTGTTGGTCAAGGACTGCAACATGAATATTTAATTTCCACTAAAATGGGGCCTTCAAATTACCATGAAAGCAAAATACAGTACCATTAGCATTTTTCTGCTGACAGAGGTCTAGCAAAAGCCACAGGATGTTTCTGCGGACAGCTACTAGAGGATTGCAATGCTGTGTCTACCAGTAATTATGAAATTGATAGGAGGGCGGAAATGCAGTAATGCAGGGGTGTAAATAGATGGTAATGGCATGTTGGCTGATGAATCAGGCGTATAGAGCATGGTGAGGGATACTGTGGTGCCAAAAGTGAGTCAAAATTGAATAAAGATGATCTATGGAGCTGGATGAAACCCTTTCATTGCAGTTACATTTTCAATATGGCCAGGATTAAACCATCACTGGGAATTTACCTGGTAAACCTCATACTGGGTGTTTGTCTTGTAAACCACATGTGTAAGTCATTGTCATTTGTCATTGGGTGTTTTTTTTAAAGCACTGTCAATCATTCTTTCTTTGGGAGAGCGTATTGTCTAAATATTGAAACGGCATACTTATTTATTATCCTGATATAAAGCCATGTTCTTTTTTTAGCCAAAAAAGCCTATTATGATTGAAATATGGTTACAGTACGTTTGCATGCGGGTCTTGAATCAGATCTGCGCAAGAGGTTTAGAGTTCGTATTATCAGGTAGACATGAAAACAGTGTCTGTCGTGTTGCTTCATGCATCTGAGATAATAAAAAATGTGAGTCATATAACTAGATGTATTACTATCTTAAACTTAACTCTGTAGCCATGTCAACAGTGTTTCATGTGCAGGGAAAATCTAGAGAGATGCCATAAAAGTGCACATCAAGCAGCGGTTTGTGTTACTGTCCCACAGGCACCTGATATATTCATGTCCTTGGCAGATGAGATGCTTTTTTTCCCCCTCATATAAGTCTTGGGAATATGTTGCCATGGCAACAGGTTCAGAGCGCAAATGAAACTGATTAATGCTGCTCTTTCTCACGAGGTGCCAGAGAACGTGACAAACTTCGCCAGAGCTTTCTGTGTCATGTGACAATGTGGTCGCAGCATGTGAGTCATTTTTACTTCCACTGCATCTCACATCTCGCTGAAAACAGTCAATTAACAAGAAATCCAATCATCAAGATAAAATGCCATCCAGCTGTCAGCAAACCCTTTGTTGTTCACAGACTGTCTGTGTTACAGGGAAATTAATGCATATTAATTCTGTCTTTTTTATTTTTTTGCACACAATGGTCAAAAATTAGTTCAGTCTATTGATTGATTGGTTGATGGTTTATGTAGAAATACTACAATAGTGTCAGTCCTCAGTTCTAGCCTGTCATGGATTCAGCGAGAGAGCTCTGTTCTGAGTTGGTCGAGTTATTATGCACATTGTGTTCATCTGTTTCTCATAGAAAATGCATTCTCAGTTTTGACATGTCAATCATAGTAGAGTTTATATGAGTCATTGTTGATGCTTCAGTATTACTGCTTCTGTGCTGATTTTACCTTTGTAGTAAAAGCTCTGTTTGATTTATATCATTATGGGCCAATTTAACTAAACAGTCTAGTGTCCAGTTCAGCAATCCGATACTTCCTTTTATTGTATTGATTTCGTTTTATCCTCATTAAATTCATTTTTGCACACCGGTAGATTGCAAATACTCCACAATTTGTAATCGATGCTATGCCTGTTTCTGTCATCTGATTTTCACATATTGATCCCTGATCCCATATTGATCCTTTAACTATTGCACAACTCAGTAAGCTTTTCTCTCGGTCAGTATTGTAAAGTTTTTATTATTCATATGCTGGTCATTATATAACAGCACCTGCTTTCTTCTTCATGCGTGAGTAAAATGGCACATTTCCAAGACTCAGCACCTGTCATACTCCACAGTGCATGCCCAATTGCTTGGGGATTTCTGGGAAGATCCACAAAAGTGACATACACATGCATGCTTTTAGTTTTGTTATGATGTGATGCATTCTCCTTGCTAAATATCTTTTAGAATGGCAGCATAGTCTTATAGTAGTCTTACAGAGTGTAATCTTCAACAAAGGCGTTAATTTTATTAATATTTTAATACCAAATATGGAACAGACATCCTAATCACATACACTGTATATAAAGGTAGCTGGAATCATTTGGGTCACTGCAAAATGAATATAAAGCTCTTCAGAGTGATCATCTTCATGGATTTTTAGAGGATGAAAAGATGTACGCAATATGGCCTTTAGCCTTATGAGTCACTAAATGTATTTGCCCATACTGATGATAAAGGAAAATAGTGTTTTATATATATGTATATCAGTGGCGGCTGCTCTAAGACTACAAGGGAAGCTCCGCTTCCTCTACTATGTCAGAAAATAAATGCTCATATATGCACTGTCGTATTTATATTGGTTTTAATAAAAGTGCGCTAGAACGCGTTCAACTTCGTGACTAGCTCGTTCAGAATCAGGTATTTGTTGTAGATTGTTTGATGCGATTTTCTTGTCATACATTTCCGTGCAGCACAGCGCGTTAAACCCTCCTGAAGCCCAGCTTCACTGGAGCTCTATGGCAAAGCACAGAGGAGCTTGTTTCACTGCAGAAAAGCTGGATGGTAATTGGATAAATGCACCAAAATTGTCACTTCCAGGGAAGCTCAGCTTCTCTGGGAGTGAATGGAGCAGTGGGCGGGCCAGGACGCTGGGCTGCTGCATGATGATTGGAGGAGCTGTGTAAAGGGCGGAACCCCATTTTTGATTGACAGCATGTCTTAAGTATACGTCAGCGCTACAGAGATTCGAGTTCGGTCCATGCAGATTTGCAGGTGAAGTGGTACGACGAACTGCTGCACTCTGTATATAAATATAATATAAACAGTGCATATGTGAGCATTTATTTTCTGACATAGTAGAGGAAGCTGAGCTTCCCCCTTGTAGCCGCCACTGATATAAAAAAAAAAAAAAAAATTAAGGAAAAAAATAAATAAATTATATATATATATATATATATATATATATATATATATATATATATATATATATAAAATTTATTTATTTTTTTCCTATAGGTGGTCACTATAATGAGGTTTCAATCTGTGAAAGTATGGCAAATCAGGTATAACATTTGTAATATATGTATTTTGATACAACATGCCTAAAAAGATGATTGTCAAACCTTTTTACTGTCTTTCAATGCTGCAGGTGTTTGTTTCTTCCATTATGCTGCTGTAGAGAGATCGGACAACTCTTTCACCCAGATAGATTCTGTTTTTGTACCTGTGGAGAGTGAGAATTCACTCATTATCACCTGTGCCCTCAGTGGATCCCCACTTTCTTCTGCTCTGACCATTTTACTCATTGTTTCCCTGTGGGGTTTAGAGAGTGTGCACTCAATCACTCACTGAACACTACATTTGCTCTCAAAGCAACTACTGAGCACATCCAGTAAACAGAATAATTAACAAGTTGAGCTTTCTCAAGACCCCATGAGACAGGCAAACTGTTTTAATCAAATAGAGAATCATTATTAAAAATGACATATACCATATCCCCACCTTTGGTAACATTCAAATTAAAAGGTAGTAACTTGGGATCAGATTTAGAGATTATAAGTAAGCAAAAATAAATAAATAAAATAAGCATAGGCGTAGTTAATGATTGACAAACCAAAGGCTACTGCATGCTTAAGAGATAATTACACTATACAATGAGAAGTAGGACATGGAACTAAAATGTGAATGGCAGCCAAAACCGAAGGATGCTCAATGGCCCAGGCTCATCAGATTTCTCTTTGTTGCCATAGCGACTACATTGGAGGTTGAGAAACTCGAGGAAACCCATCACTGCAGAAATTACAAATAAATCAAACTGTGCATAGTGCTGATCATCAATACATTTACAAGTTATAATTTTTGTAATGAGCTTGCATGGTTAAGAGCCATCAGATTCAATGAAGTGGTACTGTATATAAATCAATAGATACAGAACCCGCCTAAGGTGTGGCTCCAGAAGCACCTTACCTGGTGGTCCTAGATAGCCTCCCCACTATCTCTTATTGGTTCCTCTGATTTGATGCTTAGAGGTTGGAGCATCGCATAAGTGCTAGACTGCAACTGGACATGAAGACTGCATGGGATCTTGGTGTATGGGTTGTGATACAGCTTAACACGGGAGCTGAGATGGATCCTGCCATAGGCTCTGGGGTGTGAGCTCAAGCTTTGGACAGGAGAGGATGTCTCTTATTGGACATTGTAGAGACAGCGTGCTCACAGGCCTTTGTGGGGAGGACAGGCTGTCATCAAAGCTAGGAGCATTGTAGTTCATTACCTGAAGGACTTAGCACAGGTGGAGCAGGGCATGGTTCGGGCAGAGCAGATCACGTCTCAGACGCAGCAGGGCATGGCTTTAGTATAGAAAGTTATGGCTCAAAGACAGCAGGTCATGGGTCAGGCCTAGCATGACATGGCACTAATGGGGCTTGGAATCACATGAGTGGGGCATGATATCAGAGTCTTTATTAACTATTGTCTGATCCCCCGTTTGAGAAGTTGCCATAATGACCTCCACAGTATGCTGAACAGGGCCGGTAGACGCCCTGTCAGCTTTACTCCGGACACTATGGTGTTCCGTCACTTCTGCCGACTCACCAGCCATCAAATCGAGTGTGGTCCCCCATGTCAGCTGAGACAACTAAAAGTAGATCCACTTTTTTTGGAATCAGACAGGTAATGGCAATGTAGCAGCAATTCCTGTTGGTGGGTATATTTGAGGCTATCATACGGGAACAGAATGTCTGTGTAGCCTGCTTACTGGCAAAAGTGAATAGAGTCTAATGCCAGCGGGTTTACTGTCCATTGGGATTGCCCTTTACATACAGATTGTAGAGGCTGAGCTTTCTGTCAGGTACAATGAGGCAGATTATATTTGTGAATTATTAATGTATAAGTGTAATAAAATGAATATGAACAGAAAACTATGACTAGGAATGTGACTGTTAACAGGAACAAAAAAAAAAAAAAAACAGAACATAAACTGGAGACCAAGCGTCTTGCAATCATGTTAAATATGCATGTACAATTTGCATGTAATAATAATATTTATTATTGATCATAAGGTATGAAATTAAATTCAGTGGTTAATTGTTTTTTTCTGTTGTTGTTTTACTTGAAATATTCTTAATACTAGTTTAAATCAGTAATGTGTTTTATGAAATATAGGTGTGACAAGGCAAAAATGGTAGAGAAAAGCATTTTCTGTTAGTATTCATACTTCTCAAGGATTTTTTTCTCGTCCGTGACCATCTGCTTGGGTTCCTCGTTTCCTTTCTCCCTCTGTGTTTTTCTTTCTTGCCCTGATTCTTTTTTCTTCTATGCCTGTTTCACTCTGTGCATGATTATTAAGCTGTCTGCAGTGTCTAGCTTTCTGCTGCTAGCAGGCTCAATTTAGTTCGGAAAAAGCAAGTGATCACATGTAGACAGTGTTCGTGACTGAAAAAGAGGGTGCAGCTAGAAATAATTGACGGCTATAGTTAATTGTTTGTCCTTAATGCCTTAACTTATGACTAAGCTAGTCATGTTCCATACTTAACAAGATGCATGCAGCAACATAAGATGTACTGTAGCTTGCACAGAATATCATGGATTTTTCTTTCTTTCTTTTTTTTTTTTACTCCATGAATACTGAACAGAGATCCTCCCTGGAGAAAGCTGGGGATGATTAGCATTAATTAGAGTGCAGAAGCACAGCAAAGCCCAAGCCCCGTTAATTACTGGAGGAAGATAGGGAGGAGTTGCATTACTCCAGCATGTGATTTCACTCACATTAACTGTTTGCAAGATGCACATACATAACAAGGTTTACCAGATTATCTCTGGTGTATCACATAGTATACTTGCTCACAGACAGAGTAAATATGCACATTGACCATTTGTACTTCTTTATACTGTATAGTTTGTTTGTAGATTACTTGATTATACTGTATAAACCGATCAGTTTATTGAAACTCTGTATATTATGCATGCCTGCACTCCTACATAAACCTACACACCATATTCGATTAATTTGGTCCCCCTTCTTCTTGCCCTTTGCTCAAAGTGCTGTTCATAAAATGCAAAGCCGAGCTGAGACTCTCCAGTCTGCTTTACAGAGCAGTCTACTGTAGGTTTCTCCCTAATCATGTCACCTCGCTACCTCATCTTCCACAATTCTGTCTCGAAGCAGTAAGTGGAGCAGGACACCCCTTTAAAAAGCACCCGAGCCATGCCTCTTGAGAAATAGCAGCTGTTAATAGCATTGGCAAAAATCAACTAAGAGCCATAGGGCCAGGCGCTCAAACTGGGGCGCCCACAGAGGCTAAGACTTTCGAATCCTGGCTTTATTTAAAGTTTATAACCTGGGGAACAGCTTGACGGGCTTTAGAGAGAAATAGAAGTCTCCATGGACCAGCGACTTGAGAGGATTTAATCCGCTTTTGTAGTGTCATTTCTGGTTCTATATGCAAACATCACCAGATGCATGCTGGAAGCAGGCACAGATGAATGGAAAAGAGATTCTGAATGGAGATTCAGTACAAAAGAGTAGACTTATCCTTCAGATAAACTTTAGTGTGTGATGAGTGTGCATTCAGATGCTTCACAGGATTTGTTGCTACAGTATATGTAGTCATGGTAACTCATTTCTGGTCTTTTCACCAGGGGAAAACAAATGAGGTAACATGATGCCAGACTCAATCAGTCACACAAGTATTAGAAGGTAATTAAATGCAAGTACTACAGTATGTCATGCACAAATATTTGTCTTGACCAAGCAAAAGAGAAAAGGATGAGTCAATGCATCATAATACGTACATGGATTAGAAATAGCTGTTGTTTTGTTTTATTTATTTAGTGCATGTGTGTGCAGGGGAAAAACTGTGAGGATCTTCAGGATACCCCTGAATGTGAATAAGAGTTTAGGTAGGTGTGCAAATATTGGATATGTGTAGGAGCTGTGTACATTCGAAATATATGGGCAGGATATGTGAGCCTATCGGTACAGTACAATGTGAAAATGATAGGAACTGCTGATTTATATTCAAGGATTCTAGTTATTACCAGCAATAAGGAAACCTAGAAATCCTTCAGGATGATTCTACATGGGTCCAGCTCTTTGCTGCTGAAATGTGTTTTTCATCCATACCCATAACTAGCTGTGAGGACACATATGAGGTCTGATCACTATGCTATAGTTTGGACTGTTTTTATAAATTTTTTACCATATCATCTCCAATTAGAAATTTTTAATGGAAACCGTACTATCCAAATTGTACTGGCAACTGTAGTCTACACAGTGTTCCAAGACTGCCCAATTAGCATCCTACTGTAATTTCCAACTGACTTCAAAGCACCTGAGGCGACCACTTTTGTCTAAAGACTTAATCTCCCTTATATTTGGCTCTCATGGGATACAGGTTTTAACTGGTAAGAGGTACTTGTATGCAAGGCGCATATTATGTATTAACATCTGACATGGGAATAGATGTGATATAGATGTATAGTTTCTGAAGGTAATAAATCATGACCTCTTTTAAAAATATATTACTTGCAACATTTTAGAAAGCCAGTTAATCTTATCTGCATGTCTTTGGACTGTTGGAGGAAACCCACCAAAAATAGGGAGAACATGCAAACCCTCGACGTGCAAGGAAACAGTGGTAGCCACTATGCCACCTTGCCACCTTAATGTTAATCATTACTTCTAAATAACATACAGTACTATTAGTATACACCATGTTCCAAATTATTACGCAAATGATGTCTTTCCCTGATTTTCATAATTAGTAAATGCAAATGACAGTCAGTATAATTTTCAAGTCATCAACCATTAGGGTATAATTTGAATTTTATTGAACAAACCTCCTAATGATAACAATATATATATATATATATATATATATATATATATATATATATATATATATATATATATATAATATATAAAAAATAAAAAAAAACTGAAAATGCTCTGTTCCAAATTATTATGCACAACAGAGTTAAAACATTTTATAGAACTGAAAATGGGCTTTTGTTGAATTTGCAGCTTTAGGAGGTCATATTTAAAGAAATCAAAAGCTATTTCAATCAAAAACATCCTAACAGGGCATGTTACATCTTAACATAGAACCCCTTCTTTGATATCACCTTCACAATTCTTGCATCCATTGAACAGTTTCTGCTTGAATTTCTTCGCAGGATGTCAGAATAGCCTCCCAGAGCTGTTGTTTTGATGCGAACCGCCTCCCACCCTCATACTGTAGATATTTTGCTTGAGGATGCTCCAAAGGTTTTCAATGGGTTTGAGGTCAGGGGAGGATGAATTTTTTCACACAGAGGTATTCTTTGCAGCACGAGAGCATAGTACATAGTACATAGGTCATTTTCACACCTTCAGGGAACCTAAAGCGACCTACCAGCTCTCTCCCCATGATTCCGGCCCAAAACATGACTCCGGCACCTCCTTGTTGACGTTGCAGCCTTGTTGGGACATGGTGTCCACCCGCCAACCATCCACTACTCCATTCATCTGGACCATCCAGGGTTGCACGACACTAATCAGTAAACAAGACTGTTTAAAAACTTGTCTTCATGTATGCCTGGACCCACTGCAACCGTTTCTGCTTGTGAGCATTGATTAGGGGCTGAATAGTAGGTTTATGCACAACTGCAAGCCCTTAAAGAATCCTACACCTTGAGGTTCGCGGGACTCCAGAGGCACCAGCAGCTTCAAATACCTGTTTGCTGCTTTGTAATGGCATTTCAGCAGCTGCTCTCTTAATTCGATGAATTTGTCTTGCAGACACCTTCTTCATTCTGCCTTTATCTGCATGAACCTGTCTGTGCGCTGAATCAGCACAGTACGATGATCACGCTTAAGTTTTCATGAAATATCTAATGATTTTATACCTTGTCCAAGGCATTGCAATATTTGACGCTTTTCGGCAGCAGAGATCCTTTTTCTTTCCCTTATTGCTTGAAACCTGTGGCCTGCTTAATAATGTGGAACAACCTTCTTCAGTACTTTTCCTTTAATTGGGCTTATCTGGCAAACTAATTATCACACGTGTCTGAGATTCATTTCAGTGATCCAAAGAGCCCTGAGACACAATACCATCCATGAGTTTAATTTAAAAACTAAACATTTAATGTTTATTACGCTTACATCCAATTTGCATAATAATTTGGAACGCAGTGTAATATTGTTCATTATAATTTTATAGTATTTTCTAAAAATTTTTAAATAATTTTATAATTGTATTAATTTCATCGTATTTTAATTTAGAAACGACCAGAAGTAAACATTAATCCTGTACCTTTATTGTTTTATTTATTTATTTATTTATTTTTTGCTTATCGCTTTGCTTCCATTCTAATCAAATCAAACAAAAAAAAATTTTCTAAACTTTTTTTTGTAGAAAAATGTAAACATAAAGCGTACTGGATTTGTGTCTAAATTGCCTTGTGTCATGTAGGGATCTTTTAAAATGCATCTCCTGTGGTGTTACCATTTGGGACAGTTGTATTCTCTAGCATCCTGTTCTCACGCATGTTGTGACGACACCTGACCGTTTGGATCCCTTGATACCGGTTTGTAAGAGGTCTATTGTGAATAGTAGGGAAACATCCATCTATAAAGTATATGATGTTTAGGACATGATGTTTGTATAGGTTTGGCATTTGACAAGTTCAGATGATGAAAAGTGCTGAAATAAAGGGTTATCGTTAGGATTAAGCATAGACCTAGAAATCCATATCCCAAATATAGTAATAGGACACTGTAAGATGACGCAGATGCCACAATATCAGCGTGGGTGGAGGAGGTGAGGATGGCAGAAAGGTCCCTGCTGATGCACGGTGGGTGTGGAGGTGTTGCACATGGACAAAGCAACTGGTCCACACAGGTCTATGCCAGACCTCTAGGGCTTTGGGCATATGAAAGCCAGGATCATGTGATAGTCGTGTCTTACATTGCTCTGGGCCTGCCACAGGTTTCATTTAAGATCTTATGGAAGTACCTTTTTCTAATGAGATTTAAAATAATTTATATTTATATGGATATAGATAACCTAGTTTAATTATATCAAATAATAACAGGTATATCTTCTACACTACTCTACATCTCAGTTTTGGATGATTTGCGTCTATGAAATATTTCAAATTTTTTTCCCTCTTGATTCAGCAAGTGTTAAGCTGTACCCACTAACATTATAACTTTGATATCTGTGTGTCATTATGATATACAGTACATGTTAATTTTGTTTATAAACCACTAGAAACTCATTAAATTATGTCATATATTTAAACCATCACATTACCCTACAGTATATTCTAAAAAATTTTTTTTTCTAGATAACCTGCAAGAACATTTAAATATTACTTTTTATGCCTGAATATAAGAATATTCCAGACACACTTCTCAAAATGTTGTGTATTATTGTTTCTTGTTGGATTTACATTTTCTTTCTTTATCGGGAGCATCTTCACAGTGGAATAAACATTCAGATTATTTTAAAAGTCTAGATGTTTAAAAGTAAGAAATTTCATGCAGTATTAATTAGATGATCTCATTGGCAAAATATATTAAAGTTTTTAAAAAGCTGAGATACATAATAATAATAATAATAATAATAATAAAAATAAAATAAAAAAATAATATCAGCAGTTAACTGTCAAAGACCCTTTGTTTTAACAAATAAATAATAATTAAATAAACAAATAAGCAAGGAAAACAAAACAAAACAAACAAACAAACATAAATAAATGCGTTATTTACCTGTATTTGTTAATGCTTTAGCAATGTAAGTTAGGATACTTTTAATTGTATGTGCATAAATATATAAAAATAGGGCAATATATACATTTACTTAAATTTTTTCCTATTTTCTTCAATTAGTTGTTTACTATGTTTGCTAAAAATCCTTTACTTTTCTTGTGTCTTCATTGTCCATCACTTCATCTAAATTCTTTGAATATGAGTTGTCTGGTATTGTACAGTAGGTGTGCTAACATTGGCGTTGTGTAGATGCTGTGTAAGTTCCAAATATACAAAAAAAATAAGTCCATCGTTACAGCATGATGTAGAAGAGGTGGGAAAGACCTTGAACCCTGAACACAAACAGCAGTACCTCAAATGTGAAGCAGACATTAATGAGGTCACACTGTTGCACCAATCAAACATTGACAATTACAGTGCGTGTAGAGGAAAACAATGACTCAGTGGAGACGAGGCGTACTGAAACATAGTGGAGAAGTTTTTTCTCTCAGGACTGTCAAAAATACTGGTTATCTAAGACACTATCGAGTTTGTGCCCTGAAAACTTTGGGCATTTCATAATACATGAATGTGGTTGGTGTGTCAATACTATTGATCAATTCTGGCATTTGAAGTCATGTAACTAATATAATGTGCATAATGTTTATACTAGTTTAAAGGTAAGGTAAAGGTAAAATATGACATACTGGTCTAATTTTACATTTGGCATTCTGAGGGTTGTGTTGCCACCTCACATGCTTGATACTGAGCTCAGATTCTGTCTGTGTGTGACATTTTGCATGTCCTTTCAATGTCTTCAAGGGATTCCATTGGGTTCTCGAGTATCTTCTTACATGATGGTTGATTGGCTAGTGCATGATGCTCTGTGATAGACTGCCATTCCACTAAGATTGTATTCCTACCTCTCCCCCAAGATTCATAGGTTTTCCTGTTGGATCCACTGTGACCTGACTAGAATAAAGCACTTGCTGAATGTGAAACTTAAAAAATTAAATATATATATATATATATATATATATATATATATATATATATATATATATATATATATATATATATATAGGCATTAATTAATTATCTAACAGGATCTAGTTAGTAATTCCTTTATTTAAACTTTATGAAAAAACTATCCCTCAAGGCTTTTTAAATGGTAAATTGCTCTTTTCTACAGTAAGTGGTTTTATCTTCCAAAAAGCCTTCAGGGTGTAAGAAATGTATTTAAAAAAAAACGTAATCATTTATTTGAGACTATTATTTAGAAATCAGACAAACCCTTTTTATCGAGGGCAGTGTTCAGACCACAAGCTTGTCAATGTCCAGCAATTAGTCAGTTCATAAGCAGCTACAAATTTGGTGATAATTGAGTGGTGGAAAAATCACAGTGTTGAGCATATAGCTGGGAAGTGTGGACAACTCATGCTGTGACTAGAACCACATGATTTTCACATCTCCCCCACCAGTAGACATAAAGATCATTCATGGGTGACAGGATGTCCTGTTTACCCATAAGGGTGGTTTGTCATACTGTCCATATACAAATGGAGGGCATCAAGTTGAGCTTCATGGAGCTTTATGAATGAACAGAATAAAGCAATGGTATTAGAGAGAGAGGACGAGTGTGGACAAGCCGAATGTTAAAAAGCACATAACAGTAACAAACTCAACAAGTACTGTATAAATACTGTATACAGAGTAATACATTTTGCATGTTTCTCCTGAGCACAGGAGTCATCAAAGTAATCAAAGTAAAGCAAATGTTAATGGATATAATATGTTTATGGGTTGCATTTAGACTGCCTGTGGTAACATATTCAGACCACAGTAACCACAGGTATCGACATGGCGGTTGTTCTTCCTCTGTATCTCTCAGTACTGTACAGTATGTACAGCATTTATCACAGCCACCATCCTACTACACTTTTTTTAGAGGCTGAGAAGGGATGTCTATTTGAACAAGAGGAAAATACAAATGATGGTTAATGCACACTCCTTTTGGTAACCATGACAGCCCTTAAAGAGTATTCCAAGGATAGAGTGGAATGTATATAAGAACAATTGCAAATGAATACTATTCGGATGTGTGGATTCAGTGCAAGGCATTCGAATAATCATAATCAAAGTACTATTTAAAGCAACCAGTTGTTACAACCGCTTTAATAATGGTTGCCTGTTAAATGTGGTTGAATAATTTAGATGCATGCACACACTTTGAGAATATAGGAAAAAATGTAGATTGGCCCTATTTGCGCTAAACTCATCACACACATAATTATAAGGCATATACGTATAAGAAAGTACAAAGAGAAAAATAATTAATCAGCTGTGAAACAGGAAACTGCCCTCCTTCTGTACTGTACATGATATGATAAAACTAATTGTTTCTTATTTAGAGCAAATAGAAGCCATAAAGAAAGTTTTCTATTGTCCTGGAAAAAAAATATTTGATTGTATAGATTACATGCAGTGAACATAGAAATCCTGATATTTCTAGATATAATTTACAGTATATTCATAAAAAATATTTTAGCAATATGGTCAATTTACCAAGTTCCACATCAGGTTGAACACACTTTAACCAATGATATACTGTAGATATCCTGTCAAGCTTATGTCCAACTACTGTATGTAGCCACATTCAAGTGATAAATTATGTCAATTACTGTATAGCGCGAAAATTCAGTCTCTAACAAGTCAGTCACACACATTTTGCTTCATTCAATATTTATCATCTTCAGCAGTGAACAATATTATAGGGGTGGGCGATATACCGGTATACACGGTTAACCGGTAGAAATTTGTTAAATGATAGAGATTTTGGTCTATCGTCTTAATCGCGGTTGAGATCACGTGACGTTGCACGTTATGGAACCACGCAATACACATTCACTTCTATGGGAAGCAAAACACATTTAAAGTGGGACGAAACCGGGGGACCCGATTGAGCCAGCGTGGGCAGACCAAATATCCAGACCCGGTGGATCGCGCAGCGCGGACCAACTTGAGCAGCGCTGCTCGAATCACAAACCTGCGCGACGCTGATGGAAATAGACCGCGCCGACCATCAAAATACATTTTACCTCACTGGGATGCACACGTACAAACCAGGCATGGCAAGGCGGAAACAATATTAAACAGTCCTGATATTTTAAATAAATTGTTTTTAAATAAAAAACAGCAGGTTTGCGATTCGAGCAGCGCTGCTCAAGTTGGTCCACGCTGCGCGATCCACCGGGCTGCGCGAATAAACCAGATCATCTCTGCGCTATTCAGATAGTCGCGCTGCGCTGTCAACTGGCCCGCGCAGATATTTGGTTCAATCGGGTGCCACGTTTTCGTCCCACTTTTGATGTGTTTGGCTTCACATACACTTCGACAATGGAAGAAGACAGTAGCAGTGAGTTTGCTACATGTGACAAAACTGACAACGAGGAGATTGTAAAGAAAAAAGGTGCATCGTCTGTGGTGTGGAATTGGTTTGGGTATAAGAAAAGTGATACGAATGAGACGAACGTGATTTGTAACGTACACAAGTGCACTGTTTTAACAAGTGGTGGAACCTTTTCTATCATCTGAAATCTAAGCATCCAAACGAATATAGCCAAAGTAAAAAAATGCAGCAAACCTCAGCAATTCACAGTTTAAATAAAATTACATTATGTAAAACAGTTCCTTTGTGTTTGAATTTTTATTTATGCATTTTCAGATACAAATGGCTATATTGTGATATATATCGTTATTGAGGTAGAAAATTGCTTCTACCGTGATAGAAGATTTTGGTTATATCGCCCACTCCTACAATATTATTACTACTACAGTTATGACAAATGTAAATAGTAGGGATTGGAATCATGGGGATCACCTGATATCACTATCCCTGGGTGACGATTTCATTTGTTTTGCGATTCTGTATCATAATTTTATAAATATTCGCATTCAATATTAAATCTTTTAAATTTTGCTAATTTTGCTTTGAACAAACATAGCAAATAATTCGCTCCTACCACACAGGTTGCTGTGCGTCCTGCCAATGTGTATATATACTCAGCAAAAAAAGAAACGCCCCTTTTTCAGGACTGTGTATTTCAACAATAATGTTGTAAAAATCCAAATAACTTTGCAGATCTTCATTGTAAAGGGTTTAAACAATGTTTTCCATGCATGTTCAATTAACCATAATCAATTAATTAACATGCACCTGTGGAATGGTCGTTAAGACCTTAACAGCTTACAGAAAGTAGGCATTTAAAGTCACAGTTCTAAAAACGCAGGACACTAAAGAGACGTGTCTACCGACTGTGAAAAACACCCAAAGAAAGATGCCCAGGGTCCCTGCTCATCTGCGTGAACGTGCATTAGGCATGCTGCAGGGAGGCATGAGGACTGCTGATGTGGCTAGGGCAATAAATCGCCATGTCCACACTGTGAGACGCCTAAGACAGCGCTACAGGGAGACAGGAATGACAGCTGATTATCCTCGCAGTGGAAGACCACGTGTAACAACACCTGCACAGGATGGGTACATCTGAATATCACACCTGCGTGACAGGTACAGGATGGCCACAACAACTGCCCGAGTCACACCAGGAACACACAATCCCTCCATCTCACAGCAAGAACTGACAAATCTGGTCCAGTCCATGAGGAGGAGATGCACTGCAGTACTTCAAGCAGCTGATTTTGAGCCTCCCTTCATTCATGGACACATTGTGAAACATTTTTAGTTTATGTCTTATGGTGTTGACTCTTTTAGTGTTCATACAAATATTTACACATTACGTTTACTCAAAGTAAAAACAGTTGAAAGTCAGAGGATGTTTCTTTTTTTGCTGAGTATAGTTTAGAGTGCACCTATAGGATTATAGAGGAACTGCAACATACTGTACAACCCGATGTGATGGTAATATGCTGTGGTGATACACAAAAATATGTATCTCAATCTATTTTTTCTCTCATCACTAGTAAATGGAGTAATGGAGTGAACTGAACTTTCACATATTAACAAATATACTACATGCATACTTGGAATGCATGTCTACAGCAACGTTATTAAAAGTTTTTTGGGAAAAATGCACAAAGAAGGTCACAAATTGGATTTTTATTAAACACACAAAAAAAGGAAATCTATTTACTTTTTAAAATTATGATACATGTACATTGGTACTTTCAATACAGAAGTGCAAAAACATTTAAATGTCTACTTTATATGTAGTAACATTTATGATGTATGCCTACAGAGTGCAGTACCATGAACATTGTACATCATAACAATTCCATTTCCTTGTTTCATCAGAAAGCAAGTGAAACCACAGAGTACACACACTGTATGTATAATGACATGATGCTATTCTGCAGTAAGCAGCCTTTAAATCTCATGTAGGTACCAATGGCTGCACACTCAATACCCCTATCAATCTAACACCATCACACGTTCTCACCCTTCTCCAATGAAAATCATGACCTGTGACATTTACAAAAGGCCACTGATGGTCTCCAGTGGCTGAATCTCTGACCCCTTAGCCCAGGGACATTGACTTATGTTTGGTGGATCCCCAGTGAGTCAGACTGGTGGAGTAATAAGACTGAAGGTCATGCCTAAAGGTCAGGCATCAAATGTCCACCTCGTCAGGGCGTGGTCAGTAGTGCTTTGATGCCATCAGGCTTCTTCCAGTCACTCTAAAACACAGAAAAGGAGACAGAATGTGGGTGCAAGGCAGCACTGAGTTACATAAGAGAACGTGACAGGCTTTTATCTTCAGGAAGCAAGGTAGAACAAGGGAAAGAGGTAGAGACAGAGAGAGAGAGAGAGAGGTGATGTAAAGGGGAGGGGGAGGCTACCATGCTATTTTTGAGACACTTGATTCGAGGCTCTTCCCTTTCTCTCTCTCTCTCTCTCTCTCTCTCTCTCTCGCTTTTTCTCCCCCTCTCTTGCTCTGCAATATTACATACTGTAGAAGCTTAGGAACAGAAGCCAGTTAACTGTGCACTAGTGACTGCTCAGCTGTTTTGCTTTGTTGGGACCATTTTAAAAAGAACTCATTGTGTTTTATTGCAATTTTTCACACACCCTTCGGTATGCCCCATGCAATTATAGTTTTAGTATTAATGCACAGGAAGCTGTTGCACCCATCACATTTATTATAGCAATACAGTACATTTTGCTGTGTAGATGCAGGTATGTGTGTCAGTATCATTGATTATGATGCTAAGATATTAATGCCTGGTTTACTAATGCTTTAATGCAGTTAAAACCTGCGTGAAGCTGGTATCTTAAGTGGTTGAAATTAGAGAAGGTACACTGCTAATCATGTAAATGTCTGCTTGTGGGGGGGAAAAAAACCCAATATGTAAATGCATTAGTTCTTGTTTATAAATCTATTAATCAGAATCAACGTGAAACACAGAACTTAAAATCTTGGCAATCAATAACACCATTCTTTTAAGTCAGTGGGTAATTTTTTGAAAGCCTTGGTTAATGAACCAAGTGGTTATACCAATAAATATGATATTGATTATATGCATTGGGCCATTAAACATTTAAAAATTCTTTATGCGATGCAGGATATCGCTCACTCTTACTCACTAACTCATTGTCTATACCGCTCTAAAGTTGCGGTGGGCCTAAAGCCTGTCCCAGAAGATTTAAGGCACAAGGCAGGGTGCACATCGCAGGGTACACATACACATTAATGAGCCTAATCTGAATGTGCGGGAAACTAAAGTACCCGAAATTACATACCACAGATTAATTATTTTACAGTCCTGCAGTTAATTACACTTTTCATATTTTATCATATGTAAATGATAAATTTTATTATTATCATTTTATTATCCAGTTGGAATTTGAAAGAATTGGTTGAGGGTTGAGGACTTAAACGTATAACTTTTCACATTCTTGAACGTATGTCACTGGAACTGAAACAGAATTTTTAAAAAGAAAAAATAATGAAAACGTTCGAGTGGACGCACAGGGGATATACTAACATGTAGCAAGGAAAGACCTGAGTCCTCATCGTCTACACCGCCTGATCCTGTGTACAGCATTGCAAGGGAGCCAATTGCCTGGAGCCAATTGCAGGTGATTCAGGGCACGAGGCAGGGTACACCCTGGACAGGGTGCCAATCCACTGCAGGGCACACACACATTCTGTACCTGGAGGAAACTCAGGGGGGAGAGATCAAACCTGGTCAGGAATCGAACCCGGACTCTATCTATAGCTTGCAAATTACTATCAATAAAATAAAGGAGGGTAGTTGAACAAATTTATTTTTAAGCTACATGGAACTGTGTATTTCTTCAGTGCTATTAATGGTGCATTACCATATACCCTACACTTTTAAAACAAATGAATCACTAACCACTGACTCTGGGGCACGCACTTTAAAAGCAATTTGAGATTTTTTTTTCCTTTTAGATCTATACAGAAGCCAAATAATTGCTAGCTTATTGAGAGCATGTTTTCTTCCCCACCTTTACATAGTTAAAGCTGCACAAAGGTTAATCTTGAGATTGCATTTAGGAAGATACAGAATTTCCAACTGTCATGAATGCAGCATTATTCTGTCAGTCTTTTATAGACAGTGATATATGAGAACCTAGATGATTCATAAAGCTTTTTTCCCAGTATCCTGCTTTTGCAAAATAAAAGTAGTACTGTAGTACAGTATGTAAAATTTTCATTAATAATTAAGAACTGGTAATATTACGGAAGCAAATTTATTCTTGCACTTCTAAGTCTGTGTGCAAAGCCTAAATTATTCATTTAAATTCAGATCTGTTGGGTAGGATTTGGTGCAACTGTGGTACAGAAAGTTCTTTTATGCAATGCTTGCAATAGCTTTACTTATATTCACTTATTAGTACTGAAAATGACTTACTTGACCTTAAAGGAATTATAGAACATGACAACAACATTGTTATCATATAATATTTATCAGCGAAATTAAATGTATGTGTAAATACCAGACCAGACAAAGACCTCGAAACACAAGGAAAACAAGGCTTCTTTTTTTTCTACTCTATTGTAATTTTGAGAGCTTTCAGGTCTTTTGGTGTGTTTTTTGAAATGTAGTTGGGGTGGAGAAAACCTGGCAACCCTGTTGCTGCAAATCAGTAGAAGAGATTAATTGTGAAGACACACAGAAAATACAGTATACTATATATATATATATATATATATATATATATATATATATATATATATATATATAGTTTTTATTTAGTAAGTATAAAAATATAGTAATATCTGAACTTCATGGAGCTCCATGCAAGTTACATGTTCATAAAATAGAATTCATGCCATCTGTTTCCCTTTAGTCCATATTAGACTGTAGGCATATCTTAAATGCCTGATTAGTACTGTTGGAAACTGTATAGTGTAGTCATGAAGGTGTGATGGGTGATCTGTGGTCTTGCTGCACTGAGTTTAGCCTGAGAGGTTGAATCAGTATGTAGTGGTTTGTCTTACTGTAAGTTTCCATGCGTGGGACTTAGTGTAGGAGGCTTGCACAAGGCCTATGCTCTCTTCACCTGTAAAGCAAAAAATGACACACTAGGAAAAAAGAAAAAAATAATTAGGTATGTGTACAGTATATACATACTGTACAATGCTGTGTATATACTATTTTCAACATACCTTAAAAGTCAACAAATAAATAACGAATAATATTTGCATGCTTTACATGAGCAAAATGCTATAAATTTTACAGTTTTCAGATGGAAACTAAAAAACCTAATGTGTCCTCCTGGGTTTTGCAGGAAAATAGAAAAGAGCATTTACTGTACAACAAAGTTACCAGAAGAACTCATATACTCCAGCATGCACAATAAAACCTAACAGCAGTTTTCCTTACAGACATGCAGATATTCTTCTGTAATGTTATTAATTAAAAAAATTTGAGGTACAGTATGTTTGAAAATAATTAATGGATTTTTACACTGATAACAGGGAGTCATAGTACTTAGGGCTGTCAATATTAACGTTTAACACGTGGTTAATCTAGAAATTTTAACGCATTACTTTTTTGAAACGAAAATTAATCACATGACCAAGTTTGACCCTAATGACTTATAACCTTATAATGGCACATCTAATGCAGTTAATAAGATGACAGAGGAAACATCACCTGGTGTGCTGAATGGCAAACTTCCTTATAAAAAGCTTCTAGATGTAAGTTTGGTTAAAACCAAAGTCGTGTGCTCAAGCTCAAAACAATTTTTACAAGCATACATTAAACATAAGATCTGGTTTGGTGGCGCAGGCGGCTAAACTTCAAGGTTGTTGATTTTGGGATGCGAGAATCTGGGTTCAAGCCTTGCATGCAATGCTGGTCCAAATTTGTCCTATTTGCGAGATTTTAATTCAACATATATTAAATGTTAATGTTTGAGATATTATAAAACTGCATAATCTGTTTCCTCTTACCAGTTTGTCATGCATTTCTTTATTTCAACATGCACATTTATAATAAAAGTACATCTGTATTTTACAATTGTGATTAATCGTGATTATTCACAGACTATGACTGTGATTTACTAGGTTTAAATTTCTATATATATTATATTTATTCAATTATAATAATAACTTCTTGAATCAGCCCATAGTATCAGTCATTTATTTAATAGTATTTTTTTTTTTTTTTACAGTGGATTACAGTAACTATACAGAGTTAGCCCCCAAAAATGTATACACACTTCAGGAAAACAAAAAGTGTCTTTTGGCTGACTCCTTATAGCTAATCCACTGTTAAAAAAAAAAAATATATATATATATAGTTTTTTTTTTAAAAGCAAATCAACTCAGTTAGAGGCCAATAGTCTCACTTTGTTGCCTGATTAGTCAATTTATGAATTGCGTATCTTTTACAATACCTGTTGTTATATAAAATGGCTACTTAAATTAAAGTTACCTAGTAAAGTTACCTAGTAGCTTTGGTGGTACAAACATTCTACACTCCTATGTTTTTTAATGAATATTAATTATTTGACAGGTTGGTATTGCCAGATTTCTGATACTAAAAGTTGCTTTGAGTAAAATATACAAATAAAAAAACAAACAAACAAACAAACAATCATGGCAATATGTTGCTTGAATTCTTCTTTCATATGTTACCCCAGATGCCATATCCTGTTCTGACAGATTGTGTCTTGTGTTCTGTTGCAGTGTTGTGCTACCATGCCTGGTAATGATCATCATAGCTGTCATAATGTTAAATTCTATGGCAGCTTAGATAGTATGCTATTTTTAAAAACGTTTGTTTAATTGTTAAAACAGTTTACATTTTTATAAACATATGATAACTAGAGGACAGTGAGAATAAATTACGAAAGACATGAGCAGCATGGCGTCAAACATTTGACATCTATGATACGCAGACAAATAAACAAATAAACACAAGGTCATGTTTTTAAGGTACTGTAGCAGGCAAGACAAAAAGCTAAGAAAATCTCAAAACCTATCATCTGCCAAAACACAGGCCAAGCTGGTTATTATAGGAAATCACAAATATTTCTTAACTGTCTACCATTCTGGCTTAGCCTGTATTTCAATAGCACATCAGACCATGTGAGACTTTTATGTACATTTAAAACATTAAATTAATTAAAATTAAATATAGTGATTAGTCATTCTTTTATTCACATAGAACAGCAGACAAAGAAAAAGAGCTAGTCATGTTTCAAGGTTCCAGAGTGCTGAATCCTGGTATAGATGGCATCGTGCCTGTATCATCAACCCAGCCGGAATTTGTATTTAGAAACATATAAATTTAGAACCATTATCAGATATCATGTTTTAATATAAATGCGTTTTGATTTCAGATCGTAAACCTGAGAACAGCATTCAATATATGAATTTTGAAATTGTTCACGATATTTCATTTTAAGGCATTGTCTTTTGTGTAAGGGATTAATGTTTGGAAAGAAGTGCAGTGTTTGCAAAGTAAAGATGAGAGAATAGATATATTTATTATATTTACCACAAGAAATGGTTGTAAAAGCAGCAGCAGTACATCACTGTTAGGTGATGAATGTTTCCTTGAGAAGCTCGGGAGCTCATGGAAAGAGCTATAAATCAATAACTAATGTGCCCAGCTGCTGTTAGTTCCTATGTGTGTTTACAGCCAGAGCTATGGACTGTCGACCATCTGAAACTGTGGAGCTTCTACTACTTTCCTACTACTTTCTCCCCCCCAAAAAAACAGTATTTCTCTGGCTTAATGCTTCTGACCAGGAGCTTTACATATTAACCAGCTTGGCCTGTATCTTGCGCTGATGCGCTTTTACGCATGACTCAACCTGTTTGAAACTTACAAAGATTAAGGTTAGGATTTCTTGTGCTCTTTTACAACTTAAGTCATATAAAATGCAAAAATAAATTCTGCAATCAAGTTTAGAAATGTGCTTGCTGTTTTTTTTTCTTCTGAAACCTGGACACATGAGTAGTGTGGGATCAAATTCATTCTATCAGGGCTGCATCAGCTGTACAAGTTATGTGATACAAGCTTATTCGAGCTCTATTAAAAGCACTGACCTATTTTTTTTTTTTACCTGTTCATAGCTAGGAATAATTGAAGGATGTGTGATATTATACAGTATATACCTATATTTGTCCATATATTTGATCTTTTGCATCCTTTGCATTTACTTTATATAGTATATACAGTATAAGCCCAAAAGTATGTGGACACCTGATTATGACACTCGTACTGTATGTGGATCTTCTCTAAATTCCCACAATGTTGGAAGCATGTATATCGTAGCTTTACAGCTCGTCTTCAGTGGAACTAAGGGACCCAAGCCTTGTTTTAGTAATCTCTCTGTGCACTAGGCTAGTTCAATAGGGGCATGGTTTGTCATGGTAGGTGTAGAGGAACTTGAGTGGTCTCAACAGAACCCTGACCTTAACCCCTCTGGAATTAATCATAAGGCTAATTGTGTACCAGGCCTTCAGGCATTCTTTCCTGACATGACTTTCTGACCTTAATAATGCTCTTGTGGCTAAATTGGCTGAAATGACAAAACTCACAGCCACATTGAAAAATCTTGGGAAGCCCTTTCAAAGATCTTTGGTATGATAGTCAGGTGTCCATATCCTTTTGGCCATATTTTGTACCTCATACTGTACCTACAAATGTACATACTGTATAAGTTCTTAAATAATAAACTATAATATTGATTGATGAATTATAAGGTAAAAGAATAAGACATCAATGCAATCTAATTACCATCCTGACTTACAGTTTAATCACTTGTTTAGTAAAGTCTTGATCTTTTGTTGTATCCCGTACTGTATGTAAACCATGTATACCAATTCCACTAAATATTATCAATGTGAATATTGAATAATATCAATGTGAACTGTTTCTTAAATTAGAAGAATAAAAAAAAATTGTAGTCTCTTTAGTTATACTTATTTTTGATGAATGCAGGATTTCTAAGCACATGTTTTTCATTTGTCTCCTCTTCATCTTTCTCTGTCCTCCAGTGGGTGGCGTTCGCCTCTCTGTTCTTCATCCTGGTGTCTATAACCACATTCTGCCTGGAGACACACGAGGCCTTCAACCCCATCATCAACCGCACGGACGTTGATCCACAGGACAACAACATCACACGAGTCTACCAGGAGACTGAGACAGAGGTCTATCTCACTTACATCGAGGGCGTGTGCGTGGTATGGTTTACCTTCGAGTTCCTCATGCGCATCACGTTCTGTCCTGACAAAAAGAAGTTCATCAAAAATACCCTCAACATTATTGATTTCGTGGCCATCCTGCCTTTTTACTTAGAGGTGGGTCTGAGCGGCCTGTCCTCCAAGGAGGCTAAGGATGTGCTCGGGTTTCTGCGAGTAGTCCGATTTGTGCGCATCCTCCGAATCTTTAAACTGACACGCCATTTTGTGGGTCTGCGTGTGCTTGGGCATACACTTCGTGCTAGCACCAATGAGTTCCTCCTTCTTATCATCTTTCTTGCCCTTGGAGTGCTCATCTTTGCCACCATGATCTACTACGCTGAGCGTATCGGAGCCAAACCTAATGACCCCCGCGCCAGTGAGCACACGCACTTCAAAAACATCCCCATCGGATTTTGGTGGGCCGTGGTCACCATGACTACTTTGGGTTATGGAGACATGTATCCGCAAACATGGTCAGGCATGCTGGTGGGTGCACTGTGTGCCCTGGCTGGCGTGCTCACCATTGCCATGCCGGTCCCAGTCATCGTCAATAACTTTGGGATGTACTACTCACTGGCTATGGCAAAGCAAAAACTACCAAAGAAAAAGAACAAGCATATCCCACGTGCCCCACAGCTGGGCTCTCCAAATTTCTGTAAGTCAGGCATGAACTCGCCTCACCACAGCACACAGAGTGACACATGCCCGCTGGCTGCCCAGGACGAGGTTTTAGAAATGAACCGAGCAGGTAGGAAACCCTTCAGTGGCATGACCATCTGAATGCACGAAAAGAGACTAAATACTCCTAACCTGAGAATGAGACTGAACCCTCTGTTTCCTTTCCTTCTGCCCCACTGACTTCTTTACTGTTCTCTCAGCTTGACTTCTGAATGCAACATTTCTCACTTTCCAGACAAGCAAGCAACTTCAGCATATTAACCTCCAGAGGCATAAAAAAAATCCATTCAGCATTTTTCCCCCCATTCTGTTGCACACACATACACATACAGTGCCATCAAAAGTCTTGTGCTACATCACACACTTTTTTAACACCTGGAACATATCAAGGTGAACTGCATTTTATAAGAAAAAAAAACATAGCATGCTCATTCTATACTATTATGAACCCATGCTATACTGATCTAACCTTTAAGTCTTTACTGTATGTGTTTTACATAAACCTGTAAGTTTTTATGTAGATTCTACTGTACAGTATAAGCTAGCCAATTAGAACATAAAGTGTTACAGTATATGTAGTTTGTAGTTGCACATAGACTGATGAAGCTGGAACTATATATTAATAGGCAGGAACGTCTTAAGGCACATACTTTAGACCTACTACTTTAGACAAATATGATTTAATAACAGACTTTATAATAAAAATAATATAGAATTATTATGGTGTTTTATATCAGGAAGAATACTTCATCCGGTGTTTCCTTATACTAAGAAAAGCACAACAAACTTGGGTTGAGGTTGCTTAAGTCAAACTGCCTTATTAGTACAGTAAAAGGCTGAGGCAAATGTATATATCATGCATTGGGCATTTAAACCCACAATAGACGTGAAGATTTTTGAATCAGAGAGACAGGAAAGAAAAATGCGTCATTTAAATAAAAATTAAAAAAAAGAAAGATAAAACTGTGCTATGCAAATATATTTGGAAATGTTTATGCACATATTTTCTCTGTATAGGGAGACACTGACACTAATCCTTTAGTACAAAACCACTGGTTGTACAGTTTACAGTCTGTTAATTATACTCCCATTCCAATTCGCTTTTCTTAATATCAAGCAGTCACACTAATGCTACTCTGATCAGTATGAACATTCTGCCCCTTGACATGAATAAGTAGCTTGAAATGAGCATAAGAGAAGATAAGTGCTTCCACTGGAAGTACTTAGAGACTGTCCACTTTCAAAAGGGAGATTAAGATAGTGAGAGGTCGAGAGAAAGAAAGACTGAATTGTTTCATTAGTGTGTAATTGAGAGTCGCTCTCCTTCTGTGTACTCAGGGAGAGAGGATAATAATGCCCCATATGAACACATACAGAAGTACTGTGCACACCCATAGTATACATACAATTGTACACCTGTGCTCACAGAAGCTGGCCCTCTTAGATACCCAAAATTCTGCAAATATACACAGCAACATAAATTGCACTTTGGCACACACTCTTGTTGTTATACTGTATACTGCAGCGGGTCCAGCTGCATGTACTTAGGTTACATGTAATACAAGAAGAAATAATACATTTAATTTTAGTTATGCAAGAAAACAGTGCAAGTAATTTCTATCATGATATCTGCTAAGGAGAGTAGTGTAACTCTGACGGGATTCATGTGCCCCTTTTAAATCCTTTCATTCGATACGTAGCAATAATGTAAGTGGTTAGAGTGGAGTATATTGAACCGCACACATATGCTGCTACACAAATACAGTATTTCCCTGGCAAAGCTTATTTTCGCATTCGCAGTCTCACCCACGTAGGTATAAGAAAAAACAGTTTAAACTATTTCCAACCTCAGAACGGACTTACTGTACATCTCTTGTCTGTCAAACAGTGAAGATATTTGCAGGTAACTGTATGTAATAATCTATATAAGTATATAAGTGCATGGTATAGGTTATAAACATGTAGCAATGGTTTTTTTTGTCTTTAATATTATGGAATATAAGGAATAGTAGAAGAATGTATGTGGATATATGAAGTGGAGCCATGACAGGCGCTGTACTCAATGAATAAGGATACCACTATTAGAAAAGGGTGCAGGGAGAGAAATGAGTCATAACCATGTGTGTATTGTGTGTGTGTGTGTGTGTGTATGTCTGTGTGTGTGTGACAGAGTGAAAAGGAGATTACAGCAGCATAAAAATAATCCAGTCTACTTTAGCTGTTTACATGTCCTCCCATCTGGATAAATAGCAACAGTATTAATACTTTGAACTCCGATGTTTATTTTGTCTTTTTAAAAATGAATATGATTAAATTGTAATAACTCAGACTGCTGACTCAGAAGTGGTATTCAGTGGTATACAAATAATAGTTTTCATTCTTTCCTCCTCACCCTCCCTTTTTCATTTGATGTCTTGTTTATTGCCTTCTACCACAGTTTTTTTTTATATGGTACTGGAGCATGTTGCCATGGCGACAGTGTCCGAGCAACCACAAAATAGAAATCGGGCTCTGCATCGCGCCGCAGTCATTCAGCTCAACTTGCAGAACTCCTGCAGAAAACACACACAGACACACTAGCAGAGATGGTTACAAATCAGTTTTTAGTGGAATCCAGTCTTACTCGATAAACAACCTGAATCTTTAGGTTTATGAAAAATGTATGAAATAACAATGAACACTTCAATGAACACTTTTTTTTTTTTTTTGGTATTTTTAATGTAGTGGCTGAAGCCTCATTCACTCTTGTTGTTTCATTGCTTGCTTTATCTAGGATTGCCTTTCCAATCGGTGTGTAGACACATAAGGCAGAGACGCCTGGCTAATCAGTTCGAGCCGCTTGACTCTGGGCACAGTACCATGAGAAATAGCAAAGATGGACAGATGGCACCTGTCAGACTGGCACCAAACAGGAAAACAGATGCAAAGCCAGCATGGACCTATACATACATTTCTTTTTTTTCCAAGATTGATGTACAAGTTGTTGCACACGCACGCACACACACACACACACACACACACACACACACACACACACACACACACACACACACACACACAATCACACACACATATATACAGTACACACACACGCACAAACAGTTACCCTGCTGATAAATAGCTCACCTTTCTGCTACAAGCTCTCCCATGGAGTGCGCGTGTGATGGAGCTTAGGTAAGACAGTGGTCTGTTTCCTTTGGGTAGTGATTTACTGTATGTCTATAACACACCCTCTGGACTGTTCAGATTCATTAACATCCTAGATAGATTGTACTACATAATTATTCACACCCAACAGTGTGCTTTCAAATACCTTTTACTATGCTTTAACTTACTATTTGCTTGTAATTGACATTCCCCTTTTGTCACTTGCTTTGATTTTATGCCATTACAATGTTATCATACAGTAATACTGTGCAATACAAGTAATACAATCATCCATCCATATGTGAAAGTAAAACATGGCTTGGCTATAATCAGTCAAGCCAGAAGTTATGCTCAGGGATCATATGCATACCTAATGCAATCTGCATGTCAATGTTGGCTAGCAGGTCTACCCGAGAGTCTTATATAGTATCCTGCAGATGCTTTTATCAAGGGACAACTGCTTTCATACTGACAGATGTCTGGATATAAAAACATATAGCATACAGTCTGTGGGTCATTTAAGAGTTTCTCACTGCATTCATGTCATACGGGACTAACTGGTAATAACAGGAGAATTACATCAAGTGGTCATTTTGGGAGCCCAATTAAATCAAGTGAATACATACCATGCATACAGGGAAAAAAGTTTTGGTTGTTGTGTACTGTTATTTTTTTTTTTTTTATTGCTTAATTTACTCAGTTCTGTTAAAAGACAGGAGTGTTTAATATTACCTGCGATGATAGAAAGGCTGCAGTCTTTTATTCCAGTTAAATATATCTTAAGCTGAATAGATCCGATTTAACTGATTTAATCTGTGATATTACGCAAACAGAACTGGGTTAGGATGAATGCAGGAATGTTTAAAATTAACAAAGCTGTCTGCTGATGCTCATTAATATAGAAAAAAGGACAAATAAAACCACCTGTATAATCAGAACGGTTTAATTAGAGCTAGTAAATGTCTGAAGTTTAATTTTGAAACTGTGCAGTAAATGTACTGTTAGGTATGTAACATCTCAGAGCAGAAATAGTGAAGTAAAAGTAGGGCAGTCCCATCAGAGCCCCAGTATGGTTGCTCTCTGCCACAGATTTGCTTTAGTTATCCTGCTTTTATATGTAAATAACACAGTCTTGGTGTGCTGTGTGACTACAAGCTCTGGATTTTTGTATGCATATTCATAACAATCAGATCTGGCTGGTATGAATAGGCGGATAGAGATCTTATTTATGGGGGAAATTATTATTATTATTATTATTATTATTATTATTATTATTATTTTGTGTGTGTGTAATCTTCACATCATTTTAATTTGCTGTTGATGTAAAGTCTATTGTTTTTACTTCATGGAACTTGGCACAAAAGAACCACTAGTGACTAAGTGAATATACACATAATGGCATGACTCAGAAGCTGCGACTGATTTCTTTCGAGCCCAGAGTGCTAACTTACAGAGCTGTCAAATGCTTATACAGTCTCTGCTAAATTTTCTGGTCAGTGAAGGTGATTTTTTCAGTAGCCAGTTTTGCTTTCGAATCAGATATCCATATTGGTTGGAAAGACAATGTAAATGAAAGAAAGTACACATTACACAAAGGAACAAATAAGAGAGGTGTAAGTTATTCACGACTTGATTGGCAGAGCTGGCTAATGGTAAGCATTTTACACATAACATGATTATGTTGATTATCAGTTTAAGTTAATAATCTGTCTTTTAGTAAATGTTTTTATGTGTATAAGTAATAGTAAAAGTATTAACCATAGATTTAGTGCTGCCGGAGATCACCAGAATTATGCTCCACCATTTTTTTTCTTTATGAATCGTAACGAATCATAATATAAGTAATTTATATCCTTTATATAGGAGATTTATACAGTGGTGTGAAAAACTATTTGCCCCCCTCCTGATTTCTTATTCTTTTGCAAGTTTGTCACACAAAATGTTTCTGATCATCAAACACATTTAACTATTAGTCAAAGATAACACAAGTAAACACAAAATGCAGTTTTTAAATGAAGGTTTACATTATTAAGGGAGAAAAAAACTCCAAATCTACATGGCCCTGTGTGAAAAAGTAATTGCCCCCTGAACCTAATAACTGGTTGGGCCACCCTTAGCAGCAATAACTGCAATCAAGTGTTTGCGATAACTTGCAACGAGTCTTTTACAGCGCTCTGGAGGAATTTTGGCCCACTCATCTTTGCAGACTTGTTGTAATTCAGCTTTATTTGAGGGTTTTCTAGCATGAACCGCCTTTTTTAAGGTCATGCCACAACATCTCAATAGGATTCAGGTCAGGACTTTGACTAGGCCACTCCAAAGTCTTCATTTTGTTTTTCTTCAGCCATTCAGAGGTGGATTTGCTGGTGTGTTTTGGGTCATTGTCCTGCTGCAGCACCCAAGATCGCTTCAGCTTGAGTTGACGAACAGATGGCCGGACATTCTCCTTCAGGATTTTTTGGTAGACAGTAGAATTCATGGTTCCATCTATCACAGCAAGCCTTCCAGGTCCTGAAGCAGCAAAACAACCCCAGACCATCACACTACCACCACCATATTTTACTGTTGGTATGATGTTCTTTTTCTGAAATGCTGTGTTACTTTTACGCCAGATGTAACGGGACACGCACCTTCCAAAAAGTTTAATTTTTGTCTCGTCGGTCCACAAGGTATTTTCCCAAAAGTCTTGGCAATCATTGAGATGTTTTTTAGCAAAATTGAGACGAGCCTTAATGTTCTTTTTGCTTAAAAGTGGTTTGCGCCTTGGAAATCTGCCATGCAGGCCGTTTTTGCCCAGTCTCTTTCTTATGGTGGAGTCGTGAACACTGACCTTAATTGAGGCAAGTGAGGCCTGCAGTTCTTTAGATGTTGTCCTGGGGTCTTTTGTCGCCTCTCGGATGAGTTGTCTCTGCGCTCTTGGGGTAATTTTGGTTGGCCGGCCACTCCTGGGAAGGTTCACCACAGTTCCATGTTTTTGCCATTTGTGGATAATGGCTCTCACTGTGGTTCGCTGGAGTCCCAAAGCTTTAGAAATGGCTTTATAACCTTTACCAGACTGATAGAGCTCAATTACTTTTGTTCTCATTTGTTCCTGAATTTCTTTGAATCTTGGCATGATGTCTAGCTTTTGAGGTGCTTTTGGTCTACTTCTCTGTGTCAGGTAGCTCCTATTTAAGTGATTTCTTGATTGAAACAGGTGTGGCAGTAATCAGGCCTGGGGGTGACTACAGAAATTTAACTCAGGTGTGATAAACCACAGTTAAGTTATTTTTTAACAAGGGGGGCAATCACTTTTTCACACAGGGCCATGTAGATTTGGAGTTTTTTTTTCTCCCTTAATAACGTAAACCTTCATTTAAAAACTGCATTTTGTGTTCAATTATGTTATCTTTGACTAATAGTTAACGGTTTTTGATGAGCAGAAACCTTTAAGTGTGACAAACATGCAAAAGAATAAGAAATCAGGAAGGGGGCAAATAGTTTTTCACACCACTGTATATAAATATTTGTATGTATGTTGCTAGCTAATACTGATTAACAAAAATTAGCTAATGCTGACTAACAAAAGCTAATACTGACTAACAAAAGTAAGCTAATGCTGACTAATAAAAGCTAATACTGATTAACAAAAATTAGCTAATGCTGACTAACAAAAGCTAATACTGACTAACAAAAATAAGCTAATGCTGACTAACAAAAGCTAATACTGACTAACAAAAATAAGCTAATGCTGACTAATAAAAGCTAATACTAAGTAACAAAAATAAGCTATTGCTGACTAACAAAAGCTAATACTGACTAGCAAAAAAGCTAATGCTGACTAACAAAAGCTAATACTGACTAACAAAAATAAGCTAATGCTGACTAACAAAAGCTAATACTGACTAACAAAAATAAACTAATGCTGACTAACAAAAGCTAATACTGACTAGCAAAAATTAGCTAATGCTGACTAACAAAAGCTAATACTGACTAACAAAAATAAGCTAATGCTGACTAACAAAAGCTAATACTGACTAACAAAAATAAGCTAATGCTGACTAATAAAAGCTAATACTAAGTAACAAAAATAAGCTATTGCTGACTAACAAAAGCTAATACTGACTAGCAAAAAAGCTAATGCTGACTAACAAAAGCTAATACTGACTAACAAAAATAAGCTAATGCTGACTAACAAAAGCTAATACTGACTAACAAAAATAAACTAATGCTGACTAACAAAAGCTAATACTGACTAGCAAAAATAAGCTAATGCTGAATAACAAAAGCTAATACTGACTAGCAAAAATAAGCTAATGCTGACTAATAAAAGCTAATACTGACCAACAAAAATAAGCTATTGCTGACTAACAAAAGCTAATACTGACTAGCAAAAAAGCTAATGCTGACTAACAAAAGCTAATACTGACTAACAAAAATAAACTACTGCTGACTAACGAAAGCTAATACTGACTAACAAAAATAAGCTAATGCTGACTAACAAAAGCTAATACTGACTAACAAAAATAAACTAATGCTGACTAACAAAAGCTAATACTGACTAGGAAAAATAAGCTAATGCTGACTAACAAAAGCTAATACTGACTAGCAAAAATAAGCTAATGCTGACTAATAAAAGCTAATACTGACCAACAAAAATAAGCTATTGCTGACTAACAAAAGCTAATACTGACCAACAAAAATAAGCTATTGCTGACTAACAAAAGCTAATACTGACTAGCAAAAATAAGAAGCCAGTTTTTTTTCTATAATAGCTAATAAAGCGGTTTTATTAGCAATAAAAAAAGTTAGGTGTTAGTCCTGCAATAGGTGTTTGGGCCAGGGGTAGCTCAGTGGTTAAGGCATTGGACTACGGTTTGGAAGATTCCAGGTTCAAACCCCACAACCACCAAGTTGCCACTGTTGGGCCCTTGAGCAAGGCCCTTAACCCTCATATGCTCAGTATTACAGGTCCTTCTCAAAAATTAGCATGTTGTGATAAAGTTCATTATTTTCTGTAATGTACTGATAAACATTAGACTTTCATATATTTTAGATTCATTACACACAACTGAAGTAGTTCAAGCCTTTTATTGTTTTAATATTGATGATTGTGGCATACAGCTCATGAAAACCCAAAATCCCTATCTAAAAAAATTAGCATATTTCATCCGACCAATAAAAGAAAAGTGTTTTTAATACAAAAAAAGTCAACCTTCAAATAATTATGTTCAGTTATGCACTCAATACTTGGTCGGGAATCCTTTTGCAGATTCTTGTGTCTTGTGTCTCTCAACTTTCTCTTCACAATATCCCACAGATTCTCTATGGGGTTCAGGTCAGGAGAGTTGGCAGGCCAATTGAGAACAGTAATACCATGGTCAGTAAACCATTTACCAGTGGTTTTGGCACTGTGAGTAGGTGCCAGGTCGTGCTGAAAAATAAAATCTTCATCTCCATAAAGCTTTTCAGCAGATGGAAGCATGAAGTGCTCCAAAATCTCTTGATAGCTAGCTGCATTGACCCTGCCCTTGATAAAACACAGTGGACCAACACCAGCAGCTGACATGGCACCCCAGACCATCACTGACTGTGGGTACTTGACACTGGACATTTTGGCATTTCCCTCTCCCCGGTCTTCCTCCACACTCTGGCACCTTGATTTCCGAATGACATGCAAAATTTGCAACCTGTAACCCATTTCCTGCACACGCCTGTACACGGTGGCTCTGGATGTTTCTACTCCAGACTCAGTCCACTGCTTCCACAGGTCCCCCAAGGTCTGGAATCGGTCCTTCTCCACAATTTTCCTCAGGGCCCGGTCACCTCTTCTCGTTGTGCAGCGTTTTCTGCCACACTTTTTCCTTCCCGCAGACTTCCCACTGAGGTGCCTTGATACAGCACTCTGGGAACAGCCTATTCGTTCAGAAATTTCTTTCTGTGTCTTACCCTCTTGCTTGAGGGTGTCAATGATGGCCTTCTGGACAGCAGTCTTACCCATGATTGCGGTTTTGAGTAATGAACCAGGCTGGGAGTTTTTAAAAGCCTCAGGAATCTTTTGCAGGTGTTTAGAGTTAATTAGTTGATTCAGATGATTAGGTTTATAGCTCGTTTAGAGAACCTTTTCATGATATTCTAATTTTTTGAGATAGGGATTTTGGGTTTTCATGAGCTGAATGCCACAATCATCAATATTAAAACAATAAAAGGCTTGAACTACTTCAGTTGTGTGTAATGAATCTAAAATATATGAAAGTCTAATGTTTATCAGTACATTACAGAAAATAATGAACTTCATCACAATATGCTAATTTTTTGAGAAGGACCTGTATAATGAGATAAAAATGTAAGTCGCTTTGGATAAGAGCGTCTGCCAAATGCCTAAATGTTTGCATGCGCACATGCTTTTGTAACAGGTACTGTATGCTCAACAAACAAACAGCACCACAACTTGTAATGAACTATGACACCATGCTAAATGCTTAACCATAATGTTTTCATAATAGTAACATAGTACTAATTGATGGTAGATTTTATTTTCATTATCATGACCTGCTGTCACTAATCATGCCATGAATACAGTTCTATGCTGTACATGGGCAAAGTTTAAATGTAATGCTGCATTATACATTATCTTTCAGCAGCATTTGTCAAATAATAAGATTCACCCACATGCCCACACACATTCACTGCAGATAAAAAGTTTCACAGGAAATGTATTACATACTATTATACATACACACACGTTTGTGCATTGTGCATGTTTTTATGCCACGCATTTTGGTTTCAGCACATTTGGAAACTATATTTTTCGACCAAGGAAGGCACATGAAGTGCAAGTACAGTAAGTGACAAAAACAATAAAGCAGCACGAGGAATGCCTTAATTGTGTGTGAGTGGAACTATTCTAAAGATGACTCACACCCCAGTTCCCTCTTTCCCCCTCATGCCTTCATCTAAGGAGCTTTGCGTAATTTCCCAGCACTTCCTTGGTGTGTGTGTGTGTGTGTGTGTGTGTGTGTGTGTGTTTGTGTGTGTGCCCAACTATTTATACAGATATGCACAAAAATGTCTGTGTGCGTGTGTGTGTAAATCTGAGTGTGAATTGACACTGTTGATGGACTCTAAGCTGGTGAAATGTGAAAACAACTGTATGCTAGAAGGTTTCTGTGAATGGATAGCATGTTTAATAAGGCATAATCAAGGTTATGGTAGCACGGTGGTGTACTGCTTAGCACCTCCAGGGTCCGAGTTCGATTTCCACCTCTGGGGCTGTGTGCGTGGAGTTTGCATGTTCTCCCCATGCTTAGAATTTTCTCCGGGTACTCCGATTCCACCCACAGTCCAAAGACATGCAGATTAGGCTAATTGGCGTTCCCAAATTACCTGTAGCGTGTGAATGTTGACCGGAGGTCCTACCACAGTGTTACAATAGGAGTAAATACAGTGGAAATCACCACTGGCCTCCACAGTCCCTCGTTGGACTGCAGAGGTTCCTAGAAAGATGGATGGAATCTAGATCATATATAATAACTGTCTGTTCACCAACAAGAATAACATTGCCAGTTGAAGTTGAAGTTAATTCCATCAACTGATCATAACAAAACTGAATTTCTTTAACATTGCCAAACAGGCTGTAAAGGTCTCTTATCCTAATAACCTTTAAATTGGAACATCAGGAGGAACATTTACCATTAATGTGCTACATAAACTTCCTGCAAATCCTTTGCAACAGCTTTTTGGCAGTGCTCTGCCTTTTTGCCTTGTTGTGATCAATGAGGCATAAATTTGTCAAAGTGCTGGGTGCCAAAGAGTGCACGGATAAACAGGCTGGTTGTCATGCAGCATTTCTATAAATTCCTCTTCGGTGTGAAACTAATTGTCTCCTGACTTTCTATGTTTAGCGCTTGCCAAACATTACTAACTGGAAGCTAATGAGACTCAGGCATGCAGATATTACATTGTAATATAGGAAATTTATTGTGTTAAGTTTAACGTGGCTTACTTTTTAACAAATTTGATAGCTTTTACGTAGTATGTAAAGAAATTAAATAGTAAGGAAGATTGACTATGGAAGTCCTTATTGATAGTACGGACATACTGACGATGGACTGCTCTGCTAATCTGAACTGATCTGTAGCTTTTTGTTTCGTTCTTTTTTCTTATTTTTTCACTGAGTATGTTTCAAACAGCCTGCAGCTGAGACCTTTCATGTTGCGAGTTACTATGAAGGATGTAGTCGAAACAGTTCAACATTTTCACTCACATACACAGAAAAAAGACAATCAAATCTTATTTCAAAGAATTTTCATCCCTTATTGTCTATTGTTCTGTATCTGTTTGAGTCAGGCTGAAGATAAACTGTAATCTATTTGACAATTGAATGAGTGTGCTATTCTAATGCAGTTCACCGGTTCTTATAAAATTTTTTAAAAACCCACATACTATGCATGCTATTTTCACCTTTTCCTTCAAACATACCCTCCAACCCCACAGCGGGCACTGTCCTCCCTTCATTAACTTCCTTCTCCTACCTAACCCCTGCTATGAGGCATGCAACTCGTCAAGCATAGCTCTGCACCTGTATTCTCTCACATGTGCTTGTGTGTTCGAAGATCCCAAACTGAATGGTGAGGCGGCTAAGGCAGCGCTGGCCAACGAAGACTGTCCACACATAGACCAGGCCATTTCTCCTGAGGACGGACAGATTTTTAGCCCCTGCGAACCACGCGGGGAAACTCCGTGTTTCCTTCTAAACATGACCGGCCGAGCCACACACCCTGGCGCCAGAGTGAGAAAAGGTACGTAGTAGCAATCCACATACACACAAACACATATTTACAAAGATTACAGATTTATTAGATACATTTTATTTGTGAACAGAAAGCAAGAATGTTCATCCATGTTTCCAAAATTATACGTAAGCAGAGCACACTCATAACAGAGAGACAGTGAAAAAGCCTAAAAACACAATGCAGATCAATAGAATGTTCTATTAATATTATTCTTATTATTATTCTTTTTATTATTATTTTACACATTATAGCGTTACATGCACTCAGACATATATATCGTTTTTGTAGCTATTTGGACTACAAAAACAATCTTTTCCACTTTTCACATCTAATCTACATTAATTCCATTAGATACTACCCTTCGGTTCACACTAACAAACATACACTCTGTAACTAGCAGCATTCCATTTCTTTATAGTCGCTCAACAGGGGATGCATTTTCAGCAATAGCAGACAGGGTATTCTCAATTCTGAGAAAATTTATTTTAATGCAGTAAAGCAATTGGCTTGAATAATTCCTTGGACCATTGCTATGGTCATCCATGTGGTCTGAAATTTCTTTAGATACCAATGTACAACTAAAGTATACTTCCTACCTTTAATTACTTCCCACTAATTTAAGTGGTTACTACATTCTCACAAGTGACTACAAGTCACACAAACAAACTTCTGGCTTGCTAGTGTGAACATAGGGCAATGAACACAACATCTTGAACTTTGAGATCTCTAGCGCTACATAACTACATTGCTTCCAGTCACTTCACTTTTCTAAACATGCAAGATTTTCCTTTTTTTTCCTCTCAGCACCGTCTTGCATTATGTTCGATCTCACTTTTGACATACAGCTGCCTCCTGGGGCCAACCTTAATCTTCCCTTTTTTTCTGTTTTTTTCTTTGTCTTGTTATCTCCTCCACTTGCCTGTTTGCCCGTCTGTTCGTTTGTGTCTATGTTATTCCGACCATCTTTTCCTTCTTCCGATTGGCTAATAGCTGGAACATTCTCAGGGAGGGCAGGGGGGGAGCCGGCTGGTCCTACGCTAGGCTACCCGCTGTTGCAGCTAGGGTGGACACACAGCCAGGAGGATGGCCATGCCAGAGTCACCACCTGACTACCAGCCCCACTTTAATCACAAATAACAGAGCCTTTTAGGACTAAGCATTAGTATCTACGAACACCCTCCATCCCGTGCAGCTTGAGAGTTCCCTGTCATATTTACACAATATTTACATCAGTATAGGGAAATACAGCTTGTACACACTCACTCATCTGCAGCTAGCCTAAATGCAAGCAAGACTGTTTAGATGGGAATTTGTCAGCTTGTTAGCTTTCAGCTACAAAGCCAGGGGCAAGGTGTAGGTCATAGATGAACATCATGAGTAAAAAAGCTTTCTGCAAGATCTTTTCATTCCTTGTAGCCGGACTGGAAATGGTCATATATCTATGTATAATATTCTAAACCGAGGCTACTTAAGATCAATAAAAGTTGAACCAGAGTGTCATCAATAGCTAAGCAATAGCACTGTCTCTCTGTGTCTTGTGTCCGGCTCTGTGTGAGCATGCTCTGTTTAATTTCACATTTCCACTTTTAGAAACACCATAAGAACAATCAACAGCAACACACCACACACTCTTCTCCTACACACACGGTATATTTCGGTCTCAGTTTGCTGTTTAAAATGTGTTGAATGTGTTTGTAAGAGCTTTTGTTGGTGTGAAAGTATTTTTATGTGCATATGTAGGCAATGTGAACAAATGTGTTTGTGTGTGTGTATGTGTGTGTGTATGTGTGTGAAAAAGAGAGCGAGAGAGAGAGAGAGCCCAAGTATTTTTAGATGTTTTATGGCAAGTTTTGTGTGATGCATGTTTTGGGCCAGTTAATGGGTGTCCCAGCATGCTTTGTCCTTCTGTTGCTAGGGCTGGTATTGGTTGGGAGAAAGAGGTCCTTTAAAGAGTATATAAACAGAAAAGATATAAAACAGGTAGTAATTAACAGGTAAATGATTTAAGTGTTGATATTAATGACAGCCATAATAGTCGCTTCCTGTAACTTTTCAGGCATAAGCAGATCTTTCTGGGCAGTCGTAAGAGGAATTCAATACTACTTTTACCAAGGAATTGTTGGGCCATATCTACTAATGCTATGCAGCAGCTCTGCTTGATATTGCTGACAGTACGTTATGCAACACTGTGGATTTACTGCAACACTTATAGTATATGGTGATTAAAGTACTCATGTACACATCCTTAATGGAGCACCTACTTTATGACACTGACCATAACCACCATCCCAAATTTTGTTTTACAGTGGCTATAATTAGTATTTCTCTCATGCCTCGTCCATGCTAACTCCAATAATGACATTTATAAATAGATGTCTAAGATGAAGGTGAAAGACAGGACACAAGGGTGTAAATGCAGTAGATGCTTTCCTGTGGCAAATCCATAGCAACGGCATAGGCAAAATATAGGCAGGCAGTGTTAAATGGGAATAATAAGCACTCTGTGCCAAAATAGGTGAAGATTAAGTATTGGTCCTACTGTAAACTAAAACACCACACACACAACATTTGCAATGCTTAAAAAACAAACAAAAAAAACATCAGTTTATGTATCCACAGATCAGCCATTATATTAAAACCCAAAACATTAAGCCAAATATTGTGTGGGTTTCTGATACTGGGACATTAATGTCAGTTTGGGTATTATGGGTTATGGGTGGCGTCCATATATGCTGCAGGTTGGATAAATTGTTTGCTTCCTAAGCCCCATACATGGCAGGCTGTAATGCTCTGGGTGTTCTGACACATTTCTATCATAGCCAGCATTGGCTTTTATGTGGGAACAGACCAGACAGGCTGGTGCCCATGATCCTGTCACTAGTTTGCACAAACCTTCTAATTCTATAGCCTTTACTGGTTTTTATTTCCATCTACACTGTAAAACAATGCTGAAGGCATCGAAAATATGCAATAATGTTCTTTGCACAGTTGATACTGAGATGTGTCTGCTACTTATGCTCTGTAAAGCCTTCATAACAGCTGTAACCTGAGATGCTGTTTCTTAATTATTGATTTTTGAGGCTGGTAACTCTAAATTAACTTGAACTAAATTAACTCTAAATTAACACTAAATTAGATATGTCCAAACTTTTGACTGGTACTGTAATTGGTAACCCGTTTCACCTGGCAGTCGTCTGTGTGTACATAGACAACTAAATTAACGAGCAACACAGAACAGGTGAAGACAATCAGGTGACAAACCAATCATATTGAGTGAAACAGGAATTGAAAATAAAATCACATGATGCAAAGGGATAAAATGTGAGTACATCAAAACAGATGCTACATAAACTGTTTTTCAAAATTCACCTGTGTTAGTGAACCGGTTACCAGAGTAGGCTTTAGTAAATATGGCCTTCAATCACTTTTGAAGTTTTCAAATACCTCAAACATATTTGTAGCATTTCTCCTCCACCTTGTTCTCCAGTTCTCTATCCTACCCGATACCAGCCCAGACATTTTCTCTGTGCATGTCTGCTCTTTCTAACTGCATGAAACCTGACTGGTAAAACTATCCAAAGCAGCTGGCAACTCATCCAGATGTAAATCCATCCATCCAAAAAAAAAAAAAAAAACTAAGAACAAAGCTCCAGTCATTAGCATATTCATCTGCACTGGCAGCGTTAGAAAAAGTACAGGTACATGGGCAGTATAGTCAATAAAGCTGGTCAAATGGGTACTGTTATCCTGTATAAGTCCTGTGGTCAGCTTGTTCTTGCACAGAGCTCCTGTTCTTGCTTCATCCTATGGGGAATGAATGTGAAGTAATGAGCAATGTCCCATCTGTGTCTAGCTGCTAGAACTTTACAGTCATCCCTCCTTTCTCTTGTGACGTCCTAGCCTCCGCTGTGTTGGTGTGCTCTCTTCTTTTCTGTCCTTGTCGAAATTGGAGCTGTGCTTCTTTCTCTTGCTTATTTTTTCTCCCCTCTTTCTCTGTCTTCATGTGCATAGAGCTGTTAGGAAGGGGAAAAAAATGCAAATATCAAAAGATGTTCTCAGGGAAAGTGTATAACCCAGGCTGCATATCCTAAACATATCCGATTAAATACTGTACATACAGTACTTGAGGTTTTCATTTGATCCTTCCCTTCCCCGTTGTTTTTGCACTGTAGCCCTGTTTGATTCACCAGCAGACACATGTACATCAACCTAGAACAAATCGTGTTTAAATTCAGTCAGTCAGTGGCAACTTGTAGCTGAAACTAGAGCCCAAGATGTTGAATGGTTTTCTACCCATGCTGCAGCTCTTCTTTTTTTGTCTTTGCCTCTTCTGTTTCTCAATCCACAATAATCTTCTAAGTTCCAAGTTCCCTTCCTTTTCACCCGCAAAATAGGGTTTCCACCTCCATCCGTCTGACAGCAAAGCCCCCTGGCCTCCCCCCCCAAAAAAAATTATATCTCCTGCATGCTACAGTCTCTTTCCGCTGTCCTGCGCAGTTGTCTTTCTACTGTTTCCTTCTTTCACTGTCTTTGTCCATCTCTACAAGTTTTTTTTTTTTTTTTATCTGGATTGTCCAAGAATCCAATGCTGTTTTTCCCCCCTCCGTGAGAAGTCTCCTCACCTTATTTTTCCCTCCCAATCGTCCTCATTGTGTAAGCTGAGTTGAATGGCCGAGGCAGTGGCAGGATGACCCTGAGCAACCCCACCCTCCCCTGTATTCTCTACTACAGATTCCTGTAAAGACGAGACTGTCCTAGTTAAGTATATGCAGGCTGAAGCTCTCCGAGTGACCTGAGCACGGGACCACAGCAACTCAGAGAGGAGAACTCTTTCTCTCCAACGTTTCTTGGCTCCGCATTGTCTTGAAGTCACTTTCCAAAGGGAAAAAGTATGTAGGTTAAAAGAAAAGAGAACAATCATGAGGATAATGGTACTTGAATATTTCCTTCACATACTGCATACATGCAAAATCTCTTCTTTTTTTTTTTGTTGGTCTGATGACCCTCTCATAACAGCAAGGGGTCTTTTTTGACCACTTTTTTTAAGGACTGAAAGTATGGACAATAATACATCAGCAATGAAGGCATGGGACAATCTGCTGTTGATTCGACAAAGGATGGAATGACGTTATTAATCAACAGTCCATTATATCCACTAACACTTCTAATGGTATAATCTACAATGTCCTCTGCGGCAGTTGTAGAAGACTTACATTTTAGCATGAGTTGCATGGTGGTATGTTTAAAAAAAAGAAAAAGAAAAAAAATTGCTTACTGCTGTTATGAATATATGTATGAAAAAAAAACTATATTTTCTTTCTTGACTTTTTAAATACGCTTCATGTAGCCATGATTACAGGATGTTCAAAGAATGTTCATTTCTTTGGCAGCAAATTCTTCATGTTTCCATATTTTCATTTGTGCTACTAACAACATGCAAGCCAGGTCTGGTCATATTGACCTCAAATCCTGATTGAGAAGCAAGTCATTGCTAAGGAGGACAAAAAGAAATGATTTTAACAAGCTTTCTGTGTGGTCAATTCAATCTTTTCATCCTGTTTCTGTTTGGCATGCTTGTGCTATTGAATTTTAATAAGAGAAAAAAAAGAGCAAATTTAGTTGATATTTTTCTGTTTTATGCTATAATATTGGTGCGTAGATCATGTGGAGAGCTATTGTGAGTAACTGTTAATTTCACCTATTAAGTACAGACTTTTGGCAGTGTTATTTTTGAAAAATAAAGGAATAAAAAAATGACAAAAAATGTCATAGTGTTAAAAGAAAAGAGTCAAGGTGTGTGTTCCGCATCTTTACTTATATCTTTTCTTTTAGATACAAAAATTTAAAATTGATGAAAAAATTAAAAAAGATAAATGTATATTTAAAAACATAAGAGCACTGTATGCAATTTAGATCTGCGGGGAGTGAATCAGATGCATGCACAATGTTATGCAAAAATATATATATATAATAAAAAAGTTCAAAGATAAAAGAGCACATGGTTCCGATTCTAGCATGAAATAAATTTTGTATGAAACCTGTTTGCAGACTTTGGTTTTTCATTGAATGGAAAGGAATGTATTTTTTTATTTTATTTTTTTCAATACTGTATGTACCGATACTCTCTTTGGCCTGGTGATAAAAGGACAAAAAGAGGTTGTCAAAAATTATAAATGGAAGTAAAATAAAAGAAAATGTGTGTCTGTGGAGATAGCATGTCATACTGCATTACAAGCATGGAGGCAAACGAAACAAGTGACACTTTAAGGGAACAGCTGACAAACATGGGATGCATGATCTAAATGTTACACTGATTTGAAGGAACTGTATGTATAACCATCATGTTTTATGCCATAACCAGAGCATGATCAAGATGCATGTTAGACTTGTCTGCTTTATCATTCTGTGTTCCTCTTCCTCCTTTCTCTCCATCGCTCTTTGAGCATCGTCTTCCACTCACTTGTCTGAGTAATAACCGGTGTGTTGTCTCTCTTCTTTCCCTGTGTGTAGCGGCGAAGCGGCCTGGCCGGAGCAGGCAGCCTGCAGACTCTGTGTGTGTCATGAACCGTGGTGTTCCGACCACTCTGTGCATGGCTCGCAACACTTCAGATCCCACCTGATTATCTTGTCTATTTGTTGCACATAATTGAGTGGCTAAACCAGCTTACAAGAGGGAAGCAGCTTCTCATGCACCTCCCTCCCCTTTCTACACTTTTCTAGGAAGGAAATTTTTCACCCTTGTTTTGTTTGTTGCACATCTTACTGTTAACTCTTCTATTTGTGGTGTAACTGTGATGTGAGTAAGACTGTGTTTGACTGCATGAGTGTTATCATTCGTGTGACTATCCATGATGTTAACAGGCTTGTTGTGTCTACTTGTGGTTTCCATTGATGGTACAGAGTGATGTTTTCACTCAGCATCTCTGTAAGAACTGCACACTAACCACTTGTGTTTGTTATTCGCTTCAGTCATTCATGAAATTGCCTTTTCCATTAGGTATTTCAGGTGTGCTTCTGATTTAATGTTGTTGCTAATCATAAGTTGCCTTTCTTTGCGCTTTGCACATACTGGTTCATGTACAGAATGTCTTTCAATTGATCAAACCAAGCACAAATACTGGAGCAGAAAATACCAACATATGACAAAGTGACAAAAACAGGATGTTTTCAAGACATTTGGACAAAACTTGTGCAAAACAGATTCAGACTCTGTGGATCTAGTGGGAAAAGTAATCTAGTTACTAAAAGTTAGGAATTACAGGTAACTGTTGTATCAAGTCTGTCATTTATACTTTGTGCAAGAACATGAAGTTTACATGGACTGTGATATTCCAATAATAATCAGAATAATAGCACAATCAGAATAAAAATCCACATTTTGAGCCAATCCGGACAATTTGGAATTTTGAATCGGCAATAAGAGAGGTGGTGTATGGTAGGGCTGGAGTTCATTTAATAGTTAAATATTAGCCATATAAACTCTTGATATTATAATTCCCATCTTGTAAAAAATACATTTTTTGTTTCCGTGCATATTTGCCCCATATAGGGGTAACATTAGGTGACGTGACAAGTTTCCGGGAAGGAAATTTCACTTCCATTCCTGATCGGAAAACTCTGTGAGAAGAACTCTCTCCTTCCTATTTTTTTACTCTCCCACTGGGTTTCTGGCTGAAGAAGGGGCACTGACTGGCTCAACATTTCATGCATACGAATGCATCCTACCAATCATAGATGAGACTGAATTCTTGTAACTGATTACAATGAAGAAGTCTAAATTTATCAGAAAAGATGAAATATGAAGCATGGAAATACAGTATAATAGAAGGAAATATTTTTATCCAACTTAGGTGATGTGGTTTCTCTTTCTTAAATTGGCATTACATCCCACTAGCATATTCCATATTAAATACATTTTAACACCAGCTTTACCTCAACGTCTGATTTAATGTCACTAAAATGTTTAAAATCAACATGAACAGGAGTATCTTTGACCTTACTCGGTTTTGTATATAAAGTATTAAATGGCACAAATGGCAATATTTGTGCAGATTTATCTGTATATTTTGCAATTTATCAAAAGGAATACTATAAAAGTGGGTGAAGTTGTAAAAAGTATGGAATGAATAACTTTAACATTATAATATTTTTTTGCCTTTTACCTACAATTTAGTAATATACTCATAAATTATACTGCCATACAATATATTAATATTTCAATATTATTGGTTGCTGATTTCTTGAGCATGATCAAGATCCTGACCAAGATCTTGAGCACACACGTATACAGTGTTGCTGTGTTTTTTTCCATCTGCCATTTGGACAATAATGAGTGGACTGAGTTAAAAAATTAAATATTAGACTGCAACCAAAAAGCAAACAGCATGATTTGCAAGTAGTAAGCTGTATAAAGTAGCATTCTTCAGTTCAATACCTTATATAAAAGTCTAAAAAACTAAAGCGACCTTATATAAGTGTTCATTAAACAAGCATGGCACATCACTTTTGTCTTACAGTACATAGACTTTTTAATTAAGGGAAATCTAAAGTATTTTTGGAATACTGCTTCTAATCTCTGGGGTGAAATTGCCAGAACTGGCAGTATTGCAAAAAAAAAAAAAAAAAAGCTAAGGTGAACCTCAGATCTAGAATGGGTTATTGTGCTGTTTCAGCAGTTCCTGACATAGATTATGAAGAGGATCTTATTAAACTCATAGCCAAAAGGAACAACAAGATATCCGCACAAAGCTGAGCACACTATAAAGGCTACTTTTCCAACAGGGCCTTTGCAGCTGTTTGTTTTTTGTAACATTTCATGAGTTCCATAAAAAGAAAGAAATAAAACATTCTTTCTATTCATAAGACATTTCGTGTGCAGCTGTTTATTTATATTATTTGTAGTTTGCTCTTCGAAGTATGTATTTATTACGAAAACATTACACCTTCAAAACACGCACTGCTCCCTGCATCTTAGACGTGAAGTTCACATTGTTGTTCGATACATATAATTATTTCATCTACAGTAGGTGTTTGATGTGTACGTGTGTTTGTATGTGTGTGTTCTTTATTCCATGTTCTGAGCTTTGCTGAGCTTTGATCTGTTCAGACACTATGGCAACCCTGTTACCTAATAGCGTAACTATAGCAACACAAGCGTGTGATCTGTTCTCAAGGGCGGTCCAAATTTCCCATGACTCTGTGCTGCATGGATTTAGCATTCTGAATCTATCCCCCTTCTCTTCATAATTTTGTTCATAATATATAAAATAAACATAGATTTTTTTTTGCCATGCATTTAAATGCAAGTATGTATTTGGCATTTTTAACATATATTCTGAGTTATAGTGAAGAGCAAGACATTACTGCCTGTTTAGTTATACAGTATAATGATTAGAACTATAATTTAAACAGATTTAGCATAATTAAAAAATTTTTTTTAATGTTGTGTATGTTGTGTATGCACAGGTGTGCATACTCTACTGTATGTTGTGTGTGCACAGGTTCTTTGATATGCGTCTCGTTTTCAGGCTGTCCCACAGGAGAAGTGTTCGACCCTCACTTCCTTTTACAAATTCCCCAGTCTAGGGAAAAGATTAGTAGACACAGTTTGTACTGATGACTGAAAACAGCATTATACTGTACATTAATGATCCACAACAGATAATAATGATAGATAATATTATTCATCAGATATACAGTATCTGTATATCAGTGTAATATAATTACTATGAAGAATGCCTCCCTACTTATACGCACTGCAAGCTGGAAGACAAAATTGTGTGTATTGTTGATCTACATCCTTGGCAGTGGTAATTAGACTAATGATTTTCAATCTCATGATTTTCTGTTTTTGATGAGTGTCCACACATTACATGTATCAAATATTGTCCCATGTGTAATGCACACATGCCATGTGTTCAGAGCAAACTGATTTCCTTATTATCACAGATTCAGACCTGACACCCTTTCTAATAACGAAAAAAAATTTAATAATGAAAACTCTTTGATGTGGCCATATTCATAGAGAACCTAACAAAGCTGTATTTTTGTTCTGCATAGTAATTTACCTTGTCAATAATAAAATCCGGAAAAGAAGATGTAAACTTATCACACAACAATACCATCTTTCTGCTGTGGTGGTATTTAAACAGATTTCAGTCAAACTAAAAAGCCAAAGATGATCGACAGAAAGACCATCAACAAGCATCCAAGTGACACGAAAAGTAAATGAAAATGATGTAAGTGTAAATATTTGTGCAAATATGTGTTATATACTGATGGAAGAAATTTCTGAAACCATGCAGTAAAGCAGGACTTAAAAAAAAGGAAACGTTCCGCATGTTGCATAGAGGAAATCCACATTTTTTCATCACACTATGATTACATACAGTACATGTTACAAATACTGTAGCTTAACAAACCAATTACTAGCTGGTTAGAGAAATACACGCTGGTCTAATGGGTTTTTGTGCTGTTAAGCCTCTATTTGTCACATATACATTACTGCACAGTGACATTCGTTCTTTGCATATCCCAGCATAGCTGGGGTCAGAGCACAGGGTCAGCCATGATACAGTGCCCCTGGAGCAGATCAATAGGAAGTCAGTTATTTTGGGTTGTTTGCAAAACACAAACAGTGGAATTTAAGGCTCTTCTCCTACCTGTAGGTGATTTATACAATGAGACACTGAGGAAGCAAAATTGTGAAGGGATTTTTGATATTTCAGATTGTTCAGCCCTGGCGAGGCATTAAACCTATGATGAAAAGTGGCTAATAGCTTCCTTAGTTATGTATAATTATATAGTTTAATGTTACATCATAATGGATTTGGCATTTCCCCCTTATTAAAATGCAACTATTTTAATGTGATATTAATGTTAATTGATGTGACATTTAATACATTTTTGGATGTGAATGACTGAAATATGGCTTACAACGAAATGTTCTACGATTTTACAAGAAATTGTCCAAAAAGTTTTCCTGAAAATGTTTAGTAGAAAGCAAGTGTCAAATTCTTATTAACACTGTGTTTAATTTATTGATTGTTCTTTTAGTCCCATAAACTCCCAAATCCACTGCATGAACTTGAGTTTCAATTACCAAATGTGTATCATCTTTAGCAATCTAGCAATTTAGAAAAATGTAAAAAAAAAATACATTTTATATAGTTTATACTTGTTTAATAGTATATATTATAGTTAATATATAGTTTAATGTTACGACATAGTGGATTTTGTCAGTCAACTAACCTGGAGTAGACCAGAAGACTTAGCTTTAGCGGTTAGCCCTTGTAGCGTGGATGGCAAACCCAAACGCGGAAGCAAGCGAGAAGGCAGGATAACCACGCGATTTAATCTTAGGACTCTCACAACAACGGAGCAAGGGAAAAACACAAATTTAACCCGCGTCCTATAAACACACACTCTAGGCAGAAAGATAACCCAAGATAGTGAGTACTCTCGAATTGGAAGCGATATGAGCTGATCCGACATGGGCGAAACTCAATGACTGAGTGACGTGAACCGCAAATCTTGTCTCCTTTTATGCTTCCTGCTTTTGCGACCTGGCTACTTCCGGGTCCTTGTGCCGGTCGCGGCGCGAGTGTGTGTGACAGTATCCCCCTGTCCAGGACCGACTCCAGACGGTCCTGGGGTGGAGGATACCCGACGACGGTAATCCCTGATAAGTCCTGGGTCCAGGACAAAGCGGGCCGGAACCCACGACCGCTCCTCGGGGCCGTAGCCTTCCCAATCGACCAGGTATTGGGTGCCTCGACCCCTAGGTCGCGAGTCGAGGATCCGACGAACGGTGTAGGCAGGGGCACCGTCTATGATTCGGGGGGGAGGGTGGAATCATTGGAGAGGTGGTGAAGGGTTTGAGCTGTGAGGTGTGGAATACCGGGTGAATTCAGAGCGCCGCAGGCAGCTGGAGCCGGTAGGTGACAGGGTTGATCCGGAGGTGAATGCGATAGGGACCGATGAACCTGGGTGACAACTTCTTGGATTCTGTGTGGAGGTGGAGGTTTTTAGTTGAAAGCCACACCTTGTCATCTACGTTATACAACCGTCCCGGAGGGTGCAGACGGCGATGCTGGGTGGTGTAACGGGTGTTTGCTCGGTTAATGGCTTGGTTGACTTGGTTCCAGAGCCGTCGGCACCGGCGGACCAACTGTTGGGCGGACGGTACGTCAACCTCCAGTTCTTGATGTTCAAACATCGGAGGTTGGAAACCATGGCATACCTCAAATGGACTGAGATTGGTGGCTGAGGTGACGTGGAGGTTATGTGATAACTCAGCCCATAAGAGGTAGCGAGCCCAGGAGCGCTGGCGATCGGCGACGAAAAATCTCAGGTAGCGCTCCAGTTGTTGGTTGGCCCGCTCCGTCTGACCATTAGTCTGAGGGTGGTATCCAGATGAGAGACTACAGGTGGAATGGATCAGGCCTTCTAGAACCAGAACCGGGCAGTAAACTGGGGCCCTCTGTCCGAGACGATGTCTTTAGGGAACCCATGCAGGCGGACTACATGTTCTAATATCAGTTCTGCTGTGTTTTTGGCTGACGGGAATCCGGCAAGGGCCACCAAGTGCACGGCTGTGGAGAAACGGTCGATGATGGTCAGGATGGTGGTCTTTCCCTCCGAGTCCGGCAGGCCCGTGATGAAGTCAACGGCAATGTGCGACCAGGGCCGGCGAGGGACGGGAAGTGGATGGAGTTCCCCCGAAGCTGCTTGGTTTATGGTCTTCACCCTGACACACCGGGCCATCGAGGGCCACCAGAAGGCGCGCCTGATGGACTGTGTGGACCGTTGGCTGCCTGGGTGTCCAGCGATGGGCAAGGCGTGGCCCCACTGCATGATCTCGCTCCTCAAGGTGGGTGGCACATAGAGACGTCCAGGCGGCACACCTGCCGGTTCGTTCTCCATGGCGGACCCTTGTTTCCAAATCCCAACGAAGAGGTGCGATGATCTTCGTGGGTGGGAGAACAGGCGCCGGTTCAGCCCGGGTGACGTCTTCCTCATGCTGGCAGGAGAGGGTGTCGGCCTTGGTGTTTTTGGACCCCGGGCGGTAGGACAGATGGAAGTTATAATGTTCGAAGAACAGGGCCCACCGCGCCTGTCTCGGATTGAGCTGTTTTATGTTGCGGATGGTGATAAGATTCTGGTGGTCGGTCCAGATGATGAATGGCGCCCTGGAGCCAGTGATGCCATTCCTCCAAAGCCCACTTTATGGCCAGCAGCTCGCAGTCCCCTACCCCGTATCTCTGCTGAGTGGTGTCAAACTTTTTGGAGAAGAAACTACAGGGGTGTAGTTTCTGATCTGGACCTCGTTGGGAGAGAACAGCCCCAGCGCCCACATCTGAGGCGTCCACCTCCACAACGAATGGTTTACTTGTGTCTGGATGGAAAAGAATGGGGGCGGCGGTGAAGCGGTGACATAGTTGATGGAAGGCGCTGATGGCTGCTGGGTTGAAGCTGAATGGATGAGCTGATGGACGGGTCAGAGCGGTTAGGGGTGCTGCAACCGTACTGTAGTCCCGAATAAAGCGACGATAAAAATTCGCAAACCCGAGAAACCGTTGAAGCTGCTTGAGAGTCTTGGGTAGGGGCCAATGACGCACAACTTCCAGCTTCTGCGGGTCCATGGCCACACCCTGGGGAGAGACGACAAAACCCAGGAACGTGGTGGAGTGCTCGTGAAAAGCGCACTTTTCCAACTTACAGTACGGTTGGTGGGCGTGCAGTAAATACCGCCCTGACGTGTTGGACATGTTCCTCCTTAGTGCGGGAGTAGATGAGGATGTCATCTAGGTATGCAAATGCCCACCACCCTAGCATGTCCCGGAGAACGTCGTTGATGAAGTGCTGGAAGGCGGCGGGGGCATTGCAGAGACCAAAGGGGATGACCAGACTTTCGTAGTGCCCCGTGGGTGTGATGAATGCCGCCTTCCACTCATCGCCCTCTCTGCTGCGCACCACGTTGTAGGCGCTCCGAAGGTCCAACTTTGTGAAAATTGTGGCGCCAGAGAGAGCGTCCAGGGCAGAGTTGGTAAGAGGCAACGGGTGACGATTCTTGATGGTGATGTTATTGAGCCCCCGATAATCGACACACGGGCGAAGTTCGCCTCCTTTTTTCTTCACAAAGAAGAACCCCGCGGTGACGGGCGATGAAGTGGGCCTGATGGTGCCTTGGCGGAGAGCGTTGGTCACATATTCCTCCATCGCCTGCGTCTCGGTGGCAGAGAGGGAGTAGAGATGGCAGCGGGGGGGCACGGAGCCTGGCTGAAGGTCAATCGGCAGATTGTAAGGGCGATGTGGTGGAAGGTGGGTGGCGCGTCTCTTACAGAACACTTCAGCCAGGTCCCGATAGATGGCGGGGATGGCGTTGGTGTCGACATCGGGGGCCTCGGACTCCCTAGAACACGTCCTAGCCGGTGCTTGGATGCAAAGTTCGGAACAGGTCGGCCCCCACTGAAGGATGCGATTCTGGGTCCAGGAGATGAGTGGGTCATGTTGGAGTAACCAGGGGTGCCCGAGGATGATGGGTGGTGACGAGATGGTGGTGAGGTGGAACTGGATTAGTTCTTTGTGCTCGTTGATGATCAGGGTGACGGGTTGGGTTTGTGTGGTGATGGGACTGGATGATAGGGGGCGACCATCGACTGAGGTTATCCAAACCGGCTGGGATAACGCCTCAAATTTCATCCCCAGTTGCTTGGCGTAATTAGAGTCAATGAAATTTCCTGCGGCACCGGAATCGATGAACGCAGTACTTCCGACTCGTCTGTGGCCAAACTGGAGATGTACCTGTACCGCGAGACGGGAGATGTTGGTGATGACGGGAGAGATCTGAAGGGCGAAACTCAATGACTGAGTGACGTGAACGGCCATCTTGTCTCCTTTTATGCTTCCTGCTTTTGCGACCTGGCTACTTCCGGGTCCTTGTGCCGGTCGCGGCGCGAGTGTGTGTGACAGATTTGGCATTTTCCCCTTATTAAAATGCAACTATTTTAATGTGATATTAAAATACAATTACCAAATGTGTATCATCTTTAGCAATCTAGCAATTTAGAAAAAATAAAAATAAAAATAAATATACAGTTATATATATATATATATATATATATATATATATATATATATATATATATATAGTTAATAGTTTATACTAGTTTATTGCAACCATGGGGGGGTGCAATCCAGTGTCTTCTTGTGCCAGTCCCAAGTCTGGATAAATGCAGAGGGTTGTGTCAGGAAGGGCATCTGACGTAAAACATTTGCCAAATCAATGATGCGAATCAGAAATATAATTCCCATACTGGATCGGTCGTCATGGCCCGGGTTAACAACGACCGCCACTGGTGCTGTTGACCTACAGGGTGCCGGGGGAAATTGGGCTACTGTTGGTTGAGGAAGGGGAAAAGGCGTGTTAAAAAGCAGAGAGAAAAGAGGGAAAGAGAACAAAGAGTAGAAGAGGTGACTGTTGTGGAACAGGAAGCAGCAAATATTAGTAAAAGTGAGGTGAGAATGGCGTTGAAGAGGATGAAGAGTGGAAAGGCTGTTGCTAATTAGTTTGTTTAATGAGATCTTGGAGGGTGAGAGGATTCCAGAGGAATGGAGGAGAAGTGTATTGGTGCCGATTTTTTAAGAACAAGGGAGATGTGCAAAGCTGTGGCAATTACAGAGGTATAAAGCTAATGAGCCATACAATGAAGCTGTGGGAAAGAGTAGTGGAAGCTAGGTTAAGGGCAGAGGTGAGGATTTGTGAGCAGCAATATGGTTTTATGCCTAGAAAGAGTACATCAGGATGCTGGTGGAGACGTACAGAGAAGGTAATAAAGAGTTGCATTGTGTCTTTGAAGATTTAGAGAAAGCGTACGACAGGGTGCCGAGAGAGGAGCTGTGGTGTTGTACAGTATGAGGAAGTCTGGAGTGGCAGAGAAGTATGTTAGAGTGGTGCAGGACATATATGAGAGCGCTAAGACAGTGGTAAGATGTGCTGTAGGTGTGACAGAAGAGTTCAAGGTGAATGTGGGTCTGCATCAAGGATCGGCTCTAAGCCCCTTTTTGTTTGCTCTAGTGATGGACAGGATGACAGATGAAGTTAGACAGGAGTCTCCATGGACTATGATGTTTGCAGATGACATAGTGCTTTATAGCGAGAGCAGGAAACAGGTGGAGTAAAATCTGGAGAGGTGGAGGTACGCTCTGGAAATCAGAGGAATGAAGGGTAGCCGCAGAAAGACGGAATACATGTGTGTGAATGAGAGGGACCCAAGAGGAACGGTGAGGCTACAGGGAGCAGAGGTAAAGAAGGTGCAGGATTTTAAGTACTTAGGGTGAACAGTCCAGAGCAACGGTGAGTGTTCAAAGGAGGTGAAGAGGCGGGTACAGGCAGGTTAGAATGGGTGGAGAAAAGTGTCAGGTGTGTTGTGTGATGAAAAAGTATCAGCGAGAATGAAAGGAAAGGTGTACAGGACAGTGGTGAGACCAGCGATGCTCTACGGTTTTGAGACAGTGGCACTGAAGAAAAGACAGGAGGCAGAGCTAGAGGTAGCAGAGCTGAAGATGTTGAGGTTCTCTTTGGGAGTGACAAGGATGGATAGGATCAAGAATGAGTTCATCAGAGGGACAACCCATGTTAGATGTTTTGGAGATAAAGTCAGAGAGGCCAGATTGAGGTGGTTTGGACATGTTCAGAGGAGAGATTGTGAATATATCGGTAGAAGGATGCTGAGGTTGGAAATGCCAGGCAGGAGGTCTAGAGGAAGACCAAAGAGGAGATGACATGAAGTTAGTTGGTGTGAGAGAAGAGGATGCAGAGGATAGGGTTAGATGGAGGCAGATGATTCGCTGTGGCAATCCCTGAAAGGGAAAAGCCGAAAGACAAGAAGAAGAGTTTATACTAGTTTAATAGTATTAAACTAGTATATATTATAGTTAATATATAGTTTAATGTTATGTCATAATGGATTTGGCATTTCCCCCTTATTTAAATGCAACTATTTTAACGTGATATTAATGTTAATTGATGTGACATTTAATACATTTTTGAATGTGAATGACTGAAATAAGGCTTACAACAAAATGTTCTACGATTTTACAAGAAATTGTCCAAAAAGTTTTCCTGAAAATGTTTAGTAGAAAGCAAGTGTTAAATTCTTATTAACACTGTGTTTAATTTATTGATTGTTCTTTTAGTCCCATAAACTCCCAAATCCACTGCATGGACTTGAATTTCAATTACCAAATGTGTATCATCTTTAGCAATCTAGCAATTTAGAAAAATGTAAAAAAATAAATAAAAAAACCCATTGATCCAGTTATTTATCCAAACATGGTGATAAACAGGACATAACAATTACTAATTATGATTTTTGATATATTAAGATAATCCCCCTTCATTAAGATTCTGTTTAATTTTGAAATCTTAAACTATATGTAAGGAATGTGAATCACTGTGTGTGTTTGTGTGTGCATGTGTGTGTGTGTCTGTATGATTTCACAAGCCATTTGTAATAGTAATTCACATATCATCAAAGACTAGGGACCTTTTTTACTCTGTGTTTCATGGTTATGTAAGCCTTGCGGTGCTTTCTGAAATTACCTGATTCATTCTGTTGCTATGGTAACAAAGAAAATATTACTACCACCACCCTCGAACACACACACACACACACACACACATGCGCACAGAAACACATACATACAATGCATTTACAAATATCTCTAGAATGGCTTCATTCTAGGTAAAGAAACAAACACCCACACCCGTGAATCTAAAACTCTGCTTCTCCTTTTCTTCAGCAGTGCAGCACTGCATTTTACATCTGCACCACTAACAGCACCATAGCAACATGTTCTACAAAGACATTTCTCCTCCTCTTAACCCTTTACACAGACTAACTAAGCGTAACTAAGAGATAAGGTAAGAGAAAGGGAAAGATAATGCTGTAAAGATAGAAGAGATAAAGATATCACACCCAAACACGGTTAGTGAATCAAAAAAGATGGGAAAATGATACATAGAGTGGGTGCAGGAAAGCCCCTGAGCTTGAGGGGAAAGAGAGAGGGGGGGGGGGACTATGATCTGTAACTGAGAACAGGTACACACCTACTCCAGTTTTTCACAGCCAGACCCCATGAGACTATGCTAATTTTTTTTTAATCAAACCTGAATAAAATCTTCAATATGACTATCGTGATTATTTAGAACAGGGTTTCAAAAGCGAGTAATGTTTCAAAAGAAAGGAAACATGGAGTTGCAGCAATTTGGGGGATATATTCTTCTGCACAGGTCTAACAACAAGACAGGGCTTGGGCTGCACATTTGCCTGTTGTTTATAGGCAAATATGCCAGGGTACACTTCAATGCTGTGGTGCAAACAACATCATGCAAAATGCAGGAACCATAGCAGAAAGCAATTGCAACTGATCAACTTGAAAAATATACTACAAAAAGGCATAAACACACTTATACACAGACACATAAATGAGGAAGACAACTGTGTGTTCACACATGTTACAGTAACTCCACAATGTGAAAAAAACACTGTAATTTTGTAACTTAGTATGATGAGAGATCAACTTTTTAACATTCATCAGAATTCACATTGGCTTAGAGGATAGGACTGCAACATTATAGGAATAAGGTAAGTGATATATTAATTTTCTTTGTTTCACCCAATTATTAGAAGAAAAAAAAACAGATATGTAAGGGAAATTTCTAAAAATGTAAATCAGTGATTACCGTTATCAAAATAACACACATGAGCAATATTCTTCAGACCAAATGGCATTACTACTGTATGCATGACAAAACCTTTTCTATGATAACATGTATTCAGAAGTATGTACTGTACTGTAGCAAAAGCTACAAATATTATTTCACTCTTTTAAGTTGACTAACAATTTGTCAGACCTGTGATATTTTGGATATGGTGACTTGCAAAGCCATTGAGTGTGTGCACTACAGTATATCTGCTCAGTGCCTTGTGATTTCCATGCAGTCACTTCATCTTTCGCGGTTGTCATACCAGCAGCCTAGGATGGAACAGCCGGCCTTGAAATTTTAATGCACAGCAATTAAACCTTCACAATCGCTTAAGTGGGCTGTCATAGTCGCAATGGAGATGGAGAAGCTCTGGGATGAGGATGAGATGGCAACATTTTGGACAACACTGGGAAGACAGTGCATTAGTTATGCATTTATAAGGAATTTAGCAGCTTTTTTTATGTGGATGGGCATGTTCAAGTATGTGTATATTTGTATTCCTGCTCTGAAGTAATGTTAAATTTTGATAATTGCACTACAGTCATAGTGTTAACTGCACTCATTGTTTAATTACCTTTACAATCTTTATGACATCAGAAATTGCCATTATTGAATAATAACAATAGAAACAAGATATACACATTTAATATGTACTGTAATAGGCGCCACAGGGCTGTATTTGAAATTACATTTTGAGCAAATGAAAAATAAAGGTTCTCTTCTTGGCTCTCCAAACTGCTGAGCCATTGTCACCTTACAATACAGACTGAAGAAAATCAATGTTCTGTGAATGAATGCACCATTTATGAAAATGAAAGTTTTCAAATAGTCCATTTGTCCTGGTGTTTCTGTAAGTAAACCTTTCAGGAAAGCAGAGATCGGATGTACTTAGATAATTACCAATTAATATTGTACTTGCAGTAAATAGAACTTGAAATTTACCTGACTGTAATTAAAAATTAATGCTTATGCTCTTACTGTATTACATTTACATGAGAACATCAATACTTTTTATTTGGTAAGTTTTCATTTAAACATTCTTAATGCAAATCTCATGGCTCAAAGTACAACTCTGATGATTCAGGCATCAACCCTTTCCCCTCCTTGATCAACTACAAATTCAATTTATCATAGTGACTTTTGCTTTAATGTAATCAGAGATATTACTATTTCAGCTTGAAGTCCACGTATGTCCGCCTGTCTTTCTGTAAAGCAGAACTCTCTGACTAACTTATTAATACAAAGAAATAAACTTTTGCAAGGTTGAGTATCTTATACCGTATTCATGATAGGATGTACTTCTTTTGTTATCAGCCAAATACACTCAATGTTTAAAATATTGTACCATAGATCATTACATCTGGCACATGACTGCTCATACTGTACCATCTCTTTTACTCAACATTTTGATTGAGTGCATTAGAATGTGCTGTGTGCATGTACGATGTGCATGTACGATGTGTTTACAGTAAGCTATTGCATTGATTTGCTCTGTTGAGTGATGCCTATAGCCAGGCCCTTCTTGAAGGAAAAAGCATTGTATTTGTCTGAAAAAGCGATGGCTGCTGTGAGTTAATCTGACACATAACAGCTCATAATGTCCCTTCATTTAAATTTCATTTAATTTATGGTGCAAATTTAACTTTAGACAAATCACAAAGAACTGACAAAGTTTCATCAAATTCTGTCCAGCCAAATCTGAGACTGATTTGTTTGTAATGTAAAACTATCATTGAAAAAGTTCTGACCTATGTACAGACAAAACCTTATGTACTTTTATTTATGTCGAATTCTGTTTTACACAAATGGAGATTTAGCCTATTACACTTCTTCATACCATACCATACCACTTTATTTCTAAAGCACTTTAAAACAACAAAGCTGACCAAAGTGCTGTACAAAAGTCAACATTTAGGCCATAAAACAGCAGGGTAAATCGATAATAAATAAAATATATATATATATAATAAAAAATTTAAATGATGGTAACAAGAAAAAGAAGCAACTAAGAACATAGCAAACCAAATAACATACTTCTAATAATAATAGTCATAAAAAATAATGATAATAAAAGTAGCAGCAAGAAATAAAACACAGAACATCTAAATAAAATACTTTACACTGGGTTGAAGGCCAGAGAGTAGAAATGAGTTTTTAAACGAGATTTAAAAACAGCCACTGAGGGAGCTTGTCAAATGAGTAAGGGTAACTCATTCCATAGTTGAGGAGAAGCTACTGAAAAGGCTCGATCACCTCGAAGTTTGCATCGGGTTTTTGGAATTTGGAGAAGCAGCTTGTCAGTAGACCTGATGGAGCGAGATGGAACATATGGGTGCAGCAATTCCACCAGATAGGCAGGGGCAAGACCATTTAAACACTTAAATACAAATAAAAGAATTTTAAAACGGATCCTAAAATACACTGGAAGCCAGTGAAGGGAGGCCAAGATTGGGGTAATATGCTCCCGTCTGCCTATACCAGTTAAAAAACGAGCTGTGGCATTTTGCACCAACTGTAGGCGAGCCATAGTGGTATGGTTGATTCCGAAGAATAAAGCATTACAATAGTCAAGACGAGAGGTTACTGTATAAAAGCATGGACAACCGATTCCAGATCCCGCCTTGACAATATAGGCTTAATCTTTGCTACTCGCCTCAAATGGAAAAAACAGGATTTTACAACAGCATTTACTTGAATCATGGCTTTCTCAAATGGGGCCAAGGAGGAGAGGTCAAAGCGAGGAGATTTGCGGGAACCATTGGGTCTAAACAACATAACTTCTGCATGTTTTCCAATAGAAGTAATGTCTAACATACAGTAAGTGAGAGGAGCTGTATGACACTTAAGAAATGTAAAGCGGGATGGACCACAGAAAGAGTTCAACAACCAAGCATAATCCGGCCAAGGGTGCAGTTGGTCAATAGTCAACTGACCCATATTAATATATAATGTATGATGAGGAAACTTGAGTACAGAGACTTGCCAGAACATCCATAAATGTCACTCAGTAGAAATGGGGGTAGGTGAGGGGTCGGAGGAAGCTCATTAGGAATGGTAAATTGAACTGATTCTCCTGTCTGTTGAGCTGCCTGACCTGCAGTCTCCAAGGGGTTACTGTGACTGAGGTAGCCTGATCATTTCCAGAAAGCTAGAACAAATGTAGTTCAATATTGTTGATGTGCTTTGCATATTGTAGATTGATAAATACTGTACGTACTTGGGGGTGTGAAGTAAACATTTACTGTACCTGTATTTGAATTTTCTAAATCTAAATACAGTACTTGGTGTTTGAATAAGCGTTATAGAAAGCAAAACAATCTTCCTTGGATAACTGGTAGAAAATTGGAAATCACACTACAGGTCAAATAAATGTATAAACACTAAAGAGGGAATGTAACATCCATCAACCTATCCAGTTCTCTAGTGAGCATGACCTCCAGGTCACATTGATTTTTGCCAGCTTTTTAGTCTGATCTCTGGGTTTCCCTTGGGGCATGTACTGTAAGTGCTATCCACTTAACATTAGTCTCATCGGACTGCACTCTCCTCAACTGTTGAGATAATCTGAATACCTGTGATTTACGAGTGCACCTTAACGCCCATATATGCTAAAAGCACCACTAACCCTTCTCATAACGTCATCATTGTCACCAGTATATTGGCTAGACACCTTTATTATACCGTAGCAGGTACCATTCCTTTTTCACTAAGAAAGACATTACTTTCAGGTGGACGCTAATGTGATTCTCCTTCCAGTCAGTGTTGGATTCAATGCACTTCAGTACACTGGCTAAGCATTCAGGTTGATAACCCACTGTACTGTTCCTGCTTTTTGCCCCAGAACTCAAAAGTGATCCTTAACCACCCATTACCTGTTTGTGGATCAATTTCATTCACTTCAAATGGACATTGTTACAAAGGAGCTTTACAGAAAGTAGACTTACAGTAGAGTCCTAATGAGCAAGCTGGAGTCTATAGTGGCAAGGAAAAGCTTCTTTAGAACCCTTGAGAGGAACCAGATTCAGAATGTAACTAATGGATTACATCAGATGGTAGGATTATACTGTAAATTATAAATATCCTTATTAGATTAAATTATTAAATTATAAATATCCTTATTAGGACAAACAGTAGTAATGCATTCAAATTATGTTTGGTATGATTATATTGTGAGTTTCAATAAGCACAGGACATTTTAATAGTATTTTATAGTCTTTGGGTGATTTGGGGTTTTATAGTCCACTCAAGCATCTTGGGCATAATATAGCAATATCCCAGTAGCAGAAGATGTGTTATAAGTGCAGAAGTTTCAACCAGTTCAGCACAATCAGTACATTTACATGCACAGTTAAGTCAAGCTTTAGTTATAACTTGACAAGGCCATGTACTGTAATTGGACTACTGCCTTTGCCCCAGTATGCAAACATAGGAAAGAAATTGATTTATTAATCAAAGTATGTTAGACTCTATTGCCATAGTTGGCCCCCTTTTGTTAGTATTGGACTTTTTCCCAGTAGACCTTGTTATGTATGGCCCAGAGTATGGGAGTGAGGAGGATGTGCGGCAGATGCTGAACATGAGAGTGGCGTGTACCATGCACCCCTGGGACTTCAAAGGCGGATGTACTGAGCAGCGACGTTTGATCGCCACACAAGAGACAGTGGCTAAAAGGACTGCACGAGCTGCCGCAGCACTTATACTTTTGCCAAGAGCTAGTCTTTGTGATTCAGCCGCCATAAAAGAAAATTCAGCTGGGTTTGCTGCTGAGGTTACTGGAGGAGCGATACCCGACGTTGGCCGTATCGCATTCGTCTCCCAAGAATGACTGGGTGATGCTGGTTGGCCGTGACTGCAAGAGCTGTGGTGCCCAGGCGAGGCCACTCTGTCACGCTGTGATTGCCATCAGTCGACCGCCAAGTATCCATAAGCCAGCTCTGGACCCACATGTACAGTACAAACCCTCACTTCTTCCACCCTTCACATCCTTTCTTTTCCCCATTTTTTCCAATAAAACTACTTTTTTTTTGTAGTTTCCTGAAGACAGATGACACTACCTTCTGTGGGTGACTTCTTCTTCTGTTCAGCATTTTGCTCGACTTCCGTATTAAAGCCTGCGGCTCATTACTGTGGAGGCTTATCTTAAAAAACTTATTATTTTCTATGAGGTGAACACAATTGGTGAAACTAACAGTTATACAAGTTTTGAGCAAGATCTACAGTACACATCTCCTGAATGAGTTCCTCTCTATCTTGGTCAGTCCAGTTTCTATTTTTAATCACTGGTAATCTTCTAGCTTCCTTTTAAATGCCAGTGACCTATTTTATTAAAAAAAAAAGAATACAGTATAATTACATACAGTATAACTTCCGAGTGGCACAATAGGAAAGCATTTACCTTTTTTCTTGGAGGTCACATTTCAACCCCAATGATGCCACAGCCAACCGGTGGAAGTCAAGAGATCAAAATTTCCTATGGTCTTAATTGTAAGGGTGTCAATCACAGAGTAACTTCCCAATCATCGGTTTCTGCAAGCAAGCTCATATATGAGAAAGAAGGCAGCTGTTATGCTGTAACTGAAATTCTGTCATGCTGTGTTATTCTGTCCTGTTTTAAGGTTTTCTGACATTTCCCTTATACATATCTGTTCTTTGTCACTTTACGACAAAATAATTCCCTGTTCCTTAATGTATATGGAAATACTTCCTATGGCTCGTGTGCATGAATAATCATGCAAATGGATCACTGGAACCTTTTTGTCTTACTACAACATGCTATGTCTTTCTCCAAATGACCTACATGTTAATGACATTTGTCCTTTTGATGTACAGTACAAAGGACAGACAGTACATAACACAGGGCGCCCAGCCAAAAGGCTTATATACTATATTCTCTCTTTGCTGATAATAAACAGACAACTTCAGGGACATCATGTGTGTTTGTCCATCTGTCTCTCTCTCTCTCTCTCTCTCTCTCTCACTCTCTCCAATTTGGGGTCCACCGGTAAGTATATAGAGGCATGACAGACGCATCCAGCAATAATTCTTCCATTAATCTATTAAAATATTTAACATTATTAAATATTATAACACCTGTGTAGCAACATGCAGCAGTTGGAAGAGATCCATATGGCTAGCTTCATGTGTCTCGAAGGAAGCATGTGCTATCCTTTAACCACCCAGCTGGGACTTGTCATTACAAAGAGAGCTGGCTGGTAGATGGGAGTTGGCAGGTAATCAAATTTGGAAGAAAGTGAGGGGGTCATTCTATGAAGTGTGCATTTGTTCATTTAGCAGTTTTCAGTCTGACATCTTATTGTATATTCCAAAATTCTCTGTTCCACAAAACCTGCTCTAGAGCAAAAACTATAAACTTTTCTGTGGCACAGTTTTGATATATGACACACATTTTAACAGAAACTACCAGATTTCTGAAAAAAGTTTCTGCAGTAATGTGCTTTTGCAGAGCTAAAAGCATTCATGTCACATATACTGTAAATTACCCTAACAGCCCACTCACCACTCCACCAAGATACATGTCATCCATCTACTGTGGAGATCTCGTAAAAAGAGACAAGCCACATAAACCCTGAAAGCAGAGGTGTGTAAAAGACAGAACAGTTAATCTAAATTCGTGGCCTGCACAGCAAATAGATCGTCTACCAAGTAAAGATAAAGAAGTATTACAATGAGCTTGCGTTTTGAAACACTGACTCTGCTCAACATGTGGATGAATGTGGCAGCTGGTAGACAATTCATATTCAAGCATCCTTTTTTCGAGGATTCAAGGTGTGATAAGCAAAATCTAATTATCTGCTGTCATCCTCGTAGTCCTCATCATCATCATCAGTCTCCTTGGTAGTAGGCTGATATAGCGATGCTATAAATAGAAATACTTTATTGAAAATTAGCTCAATAGTCTGCCATATTTGCTGAGTAAGAGCTGGGAGACTAAAAAGCGCATACCAAGACGTCTCTCTATAATCTCCTAGTTGTAAAGTCATGCTTCTACCATCAGACCGTTTCTACAAGCAGAATTCCCATCAGATCTAAACTTTAATGCATGGCAACAAGAACGAGAGGAGAGTAATACTGATCACTGTCATATTAGCTAACACTGAAGAGCATAAAAGTAAAGCTGTTGTGCATCATTAGGTTTTGATAATGTTTCCTTATATTCCTTGGTGAAAAAGACACATTTGAGACCATTAGCAATTAAAACAATGGACAATGAGGCTTTCATGTTTATATACTTTTAAACCTATATTCAACAAAACACAGGGTGAAATATACTATAACAAGTGTAAAATTGAGCATGTGAAACTTTTAACTAGTTTTCAATAGGTCATTCCTGTGTTCCTTTCAACTTTGGCTGAGAAGAGACATTTCTAGCAAGCCTTAATGAAATGGAAAAGTTACATTTTATTCACACACTATGGCTCAAAAGTTTTTGATCACTTTCTAATTCCATGGTTGTTTATGTTTTTTATTTCTTTCTACATTGTAAAGCAATACTGAAGGTGTTCAAAATATTCAATAATCTTCTTTGAACAGTTGATACTGAAATGTGTCTGCTACTGTACTTACTGTATGCTCTGTAAAGTCTTCATAATGGCTCTAATCTGAGGTGCTGTTTGTTAATTGGTGATTTCTGAGGCTGGTGACTCTTAATGAACCTCTTCTCTGCAGCAGAGGTAAGTTTTGGTCTTGCTTTCCTGGTTCATGAGAGACAGTTTCATCATGGTGCAAATACACTTGACAATACTGTTCTTGCAAGAACTATTCCAGAAAAATATTCCAGGACCTCCGTGTCCTAAAATAACTACTGACTGTTGTTATTGTTGTTACATAATTAACTAATTCCATATTTGTTATTTCATATTTTTTAAATCCCCAGTATTGTTGTACTGTACAACGTACTGAAGAAAATAAATCTTAAAAAAAAAAAAAAACTTTTGAGCGTTAGTACTGTAAATACTTGAATCACGATATACAAATTATTTATTTTGGGTATTATTTCTCTCAATCAGTACACCACACAGGACCAAACCATTTTTAAACATGCACAATTATTAAATTGTCTCTTTGCACTCATTCTGGACATTCATGGAAACGTATTGACACTTCACACCTGCACATTCATGCACATTTACATGTTTATATCTCATTTCTTGGCTAATTGCACACAATTCACTTTAAATTAGACAGTTTCATGCATATTTGCAACCCCCAAAATTTATTTTGTCATTTATTTACACTAAAATGTCTATATTTTTATAGAGACTTTTCATTCGTACAGCTAAGTTTTCTTATATTTTTCTTATATCTTTCTTATATTGTATATTTATTTTCTATTATATACTTTTTTATTCATATTTATTTCCTATTAATTATCTATATTTTAAGGTCACGGGCGGTCGTATAAGCATTTCACTGCATATTGTACTGTACAGTATATGACTGTGTATGTGCCAAATAAAATTTGAATTTGAATTTGAATATTTGTATTTTTTTCCTTTTTGGTTTGGAATTGGGTTACTGTATATTAGATATAACTACCGTAAAAAGTAAAACTATCAAATAAGAATCTGTGTTTTCTAATCATTTCCTTAAAAAATCAAGTGGCTAATACCTTACATTTCTCAATATATCCACCAGATTGTCTGCACATTTAGTACTTTGTATACTGTAAATTGAACTTGCATTATTAGAGAGAATACATTTTTTATTCAACCATTCCATTATGCATAAATATGTTGACAGCCTTTGTGACATAAAGATGCAAAGTAAGAGAGTTAGAGAGTGGATCAATTACCTGACACACATCAAACATGACAGGGCACATATTTTAACACTGCACTACAGAAACATGTTGAAGACGTAAAAGACAGCTGGAGAGTCAAAACAGCTTTCAGCAAATTATTACCAGAAGGCTTAATGTGAATCACAACTATATTTAGGAATACTTAAAAAAAAGTATCAAAAGTACATGCTTTTGCATTAATGCTTAATACAGTATATACTTTATTGTATACTAAATTTACTATTTTGAACCAACCTGCGAGAACTTAAGTGTATGGAGATAAATATGGAATAAGGTTGGTGTTGTTTAAAATGTGGTAAAATATGTTCTCACTTTTCAGCACCTGCCTAAAGTAATGCCATTTGTTAAATTCACTAACATGTCAGTATCACGTCAGTATCACTGACAAAAAACTCATCAGATAAAATTTCCTTTGTCTCTAATTACAATGAATATTAGCAGGAGGCAGTTATAAATTAAGGATGTTTGCCATCCAGATGATCGAATTTCAATTAGGATGGTCTGTTTGGACAAAAACAGATACAGAGAGAGACTCCAACAGCATGGACGAGCAAAGACAGGATGAACAAACATATACTCAGAGGGTTTGGCCTATTTTATTTTGGCTTGCTCCAGAATGGCGCATACTGTATGCAGGTTGAGAAACCTCATTTGGATGTAAATGTAGAGCACTGCAAGATGCACTCCAAAAAGGAAAATCATTCATTCATTCTCTATACCGCTTAATCCTGTGTTCAGAGTCATGGGGGACCTGGAGCCTATCCCAGGAGACTTCGGGCACTAGGCGGGGTACACCCTGGACAGGGTGCCAATCCATCGCAGGGCACACACACATACACACACTCACACACCCAATCACACACTACGGGCAATTTACGAACGCCAATTAGCCTAACCTGCATATCTTTGGACTGTGGGAGGAAACCGGAGTACCCGGAGGAAACCCACCAAGCACGGGGAGAACATGCAAATTCCATGCACGCAGAGACGAAATCGAACCCAGACCCTGGAGGTGCAAGGCGACAGTGCTAACCACTACACCACCGCGCCGCAAAGGAAAATCAGACAAAGTTAAAAACAGTCAGGGTGGCTCATTGATAGATGATGAACTAAAAATTGCACAAAAAGTTCTGTTTGAATCTGACCTGTATCAAGTGATCTTGAGTGAACTGCTTTTAGGTGAAATGACATCTCTTAAATTTACTCCAGTTCAAGTTCCCTACTTTAGTTGCTTAATTCTGTAGTTTCTAACATGGACATGGTACTCATTATCGTATGAAAGAACAACTTCAGAACCACTATGACCAGTGCTTAATGTGAAAAAACCTTTACACTAACTTTCCTTTATGAAGTCTGAATCCATTTAGCTAAAAGTTAACTAGCTAAATCATTAATTTAATAATAAATTATTTACTACACTAGAATTAGCTAATAACAAATTCTCATTCATTTTAAAAACATAAACTATGAAATTTATGGACCTGTCTGACTCATCCTGATGTCCCGGTTCTGGTCGGAGATCTCGTCACATGTGTCTCTTTGGGATGCGTCTGGTGTCTGGGGACGGTTTCACTCTACCATGAAGACGGTTCTTGCCTCGACTGATGTTCACAGCTGTTTCCCTGAGGACTTGACTTGGCTGCAGTTGCTCGATAGTTCAAGACTAGAATTTCCTACAAGTCTACCTGAGTCTCCAATAACTACATGGACTCCATATTAACATCAATTAACATCAACTGTTATACTGAACTGCCTGCCACCTAACACGCTGTATAAATGCAGATCATTTCCTGGTTTCTGTTTCACCCAGATGAGGATGGGTTCCCTGTTGAGTCTGGTTCCTCTCAAGGTTTCTTCCTATTACCATCTCAGGGAGTTTTTCCTTGCCACTGTCGCCCGCGGCTTGCTCACCAGGGACAATCTGACCATTTTGATTCATACACATTCACATTCCATACAGACTTAAATAATTCTTTTGATTGTGTAAAGCTGCTTTGCGACAATAACGATTGTTAAAACGCTATACAAAATTTTTTTATTGAAATTAGTTACGAAATTGAAATTAGTTACAAAATAACTATAACTAACCAGCAAAATTATCACTTTAACTAACCAGCTAATAGGAATTGTTGTAGTCAGTTCCTGCCAAGTTGGTGATGAGCAGAGTGCCTACAGTTGAGCTTGAAATGTGCAAATTCCTTATGGAGACCTTATGGAGGGTTTGTCCAATTCTTTATATACATTCTACAGTACAGTATGTCAACCTCCCAGATAAATAAATAAGTAAATAAATAAATAAATCTACCAATAATAACAGCTATATTGTTTTTAGTTCATACCACTAAATCATGATTGTTGTATCGTAAATTTCTTTTTTAATTTTAGGACATAGTAATTAAGTTGCTGTGTGGGGCAAAAACAGTCCTCCTAAAGCATCTGTCATGGTCTTATAGCATTAGCTACAAATTCAAAGGGTTAATTGGTTGGTTTTTACTTGACCGTCATAGGTCACCTCATATGTTCCCTACTGAACGCTTTTCAATTCTGAGGCCGGCTGTGAAACATGCATGCTCTTTTTCTTGCTAGTTCTCTAGAATATATATTTTTTATAAATTGATCATCAGTGATGCTGTAGAGAACAAAATATATCAAATCATAACTTAACATTTTATTGGTTATAACTTCTTGTTGATTACAACAGTTTACTATCCACTTGCTGAAATGTCGTTTGAATCATCTTTTCTTATAGTCCCATTACTCTCTCTGCTGGCTGAACACATTCACTGCAGTCTGAGAGATTTAACATTTTATTATAGTTTTACAGAGCGTATCATATCAGACACAGCACCTACTATAAATGGCAAGCCTACAGTACTTAACAGAGAGATCAAAGGAAAATACACTTTATATACAGGCATTTTATTGGAAATATGGAAATACTACATATGAAGTTGTGTCAACGGTGAACTTGATTGTACCGCAAAGATAACTGACAAAATCATAGTTAGGAATTAATATTTACCACATGAGCATGGAGTCGATAAGCAAAGAACATACTGTAATTTTTTCTCACACACACATACTGGTTATGTACACACAATCATAAAAATCTATATTCTTTTTGGAATATTTGGAAATTATATCCTTTGTACATGTAAGAACGAGCACTGTGTCATTTCTATGTAATTATGCTAATACATAATTTTAAACTTTAACTTTTAAACATTGTCTATTAAATTAATTGTAAATTTATTAAAATATTTTTCTATCAACCTAGATTATATATGTACAGTATGAGGCTTAAATCATGTCTTCTCAATATAAATGTATTCTCTATAAGTTTTCACGAGTTTTGAGATTGATTAATTACGACATCAAACTGAGGGGAAAATGGGCAGAGTGTCAGACAGCATTATTGAGTTAATTGATTGGGACAATGTACACCATTTACTGAAGTGTATTTATAGTCAGTGAAGTGCGAAATGCTGGCATTCAATCAAGATAGATTTTTTAGCGCAGAAAACAGGATCTGACTGCTGTGTCGTAAACATGGTAGTGAATAAATGGTTTGCAGTTGCAGTGTGAATGATACTTAAGTCATTATTAAGTCCAGAGGGTTTATAAACTCTGCCATGCTGCTCCCGTTTAAGAGTGCATTTTGAGCCCTGATATAGGCAGTGCATTATGGTCTTAGACTTCCAAGTGTTTGTTAAGCCTTTGGAGTGCATCTCCCACTATATCCAGTTCATGTTGAAGCTCTTCGACCACACTGTTAATGCTGGGCATGTCCCTCAGCACACACACGCTCTGTGTGTATGGGTTGTAGCGCACAGTGAAAGGCCGCTTGATGGTCTTAGCAAATTCTCTGTCAAGGGAAAGAGATGAGTAACAAATAATAATTTAATAGGCAAATACAGTACATGCTTTTTTTTGCCTAAATCTAATACATGCATTCTTTTAGATTAACTCTATTAAATGCATGTATTTGTTCCCAATTAAATGCATGTAAATGTATTTGCTCCATTGTTTTTAAACCAAATGCATGAGCCATTTATAGATATATACTGTAGTTTAGTTTAGAATTGCCAATATACTGTAAGGTTTAAGTAATTTTCTAAAAAAAAACTAATGTTATCTAACTGTTATTAAACAATAGAATAATTGGTATTACTGACATTTTGTATTAATTTATTGTGCTTAACAAAACATCCAAACATCTTCTATTCAGTGTATGTTATTAAAAGATCCCCAACATCTACATAATCTACATTTTCATTTATTCAGAACCGGTGGAAAATATGTCTTTTGGCTGCCCCTATTGAAGGGTCACCACAGCAGACCACCCGATCCGCAAAACAACTTGGCACTGGTTTTACACCGGATGCCCGTCCCAATACAATCCCTTCCAATTTTATCTGGGCTTGGGACAGTAGCGAGGAATCAAACCCGGAGCTCCTGCTTGGTAGGCGAGAAACCTACAGTACCACTGAGCCACCAATGCTCTCTCTCCATGACATGTTTACATTCTGCAAATGAGGTTTGAAGATAAAGGTTATCATTAACTTACCTCATTCTAGCTTTGGCCTCTTCAAAGCTCTCAGATATGAAGTAAACTTCCTGAAAAGTGGTTATGAGACACTCCTGTTTGCAAGTCACTTTGGGCTCAAACGGCAGGATTTTGGCACTGCCGGAGAGTGCGTGCTGTAAAAGGAACTCATTGTGATGGTTGTACTTTTACAATATAAATCATAATATACTCATAATGTTATTATCATTCTTACCCATTTAAACATACTGTACGGTGTGCATGCATCTTCTTTGGTGGCTATTCTGTTTATTTAAATTGTAATGGCTTTATACAGTAATTTGTATTGGGTAGCTACCTGAAGTTCACTGATGGATGAGAGAAGACCAGCCCCGTATGCTCGAAGCTGGCCATCTTGCTTACACAAGCCGAACTCCACTGTGAAGAAGTAGCACTGCAATTAAAAATGGACAAGTGTTCATGGTGCAAATTCTATGCTGGCAACATTTATTTTTTAGTATTTTTTTATTTTATTTTCAGGCCACTGAATCACTATTGTGCAGCTTCAGGCTTCTTGATTCTTTCTCTAGGTTATTGCCTTTGTGGAGTTAACCCTGTCTACTTGTATACTGTATGTTTCCTCTGAGCTTGCCAAAACCATGCCAATAGGTGGACTGGATATGCTAAATTATCCCTGGATGTAAATGAGTGTGTGAATGTGTATGCATGATGCCCTGTAGTAGACTGGCATCCCATCCAGGATGTACTATTTGTGTTCAATGTGTACTACCTTGTGAACAATGTTCCAGGGATAAGCTGAACACGATAAAGAGCTTACAGAATGTGAAGAAATTATGAATAAAATTAGGTTAATATCTTATGAACAAATGAATCTAACAAAATTATGAATATAATAGATAGATAGATAGATAGATAGATAGATATATAGATATATAGATACAGTAGATAGATAGATAGATAGATAGATAGATAGATAGATAGATAGATAGATCTATTTATTATATTCATAACTTTGTTAGATGCATTCGCAATAAAGCATTGGCAGAAATTTTCAGCACTAAAATTTGTAATGATTAAAAAAATAACTTGATTTGGCAGATGTAATTGTGAGTAACAGAAGACTCACAGTTGCCAGTTTCTGTACAGCATCATCAGAGGCCCCCAGTGAAGCTAGGCCTAACTCTTGAGAGAACTGAGCAAAACTTGGTTCTGCCAGCAAGGGAACATGACCAAGCAGCTCATGACATGTGTCTCTGCAACACAAAATACCACAACAAAAATAAAGTGGCGAACTAGATACTGTAATACTCCAGGCTGATGTTTCAGTCAAAGCTAGTATGGATGAAGATAACAGATTTTTTTTATGCTTACTGTATGTCTTATATCCAAAGTTAAAGTCTTATGTCGTATTAACTTTCAAATATAATGCTCAACAAACAAAAAATGCATATGAGCTGAAGAGCAGTGGTGTCACAGATGACAGTAAATGTATCACCAACTAGGCAAACAAAAACCAACAAGGCAAACAAAAAGCACACTGACAGCTGTTTTTTTGTGCTGAGATGAGATGATGAGACTGTTGCAGAGACAAACAGAAAGCAGGTGGTTGTGTGTTTATTGTTCCAGGACAAATGTACTGTATAATGTAGGATGTACAGTATGATGTCGTACTCACGGCTCAGGTGTGTAGAGAGGATGAGAACTGTGACGGATGTACTGAGTACAGTGGAACACACGAAATGCCAGACCTGCCAGGAAATCACGAGGTGACAAATATCCAGCTACCGGGCGAATTGTAAAGCCTGTTTGCTCTAAAGCAGGGACACAGACAGGACATAGTGTATAAGCATATATGCACATGCACAGTTTTATCAAGACTATTTTTTAATTATTTGAAACTTAAACGTGCTCAGCTTCCAAATGTTGCTAGAGTTCTACTTGAAATTCATTGTTCAAAAGAATAATTATGGACCAGTTTTGTTCTGGATTATTATCTAAGAGTACATTAAACTTAATGCTGTCATTTCTTAACATGCTTACGCCAATAGAGGCCATGCACATGATAAAATAGACATAACTTTCTGCAGTTATTGCATTTTCTGGCTAGGGTCATACATAGGCAGTCAAAAGTTTGGACACACCTTCTAATTCCTTCATCTTTCCTGATTTATATTTCTTTCTACTCTGTAAAACAATGCTGAAGGGATCCAGAATATGCAATAATTGTTGTTATTGAGATGTGTCTGTCACTTTATGCAGCATTGGACTGTCCAATACCTCAGTCCCTGATGAAATATCTACAAAATAATGTACATACATTGTTTTATATAGTTTTTGTACATTGTTTTTATATTGTTTTACACAACAAATATTTGTTGTCTAATATAATATTTCAGCATTGGTCTGCTCACTACCCTAGCCCAGCAATGAAGAAATATACACATAAGGTTACTCTTGAACACAGACTCCCCCATTCCACATAAACTCACCTACACTCGTCAATGTTGCAGCACTGGACTGTTCAGTACCTCAGCCCAGCAAAAGAGAACTGTTAACTTATCTCACTTTAAACAAACTAAAAAAAAAAAAAACAGCTCATTTGCACTACATGTATTTTGCACTGTTCCACTTTGCACCATATCAGCCCTCTGTTACTGTATGTTATCTGTGCCTTTTTGCAGGAGGAGTCAAAGTTTTTTTCTTTGTACTTAGTGATGTTGTAAAGGAGGCACAATTTGATCTTGCTTTTCTGGGATAGTTTTTATGAGAGCCAATTTTATCATGGTGCTTTATGGGCTTTGGCAAATGCACTTGACAATACTGTTCTGGCAAGAACAGTTTCAGAACAGCTGACCTTTGGGTCTAAAAGGAATAACTGTTATTGTTACTTAATTACATAATTTTATATGTGTCATTTTTATACTTTCCAGTATTTTTCTAAAATGTAGGAAATAAATAAACATTGAATTAGAAGGTTATCAGAATCATGAACTGTATTATTATCATCCATTATTGCTCTGAAAAGCATAACTGGTAGAGTGAATAACTGTCTTACCTTTGAGAAAGTGGGATACATCCTCAAGCTGAGGGATGTTGTCTTCCCTAAAGCCACACTGCTGTGTAAGCAGAGGCAGGTTACGCAGGTACTCTTTACAGGCATGTGTAGGGTAGAGCTTATTCAGCTCCCTGAACACTACACCCCATGTCCTCACCTCCTCTTCTGTGAACTCCACATGTGGGATTGGGTCTCCACTTCACGTTGGGTTGGGAAGAAGCAATAAATTAATGTGTACCAGGTAAAAAGGCTGAGTGATATACAAACCGGATTCCAAAAAAGTTGGGACACTAAACAAATTGTGAATAAAAACTGAATGCAATGATGTGGAGATGGCAAATGTCAATATTTTATTCAGAATAGAACATAAATCAAGGAACAAAAGTTTAAACTGAGAAAATTTATCATTTTAAGGGGAAAATATGGTGAATCAAAATGTCATGGTGTCAACAAATCCACAAAAATTTGGGACAAGGCCATTTTCACCACTGTGTGGCATCTCCCCTTCTTCTTACAACACTCAACAGATGTCTGGGGACCGAGGAGACCAGTTTCTCAAGTTTAGAAATAGGAATGCTCTCCCATTCTTGTCTAATACAGGCCTCTAACTGTTCAATCGTCTTGGGCCTTCTTTGTCGCACCTTCCTCTTTATGATGCGCCAAATGTTCTCTATAGGGGAAAGATCTGGATTGCAGACTGGCCATTTCAGTACCCGGATCCTTCTCCTACGCAGCCATGATGTTGTGATTGATGCAGAATGTGGTCTGGCATTATCTTGTTGAAAAATGCAGGGTCTTCCCTGAAAGAGATGACTAGATGTTGTTCTAGAACCTGAATATATTTTTCTGCATTGATGGTGCCTTTCCAGACATGCAAGCTGCCGATGCCACACGCACTCATGCAACCCCATACCATCAGAGATGCAGGCTTCTGAACTGAGCGTTGATAACAACTTGGGTTGTCCTTGTCCTCTTTGGTCCGGATGACATGGCGTCCCACATTTCCAACAAGAACTTCGAATCGTGACTCGTCTGACCACAGAACAGTCTTCCATTTTGCCACACTCCATTTTAAATGATCCCTGGCCCAATGAAAACGCCTGTGCTTGTGGATCTTGCTTAGAAATGGCTTCTTCTTTGCACTGTAGAGTTTCAGCTGGCAACGGCGGATGGCATGGTGGATTGTGTTCACTGACAATGGTTTCTGGAAGTATTCCTGAGCCCATTCTGTAATTTCCTTTACAGTAGCATTCCTGTTTGTGGTGCAGTGTCGTTTAAGGGCCCGGAGATCACGGGCATCCAGTATGGTTTTACGCCCTTGACCCTTACGCACAGAGATTGTTCCAGATTCTCTGAATCTTCGGATGATATTATGCACAGTTGATGATGATAACTGCAAAGTCTTTGCAATTTTTCGCTGGGTAACACCTTTCTGATATTGCTCCACTATCTTTCTGCGCAACATTGTGGGAATTGGTGATCCTCTACCCATCTTGGCTTCTGAGAGACACTGCCACTCTGAGAAGCTCTTTTTATACCCAATCATGTTGCCAATTAACCTAATTACTGTTAATTGGTCTTCCAGCTCTTCGTTACGCTCAAATTTACTTTTTCCAGCCTCTTATTGCTACTTGTCCCAACTTTGTTGGGATTTGTTGACACCGTGAAATTTGGAATCAATATATTTTTCCTTTAAAATGATACATTTTTAAACTTTTGATCTGTCATCTATGTTCTATTCTGAATAAAATATTGACATTTGCCATCTCCACATCATTGCATTCAGTTTTTATTCACAATTTGTTTAGTGTCCCAACTTTTTTGGAATCCGGTTTGTATGTAATATGGTTGAATTATAGAAAAATAAATGGAAAATGTGACATACTGTTTGTAGTTCATCGCAATGTCAGAAAAGTACTTCCTTCTTTTACGGTAGACACTGTCTTTAAATCCCTGAGACAGATATTTATGCCTGTCAATTTCCGAGCTAATGCAATCGATGGAGAAAGTGTGGCAGTTACAAAAACACTCACAGGATGATCAGCATCCAGGTCGGAACCGTACATCAGAACACGATTGGCACATTTATCAAGATCTGAGATCTTCTTGGGGAACCAGGGTTCTTCTGAGATAACTATAAAAAACAATAAGAGTTTAATTGGCATCATAAAGAAGCTTTGTTAAACCATCATGTACTGTATGCTTGTGTAAAAGGGAAAGAGTTATACCATCTTCAGGTGTGCTCTGTCTGTCCGGTAAGTCCATGTAGATGATGTTTGTTTGTTTTCTCAGCAGCTGAATAATTTTGTTCAGAGACTCTCTCTCACTATCACAGTCAACGAACACCTCCAGCTCAGAGTTATGGCGCATGGACTTCCGAGACTCAATGTGCAAAAGGCTGATATGATGTTCCTGGTTGTGAATGAACAGGAAAACGAACAAATGCAGCTGCCGTATTTCTGTTATTATACCATGCCTTACACACCAATATTTACTGTACTATACTGTAAATGTACTGCTTAGACAAAAGGACACTAAACAGTATCAATCATTGTATTGTGAACTGTTAATGTATTCTCAAAAATACACCATTTATATCTTAAATGTATCATTTGTTTAAAAAAAAGGGAATATCACATTAAGACTGTAAAAGGTAATATTACTACTACTACTATGACTAAAAATAATAATAATAATAAACCAGTAATGTTTTTTTTAAAGAAAATGCAGATTTTGGCTAAGAGAAAAGTAAAAACAGTCTACCTGAAAAAGTTTTAATGCCTTTACAAGGTTGCCGACTTCATTCTTTAGAGAGAAGACAATCGCAGCATGTTCTCTTTTGGATGACAGGGAATCATCTTGGTTCTCATTAGTATGATTAAATGTGGATTTATTCATCTTTAAACAAAAGGACACAACACAGCAAGGAAGTTTTTTATATGAAGTATAATGAAGTGTTATATGAAGTATGAAAATGTTTTATTTTTTACTTTATACTTTATATTAAGGGAGTAACTACTAAAAACACTGCTGTTTATTATCAGGCACAAAATATAAGACATGCTATTATATTATTTTTTATTTCTTTGTATTTATTTCTTTGTTTTCCTCAATTTATCACACTGAGCCTATTTTTCTATTAATGGACAATAATGTAGTCTTTACTGTTATAGTAGGACTCTAAATAATTGGGAAAGGATGTTACATAGAGTAAATAAAAAGAGGGTGTATATGTAAATATGTAAACACCCTAGCACTGTTAAACCTTGTACACAGATATGCAGAAGTAAATAGACACCCATAGTTTTATATTAAAATGTATTTATCAGAATTTGCTGCCATTATTAAGAGACAGTATCCCAACCTAGTCGACCTGGGCCTAGTTACCACTTATTCAATATAAGTGGTTGAAATGGCCTGGAGTCTATCCCAGGAGACTTAGCGCCTGAGGCAGGGGAAACCCTGGAACACGGCAATTCATCACGGGGCAGAGATCAGAGGCGGGAATCAAACCCTCAACGCTGGAGGTGCCAGTCAACAAAGTATTAATAATTTTTAAGAGCTCAAACTTACTTGCTATCCCCCCCCCAGCCCCCTCCACACACACACACACACACACACACTATATAAAGCATACATTTTGTCAGAAAACCATGGGTGTCTATTTGCACCTTGCGTGTGTGCAAGCAGGAGGGATTTCAGCACTGTGTTCTGGACAGCGATCACAATTTTATCAAACGTCTATTTGGTCTGTTTGATTCACTTCACATCGGTTCATTCAGTTTCACTCCTTTAGACAGAATATTTGTCAGTTTGCTAAATGCTTATTATCGGTGACTATTTTTATAATAATAAAAACATGCATGGAAAATTTCACTAACCTCATTGTAGTTTTGGTGTTTGTGGATGGAGTCAAAAGAGCGTCCTCGGCGTGGTCCGCTTGTCTTGGCCGACAACATGCCCCCTGACACTGTGGACTTCTGATATCGGCGCGTAAACTCGTGGCCGAGGAGTCGCGTGTCTTCTGGACTTCCTTGCGAGTCGGTATTTATCGAGCGCGCCGGACAGGATGAGGCAGTTGCGCGCATGCGCGTGACCGCGCGTTTTGAGCGGCTCGTGCTGAGTAAAGAACAGGAAAAGGACACGGAAAATAATCATCGAGAAGCGTCATCGAGAAGTGTAGGCTAATTAACCCCACACGGTATTCATTATAATAAGGTAATAAAATGTTTCTTTGGGAAAAAAAAAACTTTTACACAAACTTTTATTGTTTAACACCTGAAGATTGATTTATTTTTGAACAAACAGCCACCATCTGTTTCTTTTTTATTTATTTAAATAATGACTTTTTGAAGGGGGAAAACGTAACTGTCATTATGTATTATACATTTCCATTAGTTAGTAATAACATACTTAGGTTAAATAACACAAGCATCCCATACTGATATAATAAATGAAGTAAAGCGCTGTTGGATTGTAACTGTTATAAACTTAATCATTATGAATTAATGGAATTTGCCTTATAGGTTAAAATTTCTGTGTACAAACGTCTTTGTTTTTATTATCACAAATTTTATTATCCCCATTAAATAATAACATTTAAAATTCTGAATGTGATGACTATCTATAAGAGAAGTTAAATGTTTATATCATATACCAAAACCTAAATGTTAGAATAATATACTATTTCAGATACGTATGTTCATTGGCTTCAGTCATAATTGTCATCCGAAGTTACAGAGAATTGAGTTTGTAGCACACAAATTCATTGTATTAATTTATCAAATTTCAAGATTTGAAGAATCATCATCATTACCATCAGGAAGGCACTTTACCATCCACTGCACGCGTTGACAGACCTTAGCGTTGTTAGCACGTACATTTGTTTTATTTTTATGTCATGTCTACTTGGTGTTTTTCCATGGCGTGGTGTGGCTCAGTGAACTTCACTAGTGACCTCGCCTAACAAAGTGCGTGCTGAAAGAATGATGGCAAAAATGTACATAATCAAACACGACACAAAGTGTAATGAGATTGTGGCGATTGACAGTTATTTGTTTGTCACTCTTTACAGGAAATCCCCAATCAAACCTGCCAGAGGAGTAATTTCAGATTGAGTCCCACTCAGCTAAGTTGTTCCAGTGGGCGAAGATGGAAAGTAATTAAAGCACATGTTAATGTATTAATAATAATAATAATAATGATCTGGTAGTTGTGAGCAATTGTGTTTTACAAGCTCGCCCCTGTAGTAAGCAAGCCAAAAACATACTATAATGAGACGCTGTTGTAAACCCAACACTGACCCATGACTAATAATATTTTATTCCAACATTCCCACACTACCAGAGCATGTTTGCACCTGATTATTAGGGGAATAACAGCCAATTTATAAGGGTTTCTTTAAAATATGGCAAACAAAATCCCCAGATTTTATATTTATAATGGTAATAATATAATGTAATGCTGTAACGTAATGTAAGCAATATGGTCTAATATTATAGACCTATATTAGATACCATTTGATATAGTAGATAATCAAATCCAAAATCAAATCCAATTCTTGAAATGTGATAAATTATTCATTCATTCATTCATTCATTTTCTATACCGCTTAATCCTGTGTTCAGGGTCGCGGGGGACCTGGAGCCTATCCCAGGAGACGTCGGGCACTAGGCAGGGTACACCCTGGACAGGGTGCCAATCCATCGCAGGGCACACACACATACACACACTCACACACCCAATCACACACTATGGGCAATTTGGGAATGCCAATTAGCCTAACCTGCATATCTTTGGACTGTGGGAGGAAACCGGAGTACCCGGAGGAAACCCACCAAGCATGGGGAGAACATGCAAACTCCATGCACACAGAGATGGGAATCGAGCCTGGCCGGGGAATCGAACCCAGACCCTGGAGGTGCAAGGCGACAGTGCTTGTGATAAATTAATACAATTAATATAGTATGTATAGTACAGTATACTATATTCAGAAATGTAGATGCAAACTTTGAATTCAAGTTTATGTTAGTCTTAACATACACAATTAATAATTTTTGTTATTTGTGATAATAAAGATAATGAAGAACAGTTCATAACACAACATGAAGGAAGTGGCTGATGTATAACAATGTATGATGCAAAAGAAAACTTATTTAAAACAGAAATTAAAGTATAATAATAACAATAGTAATAATAATAGTAATAATAATAATAATAATATGTGTGTTTATAAAACTTTGTTTAAATTTACAGTAAATATACCCTTTATATTATTAATGGATTTAATATCACTAGGTAATTTAACCATGCCAGTAAAGAAACAGTATAAGCTGTATTAAAGGTTGCATGCAAATTCAAAAAGATGTACTGTATGTTGTTATAACTATACTGACTGTGAAGTCTCTCTTTCTATATACAGTAAAGATTCACTGTTTTCTACATAAATTCATATATAGAACAATTCCATGTAAAAATAAACAAACAAACAAAAAAAGGACTCAAACACTTTAACCATTTTTGTTTTTTTACAGACTGCTTTATATACTATTATATACTGTATTATATACTGTATAATGTCCTGTTTTCTAATTTAAATTTGTTCTGGAGTTTGATCCATTATTATCCACTTTACTGTAGCACTGTTCTACAAAAATTCTTAACAAAAATGCACTTTGAGAGAGCAGTTTAGTATGTAGTAAGTCACATTGAAATTGATGTAATATCTCAGAAATTACTCCGGTAATACTCCCTCAGCATAACCTCTGGTCAATCAATATGCATCACTGTTATCTGTCTTCTCAGGTAAGTCAAAGGAACTATACAATGGAAAACAATGTCAGGTTAAATTAAGTCTTGATTTGTTCAGTGGACCTTGCTTGAAAATTTTTATTTGTTCCACATTTGAAGCATTCAGTCATTTACCCACTTCGTGATCCATAATGTAAACAGTTTCCTCATCAATTTTATAAAATGTCTTCAAAATGTAATAGAAAAAGTAATTCCCAGAGTAGGGCTGAATCACATCTGAGTCAATGTTTGGCACAGTAAGGACTAATAAAATGTTCACTTTATTTTCTTTTTTATTGACCTTTGGAAACCACATTATTGTTCTATTTGTTGGTTAAACATTAATGACAGCTAAAGTCATATCTTCTCAATCATTATACAGAGTATATATATATATATAAACATGCTGAGGCACTCATGCCTGGCTAAAAGACTTTCCAATGGCTCGGATTTTTTAATACAGTCTTCTGGAGTGTGAACTTGTGTCGGTGTATGCCTGTATGCCTATGTTTAAACACTCATCCGTTATTTGTCTCAGCTGTCATCCCTATAACTACTGCATGAAATAACACGAAGAACTGTCCTGACTGAAAGCTTTTTTAAACATTATTATTCAGATTTTTATTCATTCTTATTTTTACACAAAAACAAAAAAAATTTCCCATTTTTGGTTTATCTAGTTTCTACCCATAGGCACTTGAAGGCCCAAGCTTTCATGAAGCAGAGGCATCACCACAGACAAAAAACAGAAAATATTTATAAAGAAGCCTGGCATCTTTTAATAGAGTTCTGTTAGGCAGTGATGCTGGGTATGACTGACAGCTGTCAGGATGTTCATTGCTCAAAGGCTGTGCATGAACCATCACATATGATTAGATTCTGTGGTGACCTTGAACCTACTCCTACTCAGAATCAGTCAAGCAGCAGAGCTGTGTTCACTTTTGGAGGAAGGTAACTGGTGTTGCTCTGGGTATAACTAACTTATGACTATTGACTGCAACAGGAACAAATGATATTCCTTGGAACTCAACCATTTTACAGTAATTGACCAGTTACATACAGTATCAGATTTTTGAAGTGAAACAACAAAATTAATTCAGATTTGTTTAAGATCTACCTTCATATTCCCACATGGACTGTGAGTGCCATTCTAATTCCTTTGGTCTCAAACATAACAGATACCTCCATCCTTAACAGAGTACTATGCTGATTATGTATTCCTCCAAACATACTGTACCTTTGGAGGTTTGTAAAGTGTTTAATGTTTGTTTAATCAATTCACTTAACTTGTTTACAAAATGCCTCAGGCTTGTCAATATATTGTTCTCCAGACTTTAGATATTAACATTTGAGGTCACATTTAAGGTTTACTTCCGATGACTCCTCCATGCATGTGTGGGTGCAAGAAACAATGAACCATAGATCACGGACCAGCATGTGGACAGCTCTAAGAGTTTTCTTGGTATTGGACAAAAACACGCACGCAGTGGAAACTGGCTCTTATTAAGATTATCCAAGGAAAGAAAGCCCAAGACTTACTGTACTTCTGCTGCAGAGAAGTTAATTTAGAGTTACCAGCCTCAGAAATACCTTTATGAAGGTATTGCCTCAGATTTTAGCCATATATTTTGGATCCCTTGTTTGGGTGCCTAGCATTGTTTAACAACTTAAAAATAAATAAAAATCAGGAAAGACCATTTAATTAGAAGGTGTGTCAAAACTTTTAACTCGTACTGATACTATTGATGTTACTGCAGCTGCTGTACAAATTCATATTGTGGCAACTCAATTGAGTAAAGACAAAAGACAGTTCATCTTTAATTTAAGAAATAAAGGTCAGTCATTCCAAAAAATCTAAACAACTTGCAGTCTACAAAACCATCAAACGCTGTGATGAAACTGGCTCTTATGAGGAAGGTACCAGGAAAGAAAGACCAAGAGATACCTGTGCTGCAGAGGATACAATTATTAAAATGACCAGCCTCAGAAACTGCTGGTTTACAGCACCTCAGAATAGAGCACACATAAAAGGAGACTGTTTGAATCAGGCCCTCCTGGTTGAATTGCGGAAAATAAACAAAAAGAATGGACATTAGATCAGGGGAAAAAATGCAAAGAAACAAAACGAATGGACATCAGATGAGTGGAAAACTGTTTGGTCTGATGAGTCCAATGTAGACATAGAGAGGGTGAACAGATGGTTCCTGAATGTGTGGTTCCCACTGTGAAGCAAGGAGGAGGATGTGTGACAGTGCGGGGGTGCTTTGTTGGCCACACTGTACTGTATGTGACTTTTTTTTTTTTTTTTTGAAAGTACATTTAACTAGAATGGCTACCTCAGCATTTTTCAGCGACATGTCATCCCATCTGGTTTAAACTTAGAGGGACAATCATTTGTTTTCCAGTAGGACAATGACTACAAACAGAAACTTTTTTGTTTAGTACTTAATTCCATACAGTATGTGTTCTTTAATAGTTTGAATGCCTTTAGTATTAATGTACAATATTTAAATAATAATAACAAAAAACTTTGGCTGGACGTGTGTGTGAAATAAATTACAAAAAAAAAAAACATTGATGCAATCTAGTCGTCACACGTAGACATGACCGGCTGTTGCTCATCTTGTCCGCAATCATCCTCAGCAATGTCAGACTCACGTTTCCGTAAACTGCTCTTGAAATCTTCGTCAAAATGTTCCAAATCATCCTCCTTGAAAATGCCCTGAAATAAAAACAACAAAAAATTATTACAGTCCGACAAAAATAAACTACAGACATATATGGTAAAAATATATATTGTGCTCTTTTTACCTTTGGGAGGTACCCCAATAGCTGTGTAGCATGGAGCTTGAGAAGCTTCAGCCTCTCCTCCTCGATGATCTGTCGCCGCTGAGCTTCTCTATCCTGTTCCATCGCTCGTTCCTCTGCCTCTCGCTCCTACACACAGATAGATCACAGATGACCACATCTATCTATCGATCTATCTATCTATCAATCACCTAGCTCCCTCACTCCACCCACTCAGCCCACTTACTCACATCTAAAATGCTATCTAAAATGTTAGACCTTGGCTTAAATATATCTCATACCGCTTTATCCTGTATACAGGATACTGGAGCCTATCCCAGGAGGCTTAGGCAATGAGGTGTGGTACAACCTGGACAGGGTGCCAATCCATCGGAGGATTTACATTTACATTTAGGCATTTGGCAGACGCTCTTATCCAGAGCGACTTACAGTTTTCATCTCATTACACATCTGAGCAGTTGAGGGTGAAGGGCTTGCTCAAGGGCCCAACAGTTGCAGCTTGGTGGTTGTGGGGTTTGAACCTGGGATCTTCCGAACCGTAGTCCAATGCCTTAACCACTGAGCTACCCCAGGAACAGGATTGATACATGCTCACGGACTATGGGCAATTTTGGGAATGCTAACTAGCTTAATCTAAATGGAACTAGTAGGAAACCCACTAAGCACATGAAAAACAGGCAAATTCCATGCACTGACCCTGAGGCGAGAATTAAACCCGGACCCTGGAGTTGCAAGGTGACAGTGCTAACCATTAAGCCGCCTTAAATATATCCAAAATATAGTAATAATCATACTGCGTATGACACAAGCAGGCATAACATGTCTGGAGGACTGCACAAGCAGATCTAGTGGCCTTTCCATGATTTAAGCATCACCTTATCAGCCAGGTATTTCCACCTCGTCTCCTCTATCAGCTTCTCCACAGCACGTTTGTGCTCCTGCTGCTTCATGCGCCGCTTCTGAGCATTCATCTGCTCAATGCGGTCATCTTCAGCAAATTTGGCCAGCATCATCTGTCTGAACGCTTCCTCCTCGTCCTTCTCAGCCTGAAGGCGCAGCTGTTTGAAGGCCAGCTGTTCCTGATATGTCTGCTGCAGCTCCAGCCTCTGCCGGATCCTGCGCTCCATCTCCTCCTGTATAAAATTTTTTTTAGGTAAAAAGAGAAGCTTTAGCTTTATGCTAAAAAGATGTGCCCTTAAATAGGGCTACTTTATATTGGTGGAATCATATCCTTTCAGTTGATAAACATGAGTAAAAGAATTTCTTACGATTTCTTTTTGCCTGGCAGCTTCTTCCTGCTCCTCAAGATAGAGCTCCTCACGGACACGCTCCATCTCCTCCTGCTGCCTCTGTTCTATTTTAATCTTCTCAGTCAGCTAAAGAAAAAACAAAACAAAGGCCTATTAAGAATTTTTTGATCAGTACAGTAATCTGCATTATTAAGCACAGTGTTTACTGACAAGCTTGTGGTGTGAAATATCCTAAGATTAAAACATTGAGCTTTACCAAGAAGGGTCACTCACCATCTTGTAAAGGTTCTCTTTGGCGGTCTCTCTTTTTCTAGCACTAGCCATCCTATCTTGTTCTTTCCTCTCCTGGTATTTGGCATACTCCAAAATGTGCTTGTTTTCTTCCTCCATTTTCTCTCGTTCCAGGCGTCTCCATTCGGCCTGCTGGTTTTTGAACTCCTGAATGCATCGCTGTGTGGTCGCGACCTTTTCAAGCTGGAGTTCATGCTTACTGGAAAACAAAATATTTCCTTTTAGAGTCAAGACATCCAAGCCCAATCCACAACAAAAATGTTAAAATTTGCTAAAGTACTGGCTTATCCGAGCAAACGACAAAGTGAGAGAACATTTCTGTTTATAGTATTATTGAAAATTTTACAATAAAAAAGGAAACTAAATATCATCTTACATGCGATCCTCCTCATAAATCTTTTGCACAATTTCATCCACCATGAGTTTCTCCTTGAGGAACTCCTCATACGACTCATGTTTCTTTCTATCCTTCTCCTCCAGCTGCTTCTCAATTTCCTGCTGATAGCAAACCAATTCCTCATAGCGCTTCTGCTCCTGCTTCTCCTCCTCTATGGCTGCTCGCTCCTGTTCTTTTTTCATCCTGTGTGCAAAAGCAGCTTCCTCCTTCTGGAATACAACACATCCAAGTACATCATTTATTTGTCTTTTAAGGATTTCTGGTGTAGTTCAGAAAGTTCTCACTCACCATGGCCTCGCACCTCATGGCCTCCTTCGCAGCTATCTGTTCCGCTCTTCCTCTGTTTAGGTAAGCAGATTTCAGCTTTGCCTCTAATTCACGAATCTCCACACTACAAATAAATACATTTAGGCATTTGGCAGATGCCCTTATCCAGAGCAACTTACATTTTATGTTGTTATATATCTGAGCAGTTGAGGGTTAAGGGCTTTGCTCAAGGGCCCAACAGTGGTAACTTGGTGGGCGTGGGGCTTGAACCTGGGACCTTCCGAACCATGCCTTAATGCCTTAACCACTGAGGTTCCCTTTACACAATGTACAATGTATGTAAATGATTAAAGAACTACACAGAATGATGAAAAAAAACGTAATAAATAATATTATTTTAGAGCAATTTGGGAACACCAATTAGCTTAATCTGCATGTCTTTGAGACATTCATTCATTCTCTATACCGCTTTATCCTCTATTCAGGGTCGCGGGGGACCTGGAGCCTATTCCAGGAGACTTAGGGCACAAGGCAGGGTACACCCTGGACAGGGTGCCAATCCATCGCAGGGCACACACACATACGCACATTCAAACACTCATTCACACACTACGGTAAATTTTGGGAACACCAATTAGCCTAATCTGCATATCTTTGGATTGTGGGAGGAAACCGGAGTACCCGGAGGAAACCCACCAAGCACGGGGAGAACATGCAAACTCCAGGCACACAGACCCCGAGGCGGGAATCGAATCAGGACTCTGGAGGTGCTACTGTAGGCGATAGTGCTAACCAAGTCTTCTGGGATAGGCTCCAGGCCTCCCACGACCCTGTATACAGGATAAAGACTAGATAATAAATAATGAGTAGATAATAGATAATGAGTGAGTAAGTGAGTGAGTGAGTTATTCACCAATGTGCACCTGTTTTGCTTGATGCACTGTCTCATTTTCTCATCTCGAATTTTCTCATCACTTATGCGGGCCAGTTCTTTTGCCAACGTCTCCTCCTGCTCCATTACCTTCTCGTTGTATAGTCTGTCCTGCTCTGCCTTTGGAAAGAAAGTTGGCTACATTTAGGGAACAAAAACAACAACAACAACAACAACAACAACAAATCTTAGACGTTTCAGAAAAGACCAAACCTTTAGAAAGGCTTCCTCCATCTGTTTGTCGTACTTCTCATCTTGCAGCGTACGAATATACCTTTTCATCTCGACTGTCTCTTCATTTTTCACATTAGCTTTGAACTCTTTCTCTTTGGCCACACGTCTGCTCTCATCCTCACGTCTCTCCTCCTGGCGCCTGAAATCTGCAATGGCTCGCTCGTGCACGCTGCGTGATATGGGGCGGCGCTGACTCATGGCGGCCTGGAAATGAACGCAAAGCAAGAACACCACAAACAAAGCAACAATAGCGATGCTGCTCAACACATACCGGGTACATACACATACAGTAAGTTCCTGCAACGTCGCGATTGTGACATTGAATCGACGTTAACTGCAACATTATGGTTATGATGTTACAATGTTGTTATTGATGCTCCTGCTACGTCACTGCAATGTGACAATACTGTACAACCGAATTCTATGGTATTTTATAACGTCTCTGTGCTTGTTATATTAAGCTGTACAGTAAGTAATTAAACCGGCGCGACTCGCACTGTGAGTAACACATTCGTTATACAATCTGCGCTCCGATCCGCAACTAGAAAAGGAAAGAATTGGAGGTTGAGGTCTATATCAAATTATTAAAATCTGAGGGGAAAAGTTACAGTAAAGTGTGGATTGTTTGTTTCTATTAGAATTTATTGTCATATCAGCTTCACAGGTTATTTCATGGCAGATTTTAAACATTCAAACAATTTTAGATACAATGTAAGGGATTTAGGTAGGAAAATAAATTAAACAAATATATTTATATATAATAAATAATATATAATATCGCCTTGGCCAGATTGGCACCCTGTCCAGTGTGTACCCTGTCTCGTGCCCTAAGCCTCCCATGATAGGCTCCAGGCCCCCGGGACCCTGAATACAGCATAATGTGGTATAGAAGATGAGTGAGAAACTGTATGCTGGTAGACATCATCTCATGGATCATAAAGTACATGCTTTATAGTAAAATTAGTGTTACAGTGTTAACATTTTGGAGCTTGTATACTGTAGTGTGGAGAGTGCAAAACAACAGAAATGGGTTAATAAGCCAAAGGAGAGACATTTGCATTTGACGTATTAATGAGCAGACTAAGAATTGGACACAACAACCTTAAAATCACTGTTCCTAGCAGGTAAAAACTCCCAACAGGACTGTGAGGAATGCATGAAAGTGAGACTGGCGAGCATGGATTAAAATATATACAGGAGAGCTAAGACATAATGTTACAGCTTAAAAAAATAGGGAGATTAGAAGGCAATATTAAAAAGCTTTATTCAGGTAAGGAAGCGTAATATACTCACTCACTCACTCATCATCTATACCGCTTTATCCTGTATACAGGGTTGCAGGGGAGCCTATCCCAGTAGACATGAGGCGTGTTCCATACTGCACGGAGTTGGCAATCCATCGCAGGGCACCCACATTCACCCAGGGCAATTAGGGAACGCCAATTTGCCTAATCTGCATGTCTTTGGACAGCGGGAGCAAACCCACCAAGCATGGGGAGAACATGCAAATTCCATGCACACTGACCCGACGCGGGAATCGGACCCTCAACCCTGGAGGTGCAAGGCGACAGTGCTAACCACAAGGCCAAAAAAGAAGAAATCCAAGCTCTGTGACCCAAGAGTCTACAAGTTAATTAGGTGTGAGTCAACATGTTTATTTTATTTTCTCAGTATGTAAGAGTTTGGCAAACTGTATTCTTGTGACACTCAAATGATATTATTATAAAGGGATATTGCAAAACATTAATTTTTATGTCAGAATGTCTTATAAAAGGGCACAATTCACTCAGCCAACGATCCTGTACCAGAGCCAAGTGACTCCCAATTCTCCCGCTTTTAGATCTTTCCATATGAACAGGTCTGGTTTTTATACTTAGGCACTGGAAGGCTCTAGCTTTAGAGTAGAATTCAGACAGGGGCTGTGAAGCCATATATGACTGACAGCTGTCAGAATGCTTATGACTCAAAGAATGTGCATGAACTGATGCATCTGATTAGATTCTGAGGTGATCATGAACTTACTCCCACCAGAGTCAGTCAAGCAAGACAGATTGTTCACTTTTAGAACTGGGTATGACTAGCATGAATATGACTGCTACAGGAGCAAATAATGTTCCTTAGAAGACGTCAACCACTTTAATTGGTAGGAATGTAAAATGAACTCTATATAATTTTAAAATATTGCAATAGTAACACAGCTGATATTTGTTAAACAATAGAGAAGACTTTCCTCAAAGAATAAGATAAATCACACCAGAGGTTATTTCATTATTGTTTTTATAAGGCTCGAACAGTTTATCCAACTGATGTACCTTTTAAATGGAAAAAACTGGTTCAAAGCTTTTTTCAGAACTATCCAGTGAAATAAACAAAAAACAAACAAACAAATCAATCACAGCCGCCACCTAGTGGCCACACATAGATATGACTTATTGATCATCATCTCCGCAGTCGTCCGCTGAGAAAATGTCAGGCTCACTTTTCCGTAAACTGCTCTTGAAGTCTTCGTCAAAATGTCCCAAATCATCCTCCTTGAAAATGCCCTGAAAATCACAGAAAAAAACAAGAAAACAAACAAAAAAATAAACAGATAAAGTAAACCCAGATAGCACAGGTACGTCGCGGAGACGTCTGCTAAAGAGCGTATAATCTGGTAAACATCCCATTTTTTTTTTTGTTGTATTTTGATCGTCTGTAGATCGCCTGTATGAGCTGTTAAATTATACATCGTCTTTACATCGATACGACGTCTATACGACGTATCTTTATCATCCGAAATTTGTTGGTATGTGGACGGGAAGCTGCAGCATCAGCTATGACTTGAATGATTTAAGGGGAAATACGTAAGTTTTTTTTTTTTTAATCCAGGAATTTTACTAGAACGTACAGCAAAGACGAACAATACATTAGATGTATATCAGTAAATGTAGATGTAAATGCAGGTTCATGTTCCTTTTCGCATTTTCTTTCTTATACACTCAAAAAAAGGAGGTTGGCTACCTGTTACATGTACTAAAATGTAATATGTGTTTTGTACATAATAATTTCATGTTTCCAAGATAAACATGAATAAATCATGTTGTATTTGCATGAAATTCAACAACTTAAAATGTATTAGATTCAATCATGTTGAGATAAACCAAAGAGATCTCGTCACTATGAAAACCAGAAATATCAGAGCAAACATCGCAAGAAGATATCGCGAGAAGAGTGTTGAGAAGACAAACGTTTGGTGGGCGTGTGGAAAAGGTAAGCAGGAATTAATTCCCATCTTTCTAAATAGAAACGAAATACTGAACATAAATGTCACCTGTTGTTTAGCGATGTTTAGTCACGTTATTTTGGTTTAAGCTCTTTCTTGTATTTTTAGTCACACTTAAAATACCGACGGTTATATGCGCCTGCTTAATCTGCGGTCTGGTTCTGGTTTCGATCTGTTCTCATGAGTTGTGAAGCAAGAGGAACAAAGTATAAATATTGTTCATTTGCCAAATTAAGTATCATGAATTTTAATTGAATATCTATCTCTGTATTTTTTCACAGCAGTTTGTGACTGAAAGTGTGTCTGCATCTGACATCAAGAGTTTCCTGACCAACCGTATCTAACGGTCATATTTAAAAGTCATAACGTACAGTTAAAGTACAAAATGTTTCTGTTGGTGTTTATTTATTTTCTATGATTAATACTTATTTGTGGTGTTTTATGTTTTGTACATCTTTTCAAATTGAGACCTCATTTGTAAGTTGCTGCTGGTCTAAAACAGGGTTTTTATTAAATATAAAATAAAAATCTCAGTTTTATTCCGTTTGTCTTATGCTACGTTACTTCACAGAATTCTGTTGACCATGGTTAATTATAATTAACCAAGGGTATTTAATTAAAATAATGGGAGGGGGGTGTTTTAATAAAACGACGTCTATCCGACATGAATCAGACATTTGGCAGAAGTATGAACATCTGATTAACGTCGTCTAAAGAGCGGATCAGGAACGTTTTAAATACGTAGGCTAAGCAAACGTATTAAGCAGATGAGCAAACGCCCTATGCCAGGCATCTGCCAGATGAAAAAGATGATGTCGCATACAGTAGATGTCTCCGTGACATTTGTGTGCTATCTGGGATAAACTACAAACACTTACATGTATGATAAAGATGTGGTGTGCTCTTTTTACCTTTGGGAGGTACCCCAATAGCTGTGTAGCATGGAGCTTGAGAAGCTTCAGCCTCTCCTCCTCGATTATCTGTCGGCGCTGAGCTTCTCTATCCTGTTCCATCGCTCGTTCCTCTGCCTCTCGCTCCTACACACAGATAGATCACAGATGACCACATCGATCTAAAATGTTACACCTTCCTGAATATATATCAAGTGTTTGTATAACTTCTCTGTAGGACTGCGCAAGCAGATCTAGTAGCCTTTCCATGATTTAAGCATCACCTTATCAGCCAGGTATTTCCGCCTCCTCTCCTCTATCAGCTTCTCCACAGCACGTTTGTGCTCCTGCTGCTTCATACGCCGCTTCTGAGCATTCATCTGCTCAATGCGGTCATCTTCAGCAAATTTGGCCAGCATCATCTGTCTGAACGCCTCCTCCTCATCCTTCTCAGCCTGAAGGCGCAGCTGTTTGAAGGCCAGCTGTTCCTGATATGTCTGCTGCAGCTCCAGCCTCTGCCGGATCCTGCGCTCCATATCTTTCTGTACAAAAAAAAAAACGAGGTCAAATGAACAGAAGCTTGTTGGTGGATTATTTTGATGAAAGACGTTTCCTTAAATATGTCTACTTTATATTAGTAGAATTATATCCTTAAAATTGACAAACTTGAATATACGTCTTAGCCTTTCATTATGGTTGAAAAAGAGATTTTTACGATTTCTTTTTGCCTAGCAGCTTCTTCCTGCTCCTCAAGATAGAGCTCCTCACGGACACGTTCCATCTCCTCCTGCTGCCTCTGTTCTATTTCAATCTTTTCAGTCAGCTAAAGAAAAAAAATCATAAGTAATTTAAAAAATAAGTGATTACTCAGAATTTATTCATCAATAATCTGCATTTTTACAGTCAAGCTTGAGGGTTAACATTTTTTTTAAGCAAGTCAAGATTAAAACATTGAGCTTTACCGATGGTATCACTCACCATCTTGTAAAGGTTCTCTTTGACGGTCTCTCTTTTTCTAGCACTAGCCATCCTGTCTTGTTCTTTCCTCTCCTGGTATTTGGCATACTCTAAAATGCGCACGTTTTCTTCCTCCATTTTCTCTCGTTCCAGGCGTCTCCATTCGGCCTGCTGCTTTTTGAACTCCTGAATGTATCTCTGTGTGGAAGTGACCATTTCAAGCCGGAGTTCATGCTTCCTGGAAAACAAAACATACCCTTTTAAAATCAAACCATCCAAGCCCAACAATCCAAAACAGAAATGTGAAAATTTTCTAAACTACCAGCTAATCCCAGCAAACCACACAGTGAGAGAAGAACATTCAGAAAAAAAATGTTTATAGTATTTGTTGGAAATGAAAGAATTACAATTATAAAGAAACCAAACATCATCTCACTTGCGATCCTCCTCATATATCTTTCGCACAATTTCATCCACCATGAGTTTCTCCTTGAGAAACTCCTCATACGACTCTTGTCTCTTTCTCTCCTTCTCCTCCAGTTGCTTCTCAAGTTCTTGCTGATAACGAACCAGTTCCTCATAGCGCCTCTGCTCCTGCTTCTCCTCCTCTATGGCTGCTCGCTCCTGCTCACTCTTCATCCTGCATGCAATATCAGCTTCCTCTTTCTAAAATTCAAAACGTCCGAGTACATCAGTAGTTCATGCCTACTTTTTTAAACATTCGTTTGGCTTTTCATGGAATTCTGGTGTAGTTCAGGAAGTTCTCACTCACCATGGCCTCATGCCTCACGGCCTCCTTCTCAGCTATCTGTGCTGCCCTTGCTCTGTTTAGGTAAGCAGACTTTAGCTTTGCCTCTAACTCACGAATCTCCACACTACAAATAAATACAGTGGAGGTAAATGATTAAAGAACTACACAGAACAACGACAGAATTCATGCTGTAGTTATTCACCAATGTGCACCTGTTTTCTTTGATGTACTGTCTCATTTTCTCATCTCGCATTTTTTCATAATTTATGTGTGCCAGTTCTTTTGCCATTCTCTCCTCCTGCTCCATTAGCTTCTCTTTATATATTCTGTCCTGCTCTGCCTTTGAAAAGAAAGTGGGCGACATTTATTCTCTCATATCTTATACTGTACTGTATATTTCTGAAACATTTGAAAAAAGTCCAAACCTTCAGGAAGGCTTCCTCCATTTGTCTCTCATAATCCTCATCTTGCATCATGCGCAGATACCTTTTCATCTCGACTCTCTCTTCGCTTTTGAGATTTGCTTGAATCTCTTTTTCTTTGGCCACACGTCTGCTCTCATCCTCACGTCTCTCCTCCTGTCGCCTGAATTGCGCGAGTGCTCGCTCGTGCAAGCTATGTGACATGATGCGCTGGCTCATGGAGGCCTGGAAATTAACGCAAAACAATACCAACTATGTCTCAAGACACAATGATGACCAACCTTTCGAAAACAACAAATATACACACAGGTTTAGGTTGAAGTGTTAAAGGTTGCTGATTTGACTTGATTAATTTTATTTAATTGGTCAATAATACAGATGAAATGCTGAGATACACTTCCTTAAATAATGCACTTTTTTTCATAGTGCATAAGGATGCACAACCAATGTTATTGCTTGACTAATCGAAGTGCCTCATTTTATAACGAAAAATTATTCTAAGAATGTACTAAAATAATTAAAACAGTTTAATTCAAGGGCGCACAGTGGCTTAGTGGTTAACATGTCGTCCTGCACCGGCAGTTTGTATGTACTCTTGTGTGCTTGTGGGTTTCCTCTGGGTGTTCCGGTTTCCAGTCCAAAGACATTCAGTTTAGGCTAAATCCGGTCCACAAATTGCCCATAGTGTGTGAATGAATGTGAGTGTAGGTTAGGTTTGTTGTCTGCGATGGATTGGCACCCCTTCCAGGGCGTATCCAGCCTCGTGCCCCAGGCGCCTTATCCACTCAGGATAAGTTGATGATTATAGACAATGCGTGAGTGAGTTTTATTCAATTAACTGTTAAGGTACAATTTAGTACATAATCTACCCTTTTACCTTTTTTTTAAAGTAATATTAAAAATATATAAATTAGATCATAAATCCATCGCTTTGATCTTAAACCATGTTCTCTTTCATCTAAATTCAACATTGGTTCAAATACAAGGCATATTTATACAATTTTGATGTACAATATTGTGTTCTATATCAAGTGATTGTAAACAAAAGACCACTTTAAGTGTAAACTCCACTGACCATCTCGGTTTTAACAGATTTATTCAATTCTAGTCTCACACCCAGAGTTCCCAGGACAGGCTTTCACCAGATTAACCAGAATAAGATGCTAAATCAGGTTACATAACCCAGATTACATTTCGACCAATCCGAACACCTAACGTTTACTTTACCTTCGATGCGCATGCGCACGAGAAGGGCGGTTTCATTCATAATTAAATCTATTATTTCAGCAGCATCCTTTTCTAAATTCAAATATATATATATATATATTTCTGCCATTTTCCCACATACGATGCTTTGACATAAGATGATCATCTAGTTAACGATGTGTCAGGGATAAGTCTAGACAAATTTTACGATTTCGTTAAATATCCAGAACGCACCGGGCAGCACTTCTCATCTCCGATTTCAATTTAAATCCCGATTAAACAAAATCTAACTAACATCCGGTTTAACCACCTAATACAGTATGTAAGCTGACCTCATCGTGAACACTTTCATTCAAATTAAAGCTAATAAACCAGTTATAATGAGACCTTATATGTCTCTAGTCAGACATGATCGATGTTATTTACCATCCCAGGTGAAGAGCTCGTCACTCCAGGAGTGTGTGGAACAGGAACGTTTCGCTGAAGTTACCAACAAACATTAGCTCCAGTCTTTTCTCCTCCATTTGTTTGAAAGTTGTTGCCATGTAACACGAGTATGTCTCCACCTGCTGGGAAACTCGACAGTAATTGGCCAAGGCGAAAGTCTTTGTGGGGTTTTCATTGGTGTGAATAAACAGCGCCATGCGTTCATCTATGTTTAACTTCCTCTCCTTTGGAAGGGACCAAAAGCTATTTGATGGAAGAAGTCATTGTGATTAAGCTTTTGTTTATATTCTATATTATAATTTTTTCAACAACTGAGGTACATTTCCTTGAATCATACAATTTAAAATATACCCGCATATGTTGAAACCTCCAAAACATAATTATCCTCCATTAAAATACTGGCTTCATGTAGAACATTGTATACTGCAATGAGTCATGTGGAAATTGTTTAATCATCTGGAACACTTGCATATATGAAAGAAAGACTGGCTGTCCCAAAGAGACTTTTTTCATAAATGAAGCTTTGGTCAGTTTATTACTGGCATCAGAGTGGCTAAGTGGTTAGCACTGTTTCCTTGCACCTTTAGGGTCCGGGTTTGATTTCCAACTCTAGTCTGCGTGCATGCAGTTTGCATGTTCTGCCTGTGCTTCTTGGCTTTCCTTCAGGTACCCCAGTTTTCTCCAAAAGTCCAAAGACACACAAATTGGCATTCCCAAGTGTATTAATGCATGTGTGAATGATGACTACAGGTCTTCCCACGGTCGTGAAAATAGGAAGAAATACAATGGTCACCATCAGCCTCCATGGCACTTAGTTGGGCGACAGAGGTTCCTAAATAGATGGATGAATAGTCTCTTGCCATGTGTTTTTTCTGTCTAGGTGCCACCACAGCGGACCGTCCGATCCGCACACAACTTGACACATGTTTTACATAGGATGCCCATCCTGAGGCAACCCTCCCATTTTATCCGGGGTTGGTACTGGCATTGAATCCAGTGGCTAGGGTTTGGGCATCGGACGGGAATCAAACCCAGGCCTTTTGCATGGCATGAGGGAAATCTACCACTGAGCCACCAATGCCTACAGTATGTGTTTTTATTTAAAAACATCTGCTTACTTCATTACAGTAGTTGTGGCCATGGGTCATGTTGTGGTATGTCAATTCAGCCACAGTAATTTGAATAAATGTGGAAATTCCATTTTTTCATTTACATTAAAGATGGCTTTGGTGCTTTTTACGAGGGGCGTTACATCATACCGGGACTTGTAATTAACTTTTTTCTCAATGAAGTTGTAAAACCGATTTACATTTTAAGAAATCTTCAAGCACTGTATGGTGATGACAGTAAACTATTTGAATGATGCAAGCTCTTTAAAGAAGGTTGTATGTACATGAATGATGGATCCTATTGGAGCTGCAGTGGAATTCCAGGAGTGGAATACCTGATCCTTGAAAAATTACAGATACATTTTCGCCAACTTGCTAAAAAGACAGCTCTGTCTGTGGGAATTGTACACACAATCACCCACCGACCTCACTTGCACGTTACAGGAACTTAACTGGGAGTTATGACCACATCCCCTGTATTGTCCTGACTTATCATCAAGCCATTTCACCACGTTTGAGCCGTTAAAGGAGGTCCTAGGAGGCCAGCATTTTTTACATGAAGCAGACAGTCTGATTATAGCTCTGGCATACTGAGGAAACTTTCTACCTCGATGTTATCCAAGCTCTAGTGAAATGCTGGGATAAGTGCATTAGTGTAGCAGGGGATTATATAGAGAAATAAAGGTAGGTTTTACTTTCAGTGTTTTGTTATTCTGTACAGTCAAAATTTTGACTTGAACGCCCCTCATTTTGCATGTGCACCCAAAGCAGTTTTCCCCTCATGCTTTACCATCATTTTGGTTTGCTACATGTAGCCATTGGCAAGCAGTACTGGATTGCGTACAGTATGTGATAATATAAAACGTAGCTTATAACTTAACTTAATACAGTACTGTATGTGTCCGAAAAAGACATTTTCCAGAACAGATTGACAATTGACATGTTTGGTTTACTTCAAGATGTTTCTTCAGTGTCAGACAGTTCAGCCTTCTCTAGACTTTAGTTGAAACTGATGCTCCTAGATCGATTATTTTGGTGTGCATCCAGGAATATCTCTGTCTCATTCTGACCTGCTTAAAGAATAGCACAAAGGGAGAACACAGACTAGGAATTTAGATTTTCTTTTTAGATTTTTTATTTTATTTAGATTGGTGACTATGTCACATTCTAATATTTAATTGGGCCACCTTTTCCTGGTAATTCAGTATACTGTATGTAGGTCATCAGCTTAGGTTTACAACTATCCTTCCAGGTTTCAGTAACACCTTGGACAGTTCTTAACCCAACTTTAGTAGTTTCAGCAAGGCAATAATTTGACCCTATACTGAAACAGAGTAACATCTTGGCCACAAACACATATGTCTTCTGACATGGTTGTTTAAGAAATGAGAATCTACTCATTGCAGCAGTTAAGGTTAAATAACTTGTTGCCAGCTGAAACATATTAATCACTGCAGTAATTATCCAGTGGAAGACTTTTAATTATTTCCTTGGTTACATGTATGAATATATTATACTGGATCAAAACTGATAAATTACACAGTTAATCTATTTTAAGGATAAACAAGTTATAGATTTTCTTTTGTACCATAGATCTGTAAATTTTAAGATACAAATTTAAAAAGATTAAAGTTAAAGATTAAAGAACGTTATCTTTATGTCAACAAATATCACTAAATCAGAAATGTTACAGATACGTGATAACATATTTAATTTTATTACGTTTGTACAAACACTTCCTCATTTTCATAATTTTGACATGTAGATAAAAATGACAGTTACACTTAAATTTCTCTGACTATACATGCTTTTTTTGACTATACACAATGACAGTCGGAAGTATGCCTGAATATTTTGCAATGTTTAGAACATTTAAAAAAAAAGAAGAGAGAATTACAGTTATGCCATCCACAGCATACAGTATGTAGAACTGGGCCTGATCAATAAGCCTATCCTTACTTAAAGGCTATTTGTTGAGATGCTGGGTCTGTAAGCAGAAGACGAACACTACAGCTCATCTTAAAAGCCAAACTACAGCTACAAGGCAACAGCACAGTCCTTAAAGAAGCAATATTACAATATTTCTGATTTAGGTTATAAAAAGATAATTATAATAAAATTCAAGTTTGTATTTTTACATCAATATCAAAAGTGCATAAAAGATTGATCTAAAAAGCAAAATCAGAAAAACATCCTCTTGAAGTGTAGAGAATATTTATATTAAAGCATAAACAAATCCCTGCTGGGCAAAATTTTTATTTTTTCAGAATACTGCAAAAAGGAAACTAATGGAAAAACACTTCATACCAATAAATTATAAACACTAAAAATAAAACAAGGAGATAGTTTACACCAGTGCCTAATATTACATCTTAAATCCGTCAACATCACTTCTTTAAGCAAGGCAGCTCTTGTGTGACCTGTTGTTTAATTCCCACTTTTTTCCATTTTTTTTTTTCTTTTGAGAAAAAAAATCTAAAGCACCAGGAAACATGGCCATTGTGGACAGTTGTAGCCCTTTGAGGTTTCTCTTGAAAATCTTTGCAAAAGAAGTTTAATTTGGCATAAGATCAGATATGATGAGTCATTTTGTATGTAAAAGTCCATGCTCCCAGAAGCTGTTCTCATGAAGTCTTTAAATGCAGTCCCGCTGTTTGGTTCAACTGATGATCAGATATGGAGGCTTGTCTGTGATGCAAGGGCTCAGTAAGCAGTGCAGGCCAGATGAAAGTTGGTGCAGTGTTTTCTTTTTATTTTCCTTTTTAATAATAAATGAGCAACAGATTGTCCAGTGCACTGAGCAAATCCCTCTTTCATTCTGCCTACCTTTGCCCATCCCATTACTCTTTGCTCACTTTCTTTGTCTCCAATTATTTACATACCTACCACTCTTATTTCTATATCATCTCTCTCTTTTTTCCTCTTCCTCCACTACATACCAGAGATATGTAGTGTTGTAGTGGGACGCTCCCTGAGAGTTGGGCTAGGTTAAGCCCTGTGGGCAGCTTGCGTTATCGCTCCTCTGCTACTTTCCCATTGACCTCGTTTTCTGCCTCCTCCCTGGGCTTCTGTCTCTGAAAAAATCCCAGCTGGGGAAACAGAAATAGCTGGGATTTACCATGACACAAACCGCAAGGCAAAGTTTCACTAGATAAGTTGTGAAAAAAAAAGTCAATTACTTGCAACCAGTTGTTGAGCTACTGTATACTGTACAGTAGCTATACAATACATTTTTTTAGTCATACAAAAGTGATTACCTTCCATAGAGCTAAAATAAGGAGGGAGAGTAGCAAAAGTCCTCCTAGTGTACTCCCAATAATAATCCATATAGGAACACGATAATCTTCCTCCTTCCTTACTTCCAGAATTATCTAAGGAAAAAAATCAGTTATAATTTATTCAGTTGTTGTATACTGAATATAATCTGTACATTAGAAATAAGGTTCGGTTAGGTCAGCATTTATTTGCTCTGGTACAGGAGAACAGCTTTTTTTGTGTGTGAAAAACCAATTTAAACAAATGCACCTGATTCAGCTCACCAATATTAGAGGAAATCACCAAATTGTTTAAATAAATTTGAAACTTGTTCATTAAGATCAACTTTAGAGACTTCTTGTCATAGAAAAAAGAGATTTCTTAAAAAAAGACTAATATGGGACATAAATTAACAACACTTTGTATCTAAATGATATTTATTTCTAATAGGCATTTAAAATGTCAATGATTAAACCTACAGTAATTTGCTGATTTTTGCATGTGCTGCATTCTCCTGCAGTGTCCATAGATGGCAGAAGAGTTCAGTGTAAGGAATAACAGCTGCAAAGAGGTCTGCTGGTCCTTTCGGTCCTTTGGCTCCAGGTTACTGGAGTTCACTAAAACACATCTATCGTCTGTGCTTTTAAAATGACGTCTGCTACCCACACTTATTAGGTGTTACTAGATCATATTAAAAGACCTGCACACAGCCACTCATGTCTGTACTTTCATAGTTTTTAAAGTAATAGTTTAAAGTCATAGTTTTTCTAATACTCTAGAAAACATGAGGGTCATGAGTGTAGGAAACAAATATAGTACAATCACAAAGGTTTTGCTGACTAGGATAACTTTTAGTTTCATTCAGTCTTCATGCGTTCAGTTGAACAGATCAAGAGTCATCAACTGGTGGACTGGAGACACAGCAAAGTCTTTTATTGGATCAAACTAAGCACTTGAGTAACACAGGAGCAGAACAGATTGATGTATGGGATAAACATGTAAAGTATCACTCCAGAGACTAGCTACAGGACTGGAGACATTATTTTAGAAAGGGATATTGTTTTTTATTTTAAATATTAATAAAATACAATATTTAAAGATAAATTGACAGAGCAGTAAATTATTATTTTCACACACCATGTTCGAAATTGATGCCTGATCTATTATTAAACAAAACTGTAAGGCCACAGTTGGCCTGTATAGCCTAGGAAAATCACAGCACCACCCAGTGCAGGTCAAGCTCTAGACCTGTGAATCATAGTTAGACTGTTGATTCAGGTTTATTATTGGGGATTATGATGGCACTTAAGTTTACTGTCTGATTAATTTCAAGCAGCTTTATATATTTCTTTTTATATTTCTTATAGCTTTAAACATATTAAAAAACTTGTAAACACAATTAATAAACCTTGAAATTCTGCATATCTTGTCACTGACTGTTTACATGTCACGTCTCGTAGATAAAGCAATACGCTCACAAAAGATGAATATTTAGATAATGCAAATGGATTGTATTTTTCTGCCAAAGATGTGGTACTGTATGTTTTCAAAGAATTTGTCAAGGTTTGTAAGGTTACACAATTTAAGAGGATTCAATTAATTTCAATTAATTAATGAATCAAACAACAAAAGATGGATTAAATTGCATGCAAGATTGAAGCCCCAAACCTGGAGGTACAAGGCGAAAGTGCTAATCACTAAGCCAATGTGTCACCTGAAACAAAACATAACCATACTCTAATTTAAAGCCATAAACTAATCATTAGTCGTTAGCATTAAAATAATTTCAGTCATGATTGCATATCTGGATCATTGTAAGCAGGTAATGTCACTAAGACTTCTGGCTTATATCACATTCATTGAATACACTATGTACAATTTAAAAATATAAAAAATTCCTTAAGGAACACTACAATACGTTTCCCAGCTGGCCAAAGCCTGGTCATAATATGAAACACCTAAAAATATGTCAATGACATTGGGAAAAATGCCGCCTACTCTAAGATCAACTAAATCCTAAATATTTTCCCATGGTTTATTACAGCACTGTCTACATTGATGTGTTTATGCATTCTCATTGCCCGAGCATATGTGGGGTAATGTGCAGTTTCCTGTCCACGTGGACATCAGGATGTGACTCACATGTCTGACAGGCCTCTCTTCCTGAAGAAACATGGGACTGGCTTGGCTCAGCTCCACCGAGGCTGTCGTCACCAGCTCCAGTGTTTTAAACTTCAGCTGGACATGACAGAAGAAACACAAAGACATAGTAATTTCTCTAGCCCACACACATACAGAATCCAAGAGAGGGCAGAGATTTATGTGATATAAAAGTAAGAGTATTATTATGAGGTGTTTTTTCCTCAGGTTTTGCAGAGAATTCTGTGTGATTACAAAAAAAATAGTAAAAAAAAAAATGTTTATATAGAGTATATCAGATTTTACTGCGTGATTGATCCCACTTACTTCATGAAGAGAGTCAACACGTAGGGATCCACTGATTCTCACAGCAACTTCTCTATAAGAGCTTAAATTCACGTTGCACTGAATCGGCACTGCTAGGGAGTTGGTATAGTTCTACACACACACACACACACACACACACACACACACACGCAAATCAACTTCAGCTGCTTGTGGCAAGTTCTTGGTTGGTCAAAACCCCACTTCTATGTGATGAAGAGATACACTTTATTACAAAAACCCTTCCAATGATACCAATACATTGTTAACTTAATGAATCCAGTTAATAACACTGGTTAAAGATTATTTGATGAAAATCCATTGACCACATTTTAAAGGAGAAACTGCTGTAGTAGAGACTTTCTGTCTTACGTAAAACAAGCAATTTGGCATGCTAGATTCCCAAACGCTTAATCTACTTGCCACAAATGGTTATTAAATTGCCCTGACATCACAAGATCGGCTTTTGAAATAAAGCACAAGGCCAAAGGCGTAGTATAAAAAGAACATTAGATGTCATGTGTGATGTTAGTAACAGAATTTCAAACAAAAATTAGATAAAATACTGTTACCAGGTGAGAAACACGACTCAGGTCCTCTGGTGTTGCTCGACTGTGGGCTACGTGTTGAGGTGGAATGCAGTAAGTTCCATCTACCTAAAGTCAGAACGCAGCTCATAACTTCACTAGAATAATGATTTTTAAAGCTTGAATAATTTTAAAGCAAAGAAAAGTCAGAGTAGCAGCATAAAGTAAGATGGTGGTGATGTACCTACAGCATGTTGCAGTCTTGAACAAATCATATCGTAAGTTTATTAGCTAGCCAACTGTTAGCCTATTTTTTTATTTAATTTTTTTATTTATTGCTAGAAACGTAACTGACTAGGCAAAATGTAATAGGTAATGTAATGTAAAAACTGATAGGCTAGTTAGCTAGTTAAGTGCATTGATACACTAGACTAAAGGGATTGAACAAGTATATCATCATTATTCTCACTTAATTAATGTGATACATTAAATACAGCATGCTTGCATTTAAAAAAAGAAAGATGTAAAGTTTGAATTTTGAAGTGTGGTGTTCATTCCTCATAACACACGTACACGCAAAAATTATTCAAGCCTGGTTAGTGTCTTTATTTCGACATGTTTAACATAAAAGCAGTTTTATGACAGATTTGTCATGGATTTCCATTTTTCCATGTGATCACCTTTTTCAATTCCCACCCATTACTTAGATCTTCTTTATTATATATGACTTTATGCCATTGAGACATGTTTTCCAACAGCTTTTTGAACTGGTGCTTATGCTACGTATGTCTCACGGCATTGTAATACACTCTGCTCTTTTCTGCATGCATGAGCCCAAAGGTGCCTAGGACTGTACAGTGTTACTGTAATTGACAAATGTGGAGAGAGTATAGCATCTTCTTCAATCTAGAGAGAGCAGTTTTGGTCTCTTGGTTTCTGGCCATAGATTGTGGCATCATTAGAGATAATCATGATATCCAACAACTTTATCAAAGAAGATAATAGCCTAAACATAAACTCACTTGGTCTATATGAAGTTGTTGGATCTGTAAGAAGCGATTCCCATTTTTTGTCACTTCTGGGATCATAATATTGAGCTGTAGATTTCTCACTGGGAAGTAGCCGAGGTTCTGGATCTGAACAGTACAAAACATGACATCAAATTGGTATTTGATTTCTTTCTCATTTCACCAAGTATCAGAAAAGAAAGAGCAGGTGAATGGGCTCACTTGGAAAGTAAAGTTAAAGGGTGGACGTAGGTTCTCTGCTTTCTCCAGACCTAGATTGGCTTTGAGCTCCCAATGTGATGGATTGGAATCTCTACAGAGATACACATGGACTTAAATTAAATTTCTCATTAACACCATTTAAATTTACAGATTATTGCATATTGTACAGACTCATATTTTGACTTACCTTGTAAAGAGCAAGTCAGACTCATATCTCAGCTTGTAGAAGATGTCATTATTATTGTCGTGTAAAGCGACTTCTTCTCCATCACTGTAAGGAGACAGTAGAATATGATGTGCTCCAGTAACTCTAGCTTTCTCCATTAATGTGTGCATTTTTCACATTTCTCCATTGAAGGTCATTGATGATTAGTATGGACATGTTAGTTTACATTTATAGCTCAATTGAGTTGTTAGCAAACCAGGCTCTGGGAACAGTCAAGTGACACTTAGTCCCATGTGGAAATTCTTAAAGTGTTTAAAGGTTTGTCACAATGAAGTGGGGGAAGTTCTCTCTCTCTCTCTGTGCGCGCGCACGCAAACACACACACACACACACTCACACACACACACACACACACACACACACACACACACACACACACACACACACACACACACACACACCTTCCCAAAATGCCACCAATAGTAAAATTTTATAAAGAGTTTCTTCAACAATCCTAATGTTTCTCTGAAGAAACTTTAAGAAGTGCCAAAAAACATATTTTTAAGCATGTATGACTGAAATGATATCCACATGAGCTTAGTAACTGCACATGTGTTTTCTGATGATGCCTTGTTTTTCTGCTGTGATCTGTGGTGCTAAATAGGCACAGCAGAGTTCCTGTGACAAATGCTCAAAGCATCAGACCACATAATTGTCATTTGAAAAGGCTATAAATAGCAAAGTCTCATCATAGAGGAACTGATTTCTAAGACCTTGGACATGTTTTGTAGGTACTGTACTTGGGCAAGACTAGAAGAGCATGATTCATAATGATGTCAGATTTAATAAAAAAGAAAGAGGTTTTAGTGGGCAGTAAGATGATATTCTGAGGCTATAGCAGTTGATGCTGCTTCCGGGGGGTCAAAGATTCAGAATAACCTAAAACCGGCATAGCTAGCATTCTGCAAGCCAAAACATAATTCAAAATTTGGCTATGCCAAACCAACAATTTCCTTAAGTCTCTGTAATTTTTAAATAGATATCCTAATGCTTTCTGTATAATATTTGACCAAAAATGGCAAAAATGAGATAATAGTGAAAGCCATAATAAAATGAAATGTCTGGAAACAATAATATTTGAGTCTAGCAACCGCCTGAGTAAATAACTGAGTGATAGACCTGATAAAAGGATTACAAAATTTGATTCACTGTAATACATACTGTAATGTATTCAGTAGTGGCCGTGATCTGTCTAATTAAAGATTAACCGTCATATGTCATATGTATGTAATAATAATAATAATAATAATAATAATAATAAAACTACATTGCTTATTTTTTAAGAAAAGATCAGAAGAACCAACCTAGACAGGACAAAAGGTCACTGCTGAGGCTTAATCGTAATTATTATGAGAGCTTTTTACCTTCCAGCTGCCAGAATGACCCGAACATGGTCCAGCAACACAGAGCTAATAAATTCAAACTCCAAACGGAAATTGACCTGGAGGAGAAAAAAATAGAGAAAAGAGGGACATAGGTAGGTAGGTAAAATATACTCGGTCTAGATTTGATCATAAATATGATTTTATCACTGTTGCAGAAAAACTGCTCAGGCATCCTGTGAGCACACATTACACATGAGTGAGTTTTTGTGGCTCACATGGGGGAAAATGTACCCCATTTTATTAAAAAAAAAAAACCTTCCAACACCAACAGTGCAAGCTTTCGCACAGGGTTTAGCAGTAAAGACTTCAATAAGCTGCTGTAAGCCTGTGGCCTCAAAGCAAAGCAGCCACAGGCACCATAGCGCAGCTTCATAGCCGCTTCACTGATGACCAACACACACACACACTTAGACATTGTACACTGGGAAAAGAACTATAAAAAAGCATTAAAGTAGAAGGATTAACAGGCATACAAATAACTACTTTTATAAGAGTAGCAAAGTGTGCAGTGAAAGTACTGCAAATTTAGCCTAGCCTGTTATTTGCTACACTTGATAGCATTTCATTTTCAAAACATGAAATTAGGAAGATAATAAATGTAAAGTCTTTTAATATAAATAATATAAGAGTTTATGTAGCTTATGTATTATTTACTTAAGACTACATTTAAACAATGTCTCCGCTTTCTTGCTAGGTTCAACAACTAAGACTAACAGAAGTTAGCATTAGCATAAACAAGGTGCCAAATTTCTTTAAAAAACCTTGAGTTAACTGGATTAATAATAAAAAAAAAAAGCTGATACAGTTCACTAGAAGAATTAGATTCATGGTGATCTTCTTAAAAGTTACCTATGAAGTGCACAATACTCTCAACAAACTGTTATTTGCAATTTGACAGTCATTCTTTTGACCCCTGTGATTTTAGAACATATGAGGTCGTATCAGAAAGTTTCAAGACTAGTCTTATAGCACACCAACAGATGGAAGCACAAGGCTGCATGTACAGTCACAGGGTGCGCCGACTTTTATAAGTCAGTGTGCCAAAAGACATCATCCTGTGTACATCGAGAGCTGTGCAACTGGTGCAATTTCCCCATGGACAGCAAGTTAGAACAAAGAGTGAATGTGAAATTCTGTTTGAAACTGGGTGTGACTAGTTTTAAGGTGTCTGTGGGAGGACAAACGGTGAAAAAACATAAAATTTTTTACGACTAAGTAGTAATGTGAAATTTGGTTTTTCAACAAATGACATTAAGGAAACAGCTAGGCAAGTGTTCAGCAAAGGACCTATTACTTTGTTTTATACCGTGTTACAATTACAGTATGAGCATATTTCCAGGTAACTGAACATGAAGAGCAATGCCTTGTTCATTTTTATCAGATGAATGTTATTTACATTCAGTCTGCTACAGTAAAAATGTAAGCAAATCTAAATAGCAAAAATGTAGTATTCTTCTCTTCTCATGCACGAACACAGCATATAGAGGAAAAGTAATGCTAATGCTAAATCACGCTCTAATAAGGGTAATGGATCCAAAGGAAAATCCTAGTTGTCATTTGGTCTGGAATACCACAGTAACTAGTACACCATGCTACCCATAAACATGTCCATGTAAAAGACTCCAGCAGTAAAACATGCTAATGTTTATCGCTTCCTTCCAGACCTTGAACACTGCTTATGGGCACAGCAAACCACCAAATGTGAATCTAATCCCCATATCCTCTAGTCACATCTCTCAGCACGCATCTTTACATAGAGCACACATAGATCCAGCTGATAATAACAGCACTCAGCTTTAACCACCAGACATATCTCAAAAAGGCATCTGCATCTAAAGAGAATACAGGAGTTTATTTATACAGTAGCATTTTTCGTCTTTAAATGTTGGGGGTATGGCTAGAATGATTATCTCTTTGGCATGGCTAAATGAAAGGAGAGTATTCTGGATAAATGTTCTGTCAACGCTGTGTGGAAAAATTATTGCGTCTGGAAAAAGTGGCAGAGAACTGGTAAGGCCAGGAGACTTCTTTCTGGTGCTGTCCAGGAGAGAAATTTAAATTCTTTGTCTTTATTGAGGTTGCCAGTTTATTTATTTATTTATTTATTTTGAGTAGAGTTCTTAGGGTATGGGTTTTTTCAGCCGAGTGTAGACCACCCGATTTAAAACTAACAACAACAAAAAAACCCTTGTGTTTATGCCTAAAAAAAGTCAGGTGGTAGAAAATACTTCGAATAGGTCACTTCCAATAACGCTGCACAATGAGAAGAGGTGACCGGGCCCTGAGGAAGATTGTGGAGAAGGACCGATTCCAGACCTTGGGGGACCTGTGGAAGCAGTGGACTGAGTCTGGAGTAGAAACATCCAGAGCCACCATGTACAGGCGTGTGCAGGAAATGGGCTACAGTTTGCAAATTTTGCATGTCATTCGGAAATCAAGGTGCCAGAGTCTGGAGGAAGACTGGGGAGAGGGAAATGCCAAAATGCCTGAAGTCCAGTGTCAAGTACCCACAGTCAGTGATGGTCTGGGGTGCCATGTCAGCTGCTGGTGTTGGTCCACTGTTTTATCAAGGGCAGGGTCAATGCAGCTAGCTATCAGGAGATTTTGGAGCACTTCATGCTTCCATCTGCTGAAAAGCTTTATGGAGATGAAGATTTCATTTTTCAGCATGACCTGGCACCTACTCACAGTGCCAAAACCACTGGTAAATGGTTTACTGACCATGGTATTACTGTGCTCAATTGGCCTGCCAACTCTCCTGACCTGAACCCCATAGAGAATCTGTGGAATATTGTGAAGAGAAAGTTGAGAGACACAAGACACAAGAATCTGCAAAAGGATTCCCGACCAAGTATTGAGTGCATAACTGAACATATTTATTTGAAGGTTGACTTATTTTGTATTAAAAACACTTTTCTTTTATTCATTCATTCATTCATTCATTTTCTATACCGCTTAATCCTGTGTTCAGGGTTGCGGGGGACCTGGAGCCTATCCCAGGAGACTTCGGCACTAGGCAGGGTACACCCTGGACAGGGTGCCAATCCATCGCAGGGCACACACACATACACACACTCACACACCCAATCACACACTACGGGCAATTTAGGAACACCAATTATCCTAGCCTGCATATCTTTGGACTTTGGGAGGAAACCGGAGTACCCGGAGGAAACCCACCAAGCACGGGGAGAACATGCAAACTCCATGCACACAGAGACAGGAATCGAGCCTGGCCGGGGAATCGAACCCAGACCCTGGAGGTGCAAGGCGCTTTTCTTTTATTGGTTGGATGAAATATGCTAATTTTTTGAGATAGGGATTTTGGGTTTTCATGAGCTGTATGCCACAATCATCAATATTAAAACAATAAAAGGCTTAAACTACTTCAGTTGTGTGTAATGAATCTAAAATATATGAAAGTCTAATGTTTATCAGTACATTACAGAAAATAATGAACTTTAACACAATATGCTATTTTTTTTAGAAGGACCTGTGTATATATATATATATATACACACATATATATATACAGTACAGGCCAAAAGTTTGCACACAACTTCACTCAATGGACACATGTGGAGTTATGTACTAAACAAAAAAAGATGAAATAACGGAAAACATGTTTTATATTCTAGTTTCTTCAAAATAGCCACCCTTTGCTCTGATTACTGCTTTGCATTCTCTTGATGAGCTTCAAGAGGTAGTCACCTGAAATGGTTTCCAACAGTCTTGAAGGAGTTCCCAGAGGTGTTTAGCAATTGTTGGCCCCTTTCCCTTTGGGAACTTTTTTTGTTAAGTACGTACATACTGTAACTCCACGTGTTCATTCATAGTTTTGATGCCTTCAGTGAGAATCTACCAATGAAAATGGTCATGAAAATAAAGAAAACACCTTGACAGATAGATGAGAAGGTGTGTCCTGTACTGTATATACAGTATATATATACTTTTTTTTTCATGGGCTATTTGAAGACAATGCAGCTGTATTTGAAGAAGGAATTTCCTTTAATAAAAAGGCAACAAAAGTTACAGAGTTGCCAATGTATCTACAGAGTGTCTGAACAGTTTTTAATATTTGTGTTCAGTTCAGCCGTAATTCGTCAATTATACATTACTGCTCAGTGAAATTCTTTATTCTTCTTCGCTTAAAAAAAAAGTAGGTTGGGGTTAGAACGCAGGGTCAGCAATTATACAGGGCCAACAAGGACCCTAACAGTGAAAACTTGCGCGAGCTGGGGCTTGAACTGCCGACCTTTCAATTACAGTAGTAACTCAGAGCCTTGACACACTGAGCCACCACTGCCCAATAAACAGAATGAATAGTCTCCAACCACTTCAGCTTATCAGGTCAAGTCTCAGTTAGGGTTCACTGTACACATACAAATAGTGTTTATGAATACTATTCAAAATTTAACCATGCACATGGACACACATCATAGGTGTGTTCTGGTACTTAAGCAAATAGCACTACAGTTCTGATCTATAGTATTGCCACATCACTGTTCCATCCTGAGCACAAGCTACTGTTCACTGTTCAGAGTGCATGCACAGTATCACATTCAGATGTTCATGCCTGTTTGGGTTTCCTCTGGGTCTTCCAGTATCGACAAATCTCATAGAAATCTGCTAATAGGTACATCGATTGCTCCAAATTGTCCCTGGTTTTGATAATGCTTGTTTGTGTGTGTGTGTGTGTGTGTGTGTGTGTGTGTGTGTGTGTGTGTGTGTGTGCGTCTGAATGCATGGTGCTCTGAGATGGAGTGAGGTACCATTCTGGATGTTTTCCCACTACATTTAAAGGTGAAAATTTGAGAATAAAACTAATAACTAATAACACTAGACATGTTTAAATATAGGAGGATGGAATTACTGCTTTCTCCCTGGTGTGTGCAACTGTCTGTGTAGTGTCTCTGTCTAAATACTGATTTTTGCAAGTTTGCTATTAACTCGCCATTATGTGCTGTGTTGCCAAGGAGCTGTGGTGAGTTTTCAGTTCAGACATCTGTTCTGTGCAATATTTCACAATATTCCAGCAGTTCAGATGAAGAGAGAAGGAGAAAAAATAAAGGGAGCCAATGTTGAAAAGGAGGATGAGAGAGCGTCAGAAAGAGTTCATCCCCAACAGACCTTTTTTATTCTGTTAAAGTGTGATGTCAGGAACAGAACAGAGATTTTGGCTGGGATTTGTAGTAGTTGATGTCCTTGTGTAAAGTGAGTGTATGCAGGCTTGTCTTGTGTCAGATCATTAAACCAGAGTGAATCTCCTCAGTTTCAACTTTTAGAATTAGCTCACATAGCAATAAAATATAGTGATGTATAGATGTCACATTAACTGGCTGCAGATTTATGTACATCCAAGCACCTTCATGCCAGACTGAGCTATCCTGGAGTTTACATATAACAAACTGCAGTGAGATAAGAGAATGTTACCAAGGGTATTTGTTCTTTCTTTCTTTCTTGCAAAGTAGAAAGTCTTAAATTAAAAATACGGAAAATTATTTTTAGGGTATGGAACTGAATTGAACTGAAGTTTTTATGTAAATGTATTTATTTTTCTATAAAGGACACTCAATACTTTTATAACTAAAACACATACAGAATACACACATGCACGCACACATACGTACACACACCAGTTAGTATCCTAATCCTACCAGCACTTCTGTACTCTTGCACCAGTGAGACATGCTTGTTTGTATGCCTACAAATCTTGGTTTAGAGCAAAGCCAAAGTAAGTATTTTGCTGAAGCATTAGCAGACTATGAAAATAATCGCAGGGAACCTAGAGGAGACTTTTATAATATTACACAGCATCCAAGAGCCTAGTCCGCATATACAATACAGAGTAAAACCATGCAGGCATAATGGTACAAAAATCCCACTGGTCAAACATCAATCCCTAACTAATGCATGCCATATCCTTCACAATGAAGTCTAACAGTAAACCTTTAGTGAACTACAAAATATTGGTGAATCAACTCTCTTAGACAACCTACAAGATGAACCTGGAGATACAGTTCCTTGCAAAAGTATTCGTACCTTTTCCACATTAAGGGTAAATGGGGCTGAATACAAATGCACACCACACTTTTCAGATATTTATTTAAAAATTTTTTTGAAAACCATTTATCATTTTCCTTACACTTTACAATTATGTGCCACTTTGTGTTGGTCTATCCCATAATATCCCAATAAAATGCATTTATGTTTGTGATTCTAATGTGGCAAAATGTGAAAAAGTTCAAGGGGTATGAACACTTGCAAGGCGTTCTGGTGTTAGGTTGATTATTAACCTATCATACGGTGACACACAGTGCTTTATACCACTTACAACACTACATTCTTCAAATTAATACAGTAATTCTTTTATTAATGAATTACACATTTTAATGTTGCAGATTGTCCTTTAAGCAAGTTTTTGTTACCACATTATAACAGGATTAAACAGTCATTCCCTCAGTAGCCTCTTTTATTTTAAAGACAGCTTGTCAAATTACAAGGCAAGGCAAGTTTATTATTTATCATACACAATGGTAATTCAAAGTGCTTTACATAAAAGAAAAGAAAATAATCATAAAAAGAAATAGAAAATAATAACACTAAAACTTTTTTCATTATTTATATTTGATTTAAAATAAAAATAAGTTTGTGGTGGCACTTTTTAAATTACTTAAAAATTTATTTAGAATCAAAATAAAACTGTTGAAAATATAAGAAACATAAAATACAGTGCAGGCAGTTCGGACGTAGCAAAGTGCTCATTCAATAAATGCACAGTTAAACAGATGAGTTTTAAGCCTAGATTTAAATGTGACTAATGTTTTAGCACATCTGATCTCTTCTGGAAGCTGGTTCCAACTGCGGGCAGCATAATGCCTAAAGGCGGACTCCCCTTGTTTTGATCCTAATGATCTGAGTGGTCTGTTAGGTTTATATTCAGTAATCAGATGCAATCAGATTTTTCTGGTGCTAGTCAGAATTCTGGCAGCAGCGTTCTGGATGAGCCCTCTCAACGTTCTTACAAGCCCTCTTTCCTGTCATGGTGGAAAATTAACTAGAGACATTGCTACATAAATGTCTGCTCATAGAACACTGACATTTTGTGACCAATCACATTTGAGAAATCAAGATTGCTGTCATAATGAAATGTTTTTTTTCATCACACCAGGTTCTAGCTCAGATTTGTCTATCTTGGGCTGTTGTATGACATATTTTCAGTGTAAATTATAACTTCGTGTTACATTTCTGGAGGTGAAACATAAAGTCTATAAAAAAAAGATTTAAACGCTCACCTGTGATTTAGCTCTCATGAAGGGAGCACCCACATCACAGTACTTCTCACTTCTTTGCTTGTCTCCACTGCGACAGTCAATCTGTATGTCTGAATTGTCCTACAACAAGACAAGTTATTATTTAATATTATTAAATTATTACATTATTCATTCATTCATTCATCTTTTATACCACTTTATCCTGTATTTAGGGTCGCGGGGACCTGGAGCCTATCCCAGGAGACTCAGGGCACGAGGCAGGGTACACCCTGGACTGCGTGCCAATCCATCGCAGAGCACACACACACACACACACACACACACACACACACACACACACACACACACACACACACACACACACACACACACACTCTGTAGCAGGACCAGACGGCATCTCAGGCCGTATCCTCAGAGCCTGCGCAGACCAGCTAGCACCTGTGTTCACTGAGATATTCAACATCTCCTTATCTCAGTCGGTGATCCCCACGTGCTTCAAAGAGTCCATCATTGTTCCTGTCCCGAAGAAACCACATCCTGCTTCTCTCAATGACTATTGCCCTGTAGCCCTCACCTCAGTAGTGATGAAGTGCTTTGAACGCCTTATCAGAGACTTCATCATTTCTTCACTTCATTCACTAAAATGCTCTTCATCGACTACAGCTCTGCTTTTAATACCATAATTCCCTCCACACTCACCACCAAGCTGGAGCACCTGTGACTCAGCTCATCTATATGTCAGTGGATCTCCAATTTTCTGACTGGCAGACCACAGGCAGTAAGGATGGGCGGACATGTCTCAGCTACACTCACTCTCAGCACTGGAGCCCCCCAGGGTTGTGTTCTGAGCCCCCTGCTGTACTCTTTGTACACCCACGACTGCGTGGCCACTACCAACTCCACCTCCATCATCAAGTTTGCTGACGACACCGTCGTGGTCGGACTGATCACCAACAATGATGAGTCGGACTACCTAGAGGAGATTGGAAATCTGGAGAACTGGTGCCAGAGGAACAATCTCCTCCTGAACGTCAGTAAGACAAAAGAGCTGATAGTGGACTTTAGTACAAAGCAAGAGAGGAACTACCAGACCCCCATCATCAACAGGAGCCCAGTGGAGAGAGTGGGCAGCTTCAGATACCTCGGTGTTCACATCACACAGGACCTGTCATGGTCCTGTCACATCAACACCGTGGTGAAAAAAGCCCGGCAGCGTCTGTACCACCTCAGACGCTTGAGAGACTTTAGACTGCCCTCCAAGGTGCTCAGGAACTTCTACTCCTGCACCATAGAGAGCATCCTGACGGGAAACATCACGACCTGGTTCGGGAACAGCACCATGCAGGACAGACGAGTTCTACAGAGGGTGGAGCGATCAGCCGAGCGCATCATCCGCACTGAGCTCCCTGACCTGCACTCGATCTACAGCAAGCGGTGCTGGACTAAGGCCAGGAAGATCATGAAGGACCTCAGTCACCCCAGTAATGGACTGTTCTCTTTGTTGCGGTCTGGGAAGCGATTCCGCTCCCTAAAGGCCAACACAGAGAGGCTGAGGAGGAGCTTCTTCCCTCAGGCGATAAGGTCTCTCAATCACACCTCCACACAGGACTAATAACATCTTTTTAAGCTCACAACACTGACTGGACAATCACGGACACATTCATACACACTTGCATGAATATTTATACATCTGGACAATTGCACATGTCACTTTTATTAGTCACCTTTCATGCATATTTGCACAACCACTGACACTTTAAATTCTATATGCATACTGTATATACTCCCCCCCCTATATTTCTATATTTCTACAGTATATTTTGCAATATTTTATTATGCCATTATTGTACAGTTAATTTTACTAGTTAAATTTATTTCTTTAGTATTTCCTTTTTATTGATTATTTATTTTTACGTACAAGCTTTTATTTTCTTTTTTAAGGTCACTGGCGGTCGTGTAAGCATTTCACTGCATATTATACTGTGTATGACTGTGTATGTGACAAATAAAATTTGAATTTGAACTATGGACAATTTGGGAACGCCAATTAGCCTAATCTGCATGTCTTTGGACTGTGGGAGGAAACCGGAGTACCCGGAGGAAACCCACCAAGCACGGAGAGAACATGCAAACTCCATGCACACAGAGACGGGAATTGAACCTGGCCGGGAATCGCACCCGGACCCTGGAGGTGCAAGGCGACAGTGCTTATTACATTATTTTGTTTATAAAAAAGATATTTTTAGGTAGGTATTTTCCTACATAAAGATAAGTGCAAAACTTCATGCTCCCTTTTTATTGCTTCTCTGCAAATAAATCAAAATACAATTTCATACGTATACATTTTAATTAATATTACTCCTGCATTGTCAATTTAATTACATATGTACAGTATTCATCCTGTAATTTATTTCTTTTAAAATTCTTATGACCCAAATATTACAACAGCTGAGGTAAAGCAGCAGCTATCTGAATTTTAAGCTCAGAAGGTTGCATCCCAGTTTGATCATTTGTGTATCACATACTGTAACTCAATGATCTAAAGAAACATAGAAAAGTGTTTATTGAAATGCCAGCAACAAGGATCTTAGTTTAGGAATTAAACAGTCAGACAGAACTATAGGAAAAATTAGTCTTCCAGAGGTTAGCACCATCTACACCATGCGCTGCCTTCGTCGAGTGCACAGCATCCTGCGTGATCAGCATCACCCTGCACATCACCTGTACCAGTTACTGCCTTCAAGCAAAATGTACAGGTCCATATGCGCCAAAACCACCAGACTGTCACACAGCCTTTTTCCAACGGCTGTGAGACTGCTGATCGAGCAGTTACAGTACCCCTCTTTCTATGCCCCGCACCCACTTATTCTTACATATCACTATTAGAATAACTGTGAAATGGACTTTTCACTGATGCAGCACACACAATAGACATACATTTTAGGTTTTCCTAACGGTTTTCCCCTTATATCCTATTTCACATAGGCGTTATGGTTACTGCACTATGGTTGTACTTTGTTACTTTGTATGCCAGGAAAGATGATACCGTAATAATCTTGTTGTGATTTATATTCTGTTGTTTATAAAAATGTCTTAACTGAAGTGACTAAATTGACCTGTCAAGTGGAGTCCATAATCAAATGGAGACCTGAAAAAGTTGATGCAGAACTAATGTTTACCTTATATACAGAAAAAAATATAAATAATTTTGTATATACATTTTAATATTTATATATTCATTCATTCATTTTCTATACCGCTTAATCCTGTGTTCAGTGTCGCGGGGGACCTGGAGCCTATCCCAGGAGACTTCGGGCACTAGGCGGGGTACACCCTGGACAGGGTGCCAATCCATCGCAGGGCACACACACATACACACACTCACACACTACGGGCAATTTAGGAACGCCAATTAGCCTAACCTGCATATCTTTGGACTGTGGGAGGAACCCGGAGTACCCGGAGGAAACCCACCAAGCACGGGGAGAACATGCAAACTCCATGCACACAGAGACGGGAATCGAACCCAGACCCTGGAGGTGCAAGGCGACAGTGCTAACCACTACACCACCACGCCGCCCTAATATTTATATATATTTTTATAAATGTTTTAGATTATGTTGTATTATTTATTTTGTATTATATGGCATTTTGGTTAGTTGTAGTTACTGTATATGGAAACATCTTGCATTATAAAAAAAAAGCCACAATGGATTAATTAAGGTTGTACAAACTTTTGCAACTCAATATTATTAATTAATATAAATAATAATAATAATAATAATAATAAATTCCTGAGCATAAACAGCCTTTCTGATTGACTACCAGCATGTATTTTTAACAGTTTTACCTCATGTTTACATGTTACATGTTTCATAGCTTTAAGCTGTTACAGTGTCATACCTTCACTATAAGACTGGAGAATTGTAGGTTTCTGGAGTATGAGATGTTGAGGCGGGCTCCATAAGCATTTTCTCCTCTGTTCTCCAAGCGAACGTCCACTACCATCTTCTTCCTAGATGCCTCTATCACACGCTCATTATCTTCGGGTTCACTTTGGCTTAGACACAATGCACTGCTCACTCGAAACACCTGTCCACAGAACTGCCTAAAACAGAGCATAGACACAGTCTGAGCATATTTTTGGGACTGTAGGTTTTATACTGTATGTCTGTGGATATGTTGGGGAGGGGATACAGTATGTGATCGTACTTGCGGCTGATCAAGTCAGTCTGTGATTGTATCACCAGGTCTGGAACACAGTGATCATCTTCATCACAGCCGTTCCAAAAAGGAAGCTGCAGGAAACACAAAAGACACAGAACAAAATAATCACAGTACTGTAGGACAGAACCTGTCAGAGGGTCCAGAGGACTTGGTTAAGGACTTGGATGATTGTTTAATAATTGCCTATTGTTGTCTCCTCCCTACTGACTTGGATTTTATTCCTCAAAATGATCATTATATTTATAACATTATGAAGTTCACATTTTTAAACCATAGTAGATGAGAAGTTGTAAGCATGTAATTCTAGTTTTATTATTATTATTGTTATTTTTGTAGTTGTAGTTTTATTAGTAGCTGCACACCTACCCATAAAACTTTTAGTAAAATGAAGAACTGGGTCCACTGCTGTGTTTAAACTTTAAATAGAGAAGATTGGTCGAACCATTTGGGAACTACTGTATCAAGGTTTGTTTTGGACCTGACAAAAAAACTGATTTTCACATTCATTTTGCACTCTGGTGTCGGGTTACATTTTTAGCATGTGAGTCAGACATGCAGCCACAGACTTTGCTTAGACAACCGGGCCAATCCACAACCCCTCCCCTCACACACACACACACACACACTCACACACAGACAAGAAGTGAATGGCCAGATCTCAGAGACGCTATGGTCTACAAATTAGCTGTTTTTACCATTTGGCCCAGAAAAACTGATCCATCCGCATTCCCAGGAATTGACCCTTGTCAATGTTTTTGCTTTATTTAGATCTATGCAATGTACTGTAATAAAAAAGCTGATTTTATAAATAAAAATAGATACTTTATCATAAAGTAATAGAAAGATAGTATGAATAAAGTTATGAGGAAGATGAAAAGTGCAGGGACAAACCTGAGTTCTGGTGGTAGTTGGCCAGGTATCATCTAACGTGGGACCATTGTTTGGATCCTGTAGACCTGTTTCTACAGTGAATATGATGGGTCTGGCATAGTCTGTTGTTTCCTTGAAGAGCAAAAGAAATAATATGGCAATTGCATTACTATGCAATTAGGGCTGCATGATTTGATCAGAAAATCCAACTGTGATTATTTTGATACATATTGCAATTGCGATTTTTTATCTGCAGTATGCGACTATTAAATATACCATTTTGTATTCAAACATATTAATCTAGGCTAACTTAAAATAATTGGACAAATGATCTAATTATCTTAATAATTAAGCCAATATGTCTTTGTCACTTCTAAATTATTAAAAAAAATAAACAAATACTTAATACTTTAAACAATAAATAATTGCATTGTTTCATACTGCAATTTAAATTTTCTATGGTAATTGCACAGCACGAGATGCAAAATTAAGCTACAGTACTGTACATGACCTCTCTTAGGGTTTCTAGCCTGCTATAATAACTCACAGTTCCTTTATGCAACAAAGTCTGTTGGGATATAAAGATATGCTTTAGCCTGAGAATCTAGACGTAAAATAACTACATATAAAGCAATGTTCAGTTGATGGGCTTGATCTGTCTGTTTTAATGCTCTAATAACCTGAATAAGGCAGAAGCTTACCATTACATGGAAGTAGATGTGTTCACAATGCTCCTGTCCAGGAAGCAAAGTAAAATTTTGTGGCTGCTGCCGGTCTAGATCATCCATCACAGCCCGAGGGTTAAAACGCTTCTCCTCAATATAGGTATTGGACCAAAGACCTAAACAGAACACAGCGGTTCTTCATTTACTACAGTATGTAGGACTGCAGTGCAGTACTGTCAGGTAGGTATTTTTCAATTAATAGATTATCAAAAACATTACATTTATCCATAACTATGTTTCCATAGTTAAATTCCAAATAAATTAATAACAGTTAAGAAATTAGGAATAAAGCTGCCCTTGTCCATTGTTCTTAGGTAAAAGCATAACTAATTTACATTCATCAATTAAAATATATGCATATTTTAGACATAGACATATTTTCAATTTATGCAGCTTTCTTGAGAGTTTGTACGTATCCACATTATGCTATGACTTCCAAGCTATAACTTTAACTTTTATCTAAGCATCCATCCATCCATCCATCCATCCATCCATCCATCCATCCATCCACACATCATCTACCACTTATTTTGTATAGGGTCATGGGGGCTCTGGTGCCTATCCCAGAGAACCTAGGCCACTAGGCAGGGTACACCCTCGATGGGGTGCTAATCCATCACAGTCCACAAGCACGTACACACACATACAAACACATGCACACGCTATACACAAAGTTCGAACCCAGAGAACTTGAGGTACAAGATAAACGTTTTAACCACCAAGTTACAATGCTGACCTGACTATTTATTAAATACTTAAATGCTTTTCATTCAATAAAGCATTTGGACACTTCTACTTGCATCTAATGCATATTTCTACACAATACTGTAGAGTGGTCACACATACAGTACATAACTGGTAAAGCTCATCATCATACATGCACCATGACTTCTACAATTAGATCCTTTCTTTCCTCTTTGATCTCAAAGGGACCAAATATTCTGAATTCTTTCCAACTATTACAGTTTCACGGACTCTCATTCTACCCTCACAACACAACATCTTTTAAGTCATTTGTGCAAGCTCAAATTCATCATACGCAGACCCAATAGGCACATCCATGGCTTAGCAGATGAACTCCAGAGCACAACAATATATATTTATGGCTATAATAAACTCTGATTTAATGACCACTAGAGATGGGATGGATAATACTCAGGAGACCTGAAACCTGGGAGTTTACAGTCTCAAATGCAGACTCGACATGAATCTTCCACTGACACATGATGCAAAATAATTCACGGCTTAAGGAGAAAATACTATTCACATACTGTACTGATTAAATTAAGCATCTGTTGGTTGGTGATATGGGAAAACTGCTTTTAATTTATCTTAATATTGAGTAGATAACTGTCTGTTTTGTATCCATTACTTTGCCTTTAGTCTATAATTTAGTAAAGCACTGTAACAGTCAGTCACAAAAAAAGAAAAAAAAACCCTGACACAAGGATTAAAATTAGAATCAGATAAGGAGGAGAGATGCATGACAAGATCACATACTAAATCAACAATGATCAAAGTGATAAATCTTGAATCATTTATTTCAACACAAAGCAGACTACAAAGCCATACTCGCAGTCACCCAAACTCCTCTGCAAATCTAAAAAGAATTAGCAGCAGACAGAATATCGACGGAAAACCCAAACAAGATGTGTTGCTATATTTACTGCCCTGGCTGTCCATTAAAAAGCAAATGTGACATCACCATACGACCATCTCAGTTTTACAATGAATGTGATGGGCATGCTCAGAGGTCATACTGCTTAACCCAAACCACATGGAGCTTAATGACCTGTGGTCAAAATGTGATTGGTCCTGCACATATTCACATATAACACTTTTGTGATCAGAATGTCAGTGTCAAAGCGCTTATTGGGCCTCACAGGGCGTAATTCTCTCAGCACTATGGTGAGCAGGCTGACCTTGAAGGAGCAAGTATGTTTTCTAACTGTCCTGCTGTGTTTCTTGAACTTGGTACAGTATCTGAGTGCACTTGGAAAAGATGACTGACTTCCATCTTTGGCACAGGCAAAACCACAGAGCATGAGTCTGAAGAGCAAGCTTTAAAAGACAAACACTAAAAGGAAAAAAATAGGTGCACAGGAGGGGAGTGTGTCATCTTAACCCTTGCTTATATCTAGACAAGATATTTCATTTATGGAAAATTTATTCAAGTAATAAATATGTAAGTCTGAGAAAGCACTTAACCTACAAGCATATGCTGTCTCAGAATTTAATTTAGTGTTACTCCAAAAACAACATCATTCCATACTTTAGCTATATCATATACTATGACTCGTTTCACTTCAATCTAACTAATGTGCTTTCTATTTTTTTTTAACTCAAAGCCTACGTTAACAACATGATGGGTGATCATCAAAAGCCTGCAGCGTTCAGCCGTGCATCTTCTGTTGTTATTCTACAAGCCATAAAATGTGGCACACTCTTCCTAGTCACCCCAGCTGAACCACAAAGATGTGAGGATGTAAGAGTTGTTTATATTACCGTTTCCAGTAACAGATGAAAAAAGATTTAAAGTCAATAAAAAGAGCACACTATTTATATAATTGAAGCTTTACAATATGGAGTACGCATGGAAAAAATGTGCAAACATTTAAAAACCTTTAAAAGTACACATCTGGGTGATAGGAATTATATTACTATGACACAACATAAAAGTAGGGGGATAAAAGGGACCAAAGCATGAACAGTGTTCAATTAGTTTATCTATTTTAACCCTTGAGAAAGCTTTTAGTAAACAATGTTGGTACCCATTATCTCTCGGACTAAGTACAGTATGTGCAAATACATTACACGTTACATTATACGTGCAAATACATTACATGTTTTCATGCATACAGCGGAACCTCAGACTTTCTTTAACGGCAAAGTGCAGGTTAATTTGTTTTATTTTTACTTTATATTTTGTATTTAGGGCGGCACGGTGGTGTAGTGGTTAGCACTGTCGCCTTGCACCTCCAGGGTCCGGGTTCGATTCCCGGCCAGGCTCGATTCCCGTCTCTGTGTGCATGGAGTTTGCATGTTCTCCCCGTGCTTGGTGGGTTTCCTCCGGGTACTCCGGTTTCCTCCCACAGTCCAAAGACATGCAGATTAGGCTAATTGGCGATCCAAAATTGACCATTGTGTGTGAATGTGTGTGTGTGTGTGTGTGTGTGTGTGCGCTCTGCGATGGATTGGCACGCTGTCCAGGGTGTACCCTGCCTTGTGCCCAGAGTCTCCTGGGATAGGCTCCAGGTCCCCGCGACCCTAATACAGGATAAAGCGGTATAGAAGATGAATGAATTAATTAATTTTGTATTTATTATTTTTATGTATTTATTTTTGGGGCTTTGCAATGAATAATTTGAGTTTCCATTATTTTTTATGGATAAATTCGCTTTGATTTATGAGTGTTTTGAAATACGAGCCCGCTTACGGAACAAATTGTGCTCGTAATCCAAGGTTCCACTGTACATGGTTAATTTTGCAAATATTAATATGTTCCATGCGGCATGGGGTTCCTCCAGGTACTCCGGTTTCCTCGCACAGTCCAAAGACATTAGGCTGATTGGTGTTCCCAAATTGCCCGTAGTGTTTGAATGTGTGTTTGTGCTCTGCAATGGATCGTCACCCTGTCCAAAGTGCACCCTGCCTCATGCCTCATGTCTCCTGGAATAGGTTCAAGGCCCTGTACACAGGATTAAGCAGTATAGGCGATGAGTGAGTGAGTGAGTGAGTGAGTGGATGAGTATGTTCCGAATGGGTTATTTTCAGTGGTGTCAAAAGTATTCACATTCATTACTTGAGTAGAAGTATAGATACTAGGGTTCAAAAATGCTTCTACTTTTGAAGCATCAACCCAAGCTTTTTACTTAAGTAAAAGTTTAAAAGTACTGGTTTCAAAACTACTTAAAGTGTAAAAGTAAAAGTGCCGTGAGGGGCAACAAAAGAACTAAGGTCTCGCTTTCTGAACATGCGACGGGTGGGGGGGGGACACGGGGGGGGGGGGGGATTGTGCGCGTTATTATCATGTGACCGGGGGGGTTGCGCGTTCTGATCATAAAAATAGAGTAACGAGGCTATTTTTAAAATGTAAGGAGTAGAAAGTACAGATAATTGCTTAAAAATGTAAGGAGTAGAAGTAAAAAGTCGCCTGAAAAATAATTACTCCAGTAAAGTATAGATACCCAAAATTTCTACTTATGTAAGGTAACGAAGTACTATGCATATTCTAATCTTCAGCTGTCCAGTTTTAAATTGCCGTTCTTACAGTAAGTGACGGACTCGATCCTGATTAGGTCTTCTGATAGCCTGTAGCCCCCTACTAACGTTTTCCTGTTGTTGCACCATTCTTCATGCCTTTTAGAGGTTGTTGTATGTAAAAAAAATAATAATTGTGTAAAATCTGCATCTGCATGAATTTATGAATTGTGATTCTGCCACATGATTGGTTAATTTGATAATTACCTGAATGCAACGGGGTATTAAAGCCAGTGAGTTATACCAAATAAACCAAGTCAAATTCAAGTCAAAGTGAAATCTTGTTAAGCCGATACAATTCTATATGATTCTATTAAAGTACGTAAGTTTGGACTGGTTAGCAGTGCCTGGGAGTTCAGTTTTTATTGTTGTGGAAGTTTGTGGTGGAAGAAGCAAGGATAAGTAACTTTGAGAACTGACCTACTTCCTGTGTGGGTCTGATGACCGTCCTGGCAGTGACATTCAGACACACGATAGCGGACATACACGTCACATCCTTCCCACTACGCCTACAGTCTTTATTGAAGATGTTGACTTTGCTGGGCTCGAAACGGACAGCGGCATGGATGCGGATCACACTGCGAGACCTGAAATATAAAACAGAAGAAAAATGCACTTTAGCAATGTTTACATGTGACCTCAGTTTATTATTACTACTGTAACTGGAAATGAAGGAATATACTGTACGGTAGCTGTGATACTGTATAAAGTAAGGTCACAACTAATTTGAAAGACAGAAATGTGGGAGATCGGCAACATCACGCTATCATCACAATACAAAAAGTAAACTGGACCACACACAAAAATACACAACTAGCCACTGGGAAGACAGAGTTTACAAATACTTCAGTTAACTGCAGTTTTACTCTACAGCGGTAGAACTTGGACGGTCGCCTTCTTCGATTGTTATCATAACAAGACATTTCTGTTTTCCCAAATGTTGTAGTTCTTTCAGATTTTGTTTTGTGATATGGTCATAATTATCAGTAGTGTTATGCATATATCATCCATTTTAACATTACAATATGATAAATGAATAGTTTCCAAGCATAGATTGACTGACCAAAGGAGTACAGCAGCACCTAGAGACCCCACAGCTAGGTCCACCAGACCATCACCATTCATGTCCATCTTTCCATGGATACTCCTGCCAAAATACTGCAAACCAGAAGCAAGCTCTGCTGCACTGATTCTCTATAAAAGAAAAATACTGCTTAGAAATATTTAAGGATTTCCTGGCATACCAGAGCAATTAAAATCGATTTACATAAGAAAAAGATTTAAGAAAAGTGTTATGCAAGAGTAAAATTCTCAATTCTTGCCTGTTTATACTTCCTCAGGATCCTGTTGCGCTGGCTGTTATAGATGTAAATAACTCCTCGGTGCTCATCTTCTAACGGAGCTCCCACTACCAGGTCATTAAAGGAGTCTCCATTTAGATCAGATACTGGTGCTAGGGCAGACCCAAACCTTGCATTCTCACTAATATCAGTGAGCTCCAGCACCCCCTCCAGGATGAACCGGGGCTAGAAGCATAAAACAAAGAAATTACAGAAGACCCATAACGGGTGAGGGGCCAAACTATTTAGACTCTATTATTGCTGCTTCCTCGTGAAGATGGAAGGTGAAAGAAAAATGCATACAAAGTAAGATGGAGCTCCAAGTAAAACCTATCCTAAAACCTTACACTACAGTATGAGTGCACAGATTTCTTAGTGAGAAAACTATTAACCTGCCAAGAATGGCAAGGTCAAGTCCATAAAATGCATCTGTATTATCACTTAAGTGTCTCTGTCCCTAGCATGTGTCTAGAATGTACTGTAGTCAGTGAGATGATCTCCACGGTGCCTTTAAAATCATTTAGTCTCCTAAGAGATGGAAATGGTTGAAGGAAAGGTGCAATTCCTCAGAGCGAAAACACTATATCAGCCAACTATTTGGAAGTGCAATTAACCACACATCCCTCCTTCTTCTCAGAATATCATCCCTCTCATTTTTTACATACTGCCCTGCGACTGCTGGCACATGAGGTCACTTGGTTTTTTTTTTGGTGGGAGAAGTTGGGAGGAGGAAAGGATGGGGGAAAATGTGAGGAAAAGGGAGTGTAAGAGAGATGAATGGTGTAGATGGGGGGAAAAATAAGCCTGTTGGGTTTACGTAATGCCTATAGTATAAGGAGATTTTTTTAAAAATATAAAGACAGCAATAGATCAGTGGATGTCCACTGATAAAGTATATATGCTTTAAATCCAAGTCGAAAGCAATTTATGTACTGTACACTGATCAGCCCTAACATTAAATCTCAAGACATTATGTTGGTGGCACTGGAATATTAGTAGAGGTGCTGTGGGTTGTGGAGTGTTTATCTGGTGCATTCCATGGGTGCTTAAACTCTTTGCCTGCTTAGTCCATTACACAGCGGGCTGTGATGCATTGGATGTTCTGCTGTCTTTCTATTATGGCCAGTGTTGATTATTTTTTTCTCAGCAATTTGTGTTTTTCTGCCTTACAGTAGGTGTCCATGATCCTGTCACCAGTTTACCGTAAAAAAATAACTGATAATCAATGTTATTCAATTTCTTGTTCAATTCTTCTGGTTAGTATTGTGGATGATTGATATATGGGTTACAACTGTGTACCTGGCCTGAAGTTGCAAGATATTCCAAAAACAACTTCTCTGAGTCTTTCTTTGGCACATCTTGACTTCTCTGTATTTGGAAATAAACCTGATGTGAATGAAAACAAAAGCATTCAGCTCGTTCACATCTACAGTTACTGCCCAGGCTTTTCCAGCTATTAGCGAAGCTCTCTTGCTCGGCAAGCTGCAGGTAATTACGCTTGAAAGAGCAAATGTTTTCCTACTGAGTTCAATGTGCAGCCTAATGAAGATACGGTATGCCCCTGGCATCCGCCACAAGATGGCAGGTGCCAAGCGCCTGTCTGTGCCGGCTCCGATATGAGAGTCTATTGAAGGAACACTTTCAAACGGTTTAGTTTGTTTTGTTTCACGTCAATAAAGAAATTCTATTCTGAGTACTGAAATGTTTACCATAATGACCCTCAGTTTTTTTTCCACCCAAACACAACCAAGTAGGCAAACAGAAAAAGTATGTTGCGACTCTGCAGTACTCCTCAGGTATGCTGTGTGTTTACCTGATCGTTAATGCGGTAGATGTACACTTTGCCTCTTTCCCAACCTCCGCTGAAGAACATTGGTGCAGCAACAAGCAGGTTATCAGTGACTCCGTCACCATCGATGTCCACAGCTGCAATCTCACTGCCATAGTATGAGCCGATCTACACACAGTCAGAGAGTCAGAGCTGGAATGTGGGAAACCACAAGGATGTGGGAAAAGACAGATCCTTGACTGATTCAAACACATATTACATATTAAATATACAAACACATAAAGCAAAGGCATATTGTATGGCGCCGAGATTTTTACTCAGTCCCAGAAGGGATTGCTTTGACAACGTCCTATTCTTAAAGTGTGTGTGAGAGTATGTGTGTGAGTGGGCAAGTATTTATCCCATTATGAGGACTCATAACAAGATATTTATTGTACAAACTTAAAAAGTTATCATACAGAAAACAGAAATACTGTATGAATGTACTGGTAAAGAAAGAAAGGTGGAAGCGTCCATCTACAGTATATGCCATCCAGCACATAGGGCAAGGGATACTCCCTATCCTGGAGGCATATCCGTCATTTTCATGGTAGTGACTTACGGGATCGGGTTGTCAGCTCAATGCCTGATTATACCTTAGCACTTGGGGTGAAGGACCGTGCTCAAGGGTCCAACAGCAGCAACCCGGCGGAGTCAGGGCGCAACCCAAGGGACACCTTAACCACCGAGCTACCCCTGCCCTATCCTCCACCAGGATAGGAATATCTGACAGTTGTGATGTTTAATAAGAAAAACTGCTTTTGTTTTATTTTCAAAAACTGAAAGATCCAAACATTTTTCTATTGGTTACTGAGATAAAGGTTAAGGTCAAATTTAGCTTAATAATTGCATTCATTAGATGCATTAACAATTATGTTACTTAGCGGTCCTCACAAAGGGAGTAAGCTACAGTAACTGTGTTCATGTGCATACACACTTGTATGTGTAACTTTGTAATGTTTTTCATTACACCCTGTGATTGGAAGCATATGGGATGTGTTCTGTGGATGTGTGCTGTCTAGACTGCATGTTGTTTCCTAAATAAGAGATGAAGGCTGATACGAATAACAATACTGGGAGAGATTTTAGATTTTTTCCCTCAACACAGCACGTTATCTTTCGCTACTGCATCATTACTATGTTCACTTACTATTTAATGTGATTGGTCCCAAATTTAACTTTTCCAGATTTGTTTTTCTACAAGAATTGTTAACACATTTGCCACACTTTCCCTAAGGTTTAGCATTTATATTTATTGACATTTTCCAGGCTGACTAATCAGAACATCATGACAGATATATGTATATATATACTGTATATATATATATTTTTTAGCACAACGTGCTTCTAGTATGACAGGGTCACAAAATGGTGATGACATGATAAACCCAATAAAGGTATGGTCCTGTTAGATTGGGTTGTAAAAACCAGCTGCATACAGAATAATGTTACAAAGTTACAAAGTTACATAAAGTTTTTACTGTGACAATTGTAATTACAGCTTCATAATTTTCATTATTCTGCTTATAGGAATCTTAATGAACACCTTTGGGAATTCCAAAACACAAGAGTTATGCATATTTCACAGTCTTTAGAATAAGTGTTCCTAAAAGTATATGTCAGTTTATAGCAGCTGTCAGGAGGGCTTATATAATTTTCATGTAATCCTATTAATAGCAGCAACTTCAAGTAAAGTATTACCAGAGGTGGAAAGAGTAATACTTTAGTGAACTTTTACTGAAGTACAAGTAGATATCCTTATAAAAATCTACTTAAATAAAAGTAAAAAGTAGCTTATTAAAAACGTACTCAGAGTAAAAGTTACTGAGTTACTTTCTTTTTTTTTTTTAACAGCGGAGGGGAGGGGGGGGGGGGGGTGATGGGGGATGGAACACCTTTGCATCATAAATCTGTTCCCTTTGTTGTGCTTGAAATCAAAGTAGTCGCTTAAATATGACCAGGGATTTGCTTCATAAGAATTTGTTGGCATTTCACTTTCAGCTGTGTCTGCATCACTGGTATCTGTTTTGTCCATCTCAATCGTTCTTGTGAATTTAGCTCATTTGTTCTCCCCATCCATCAATCAATCAGTGCAGTGGTTTCCGGTGCAATATTTTTCCTTCCCCGTTGTATTATTTGTATTATTTTTCATTTTCATTCATTTATTTTTTACTCAGGAGCAAATATGATTTAAAATGTAGTGAAGTACAATACTTTAAACAAAACTTTAAACCAAGCATATAAGCTCCAGAGCGACTTACTTTTTTTTCCCTCATTATATATCTAGTTGTAGTTGAGCGTTAAGGGCCTTGCTCAAGAGCCTAACAGTGCAACTTAGGTATGTTTTATTCTCATAGCTGTGTTCTGTGATACTTCACAATCAAAAGTCCCAGTTTGACTTGAATGGCCTTGTATTGTATATTCAAAATCAAAATAATACAAAACAGCCAAAATGGCTTCAGGCCTCCAAGTGTTAAGAAGGCAAGAAACAGCACTGTGTAGATTAGCAAATACAGTGGAACCTCGGATTACGAGTAACGCAGTTTATGAGTGTTCCGCAAGACGTGCAAAGATTTTTAATAAATTGTGACTTGAAAAACGAGCATTGTCTTGGTTTACGAGCACCGAGTATCATGTATCATGCATGCGCTTCTTGTTTTGATGCCGAGCGTCACGTGCTCACAACTGAGCCAACGTTTTTTCTCTCTCTTGCGCTGCGGAATTGTAGGTAATTGTCTCCCCTGCTGCAATAGTGATTGCAGAGTTTCTGCAATCACTGTAAGGCAGAGAGTGTTCTGTAAGGCAGAGAGTGTGTGTGTGTATGTGTGGGAAGCCGAGAGGAGGAGTGTGTGTGTGTGTGTGTGTGTGTGCGCGCGTGTGTGTGTGCGTGTGTGTGTCCCCGCGTGCATGCGTAATTTGACACTGAGCTCCTTCACTCCTCCTCTCGGCTTCCCAAACACACATACAGACACACACTCTCTGCCTTACACAGAAACTCTGCTCTGTTGCGATTCTTTTGAAAGGTAAAGTGCAGGTTTTTTTTTTTTTACTTTACAGCAGCGATTCCGTTAGTATGCACTCACGCAAGTGTGTCTAGCGATATTCCTAGCTCCGATAGCTAGCTTCCTAGCTCTCACACACACACACAGCGCCTGCATGCACAAACCGAAACACTTATCTTTTGGAATTTAGTTTTACTTTTTTTTTTAAAGGTAAGGTGCAGGTTAATTTGTTTTATTTTTACTTTATATTATGTATAAAATTTATTTATGTTTTTATTTTTTTGGGCTGTAAAACAAATAATTTGATTTTCCATTATTTCTTATGAGAAAATAAAATTTGGTTTACGAGTGTTTTGGAATACGAGCTTGCTTCCGGAACGAATTATGCTCGTAATCCGAGGTTCCACTGTATTTCAAATGTTTAGAAAAAGTCCAATGAATGACAATACATGTACAGTAAGTGTTTAAGCAAGTGAGCCTGACTCCTACCTGATGTCCCTTCAGTGAATGCAAGATGTTGAGCTCTCCTGTGTTCTTGAGGGTGAAGATGATCACTTTGCCTGTGTGGTTAAAACGTGGGGCTCCAGCCACATACAGCTGCCCACTACGCGCTGAAACCACTGAGGTTACTGTGTATCCTAAAACAATGATGGAAAAAACTGTTAATATAGGCCAGTATGATAGATTTGTAGACATGTGCATGAGCCAAATCCACTAAATCATATGGCAAAATGTATGAATTGTTGAGCTGTAAAGCATTGCTAGACAATGAAGACCAATTTGTATATTCTGCTTATTGAACTTAAATTCAAGCCTCTTACCACATGAAATTGAAAAATAATACAACAATACAACTGAACTCATTCTGATGTTAAAAATACAGCAACTCAGAACATTTATCATTTTAGTGTGTTGTGTACTAATATCAGGTATTATTATTCATTATATATATTATATGATTGGCACGCTGTCCAGGGTGTGCAATGCCTCGTGCCCTGAGTCTCCTGGGATAGGCTCCAGGTCCCCGCGACCCTAAATACAGGATAAAGCGGTATAGAAGATGAATGAATGTATTATTATATCAGAATTCTGAGTTAGGACAATGGACTCTGGTCTATCTTGTTGTGTTGACTCTTTATAGTGTAAGGTAATTCAATCAATTGATGAATTTTCTATAATTCAACATGAAATCTAAATAGATTTTAATAGTGATTACTTTTTTTATATATATAATCAGTAAATAACCCATGCGAAAGGGGCAAACATTCTCATCCTGTAGAGAAGCAATAGCCCTTTAAGGAAATGATACACACACACCAAACAGGAAGTAAAAGTGTATGTGTGTTAGTGATGGGAAGTTCGAATCATTTTAGTGACTCGGTTCTTTGAATCTCGTTCATCAAAATTAACAAATCTTTTTTTGAGTCATTTCGTTCATTTGATCAGAAATAAATAAAAATGTTGTGTTTTCAATTAAAATACCCCCAGTATTTTGGCTATAGTTCCAGTTATGAAAATATTACAATGTAACTAAGGACATATTATAATATACAGAATGAGCAGCTCACCTCTTATATCTTCTCTGAGTCGTTCGTTCTTTTGAATCTATTGCACTGCATAGCGTCTATGGGAGTCACGTGTTAAAAGAACGAACGACTCGAGACTTGAAGACTTATTGCTGACGATCGTTCAATACTGTTTCCTGTATATAACATACGGAGGTTTTGCGATGCTTTGCGCATGCGCGCCCAATAGAAAATGAACGAATCACTTTCTGAGAAGACTCGTTCATCTGAGTCATGTTAAAGATTTGTTCAAAAAGAACAAATCGTTCATGAACGACCCATAACTAGTGTGTGTGTGTGTGTGTGTGCGTGCGCAATGCATGTGTGAACATGTGTAGAGAGAGGTATTAAATGTCATTAGATTCATGCGCGTTTTATGCGCGTAATATTATGTTGCAATGCGTTTATTATATCGGATGACTTTAGAGAAAACTACAACAAAAATATATTGTCATACCAAAGAATAAACTACCCGCCAAAGTGGCTAGTGAGACTAAAGTTATTACCCGCCACAGCCGAATTTTACCCGCATTTGGCAGGTGGGCGGGTGCCAATGTCAAACCCTGCTTTACACCACCAGCAACGTGTACTGTTGATGCAAGACAGAATGGACCTATGCCTTTATGTTGGTCATGCCAAAATCTGACTTTACCATCTGAATATCAGAGCAAAAAACAAGGCTCATCAGATCAGGCAACATTTTTCCAACTTCTATTGTACATTTATGGTGAACCCAAGTGAACTGTAGCCTCAGTTTCCTGTTCTCAGCTGATACTGTAGGTGTGGCACCTGGTGGTGTTTGTGCATTCAGATACTGTACCTGTATATGCCATACTTCTGTTGTAATCAGATGTTTTTGGTGTTATTATATTTCTAATAGCTCAAACCAGTCTGGCTATTCTCCTCTGACATCAACGAGGCATTTTGAACAGGTAATTTTACCCATTTTTGCCCATTTTGCTCAGGTTGAACTTCAGGTTGAATCTTTCATAGTGTTGCTGCCATATAATTGGCTGATTGGATATGCACTTTAACAAGCAGTTGAACAGTTTTGCCTACTCAAGTGGTTGATGAGTGTATGCATATATTGTACACCAATGGGTATTGTATGGGGGCCCCTTGTACTGCCAGGTTCAGTTCTGGCCCCATGAACCATAACTCCACAAGACCTTTGGAGGTGTGCTGTGGTGTCTAGCACCAGGATGCTAGTAGCGGATCCTTTCGGTCCTCTGGGTTTGCGTGGATGGGCCTCCATGGATTGGACTTGTTTTTCCGGCATGTTCCATGGATGCTCGGTTGGATTAAGATTTACAGTAAGGGCTTTGGAGGCTGGTTCAACAACTTGGAACTCTTTGCCTGTTAACCCCCATATGCAGCAGACTGTGATACAGTGTGTGATCTAGTACCATTGTATTGTGGTCCGCATTGATGTTTTTCCATAATTTGTGCTACATTGGCTTTTCTGTGGGAATGGACCGGACAGGCTAATCTTTGGTCCCCGAAGGCATAGATGAGCCTTGGGTGCGCATAATCCTGTCCCCAGCTTACTGGTATTTAATTAATAAACAATTTTATTCAATTCACCATACAGTACATTGATGTTAGTGTTGTGGCTTATTAGTGTATATGTACTGTATATATTATAATGTTGACATACTGGACCAGTCAAAATTGGTAAACACGTTTTAATTCAAAGGCTGGTAACTCTAACTGGTAACATGTACTGTAAATGAACTTCTTCTCTGCAGTACTGTACATGAAGTACATTTTGATGTTTTTTTTCATGGTATGGTCTTCATGAGAGCCAGTTCATCATGGTGCTTGATGGTTCTTGCAAATGCACGTGATAATACTGTTCTTTCAAGAACTGTCCCAGAACAGCTGAAGTTTTGTGTAGTATAGTAAACTTACTAATTGACTGTTTTTGTTACTTAATTCCATATGTGTAATTTAATAGCTTTGAAATCACCAATATTGTTCTAGAATGTAGAAAATAAAATATTAAACAAAAAGCACTGAATTAGAATGGCTCTCACTGACAGTCATGGGATTTGAAATTTCCAATCACTAGCACTTTTTTCACCAAGCCATTATACTGTAGTCCACTGTACTCATTATTCAGTGTATTGTGTAGCTGAGTCAGTGGTTTTGGCAGGCTAAGGAAGATAGAAGCCCTTACCCAAGTAAGCTCCATGATTCTTTAGCTCTTCAGGGAACTCCTGTGCGTAGGAGGACTTGGGGGGAACCACTTTACCATGTCGTGTCTCCTTTAACACGGCTCCGTTCCAATCATATGCCCCAACTGCACCAACAAGAATCCCATCCTGCAAGCACACAACATCACTTTCAGGGAAAAACATTTACTGTTTTCTTAACAATCAAACCACTGAACCTTTATATTTGGCAGGGTGAAACATCCATCATACATTTGAGCTATCAGTTCCTGTATGCTAGAACTAAATACAATGAGTGATTAGTGCATCTGAGCACTAATTACTTTAATTAATTGCAATTAAGAGCCAATTATGAACCCTTCACAAAATGCAATAGATATATGACTGCTTGACATTAAGAAGGTCATTAAAATAATTCTTTCTTGACATTCCCGAGCATATTTCACAATCTTTGTGCTGCTGTATGCCATGCATGAGGTCTCTAGAACAGCAAAGCTGAACTGGCTGTACAGCCACTGCACATTTTCCAGTGGTTTATGCATAGCAAAGCACCACAAATACCCTGTAACCCATTGGAACAGTTTCTAAATCAACAGTAGAGTGATCCACTAACTCTCCCACTTATTCCAGGACATAATTCGTGGAAAGGTCATGCATGTGTGTTGAAGACTATCGTCAGGGAAACCATGCAAACTCCATTAAAACCATTAATACGCTTTTATTTCACAGAAAGCAACGTCTAAATGCAGATCATAAAATGCAAGCTCATACAGTGAATATAGTATAAGATTATAGGACTAAAAGTGTTGGATTCCACACAACAGCCACAGCTGTATACAGTAAGAGAGAGAGAGAGAGAGAGAATAAAAAAAGCCTTAGCCCCAGTAAAGAATGGCCACTGACTGGAATGAGGTCTATAACTAAAAAATGGATACACGGTTCTCAAATACAGTAACTAATACTATATATAGCTGGTGATTGTTGTTTTCTAATGGGCAAGTGGTCAGATACAGTATGGTGTTTGTGGAAAAAGGATTGCCAATATTCATTAACAAGTTTCTGCACAATGTATTTAGAATTCACTCATTCATCCTTAATAACTGTCTGGTCAGGGTTACAGTGGTGTAAATTAGAGTAACAGTTCATTTGTTTGTATTTTTCACAAGAAATACTGTAGGAATTAAATTCATTTAAACAGGTAAAACCAAAAGTATTAACTGCATAGCATAATTAATAAAATGTCCTTTTGAACAACTTTTGAAGGACATAATCGAGGATTAGAGATAGATTGCATATACAGTACTGTAGACAGTGTTGATAATGCAAAGTAATTAATTTTTTTGCAATTCTTTGCTAAGGTTTTACATTTTGTACTTTCCTTTTTATTTTATTTTCCAGACTTTCCCAATGTTTCCATGTGCAAAGTGGTCATGTATTCTTAATAAGTTTGAAATAAAACATGGCCATGTCCATTTTGGAGTTATATCTGATAAATCAAACTTAATAAGCATAATATTTAGCAGTTATAGGCTAGCCAGAAGAAATAAGTACAGTACCAATAACCTTTTTTAATTTTAATTTTCTAACAAGTAATCATTTAAGAATGTTAACCAAATATGAGATGGTATCCTCCAGCATTGGGATATTGCATTTTAAATTGTCAGCAAAAAGGCTTAACCCAAAGAAATGATGTTATTAAAGAGTACTATTGCGCTGATGTTTTTTTTATTTATTGCTATGACGTTAGCTGGCTTTATAATTTGATTGTTTAGATGTCCATGCATCATTAGTGACTGTACTTACTTGGATGCTAGTTATGTCTCATGTAATGGATTGTTGCCTACAATGGCATAACAACTATTCTACTACGTCTACATACAGTAGGCAAATTTTTTCCATTGTAAATGTTTTCCAATAAAATGTTTTCATAGCTACGATAACTTAAGCGCTCTGTCTGGTCCTGTAATGAGTTAAACCTCACTCTCATCACCAGTGGCTGAAAACCATCAATAAGCAATTAAGACTCTATGGAACATTGGAATAAGTGTGCCCAGAGCCATATTTTAACAGGGCAGATCTCAGTTTCAGTGAAAACCATCTCAGCATTTGTGGGACAATTTCTTCATACTACTCAAAGATTCTTTCCAATATGTTATCCCTCTTGTCAGCATCCAGGTGGCTTCTTATTAAGCAAATGCTATTCCAGGCATTTGCTTTACTGACAGATGAGATTTTTAGTCTTCTCACTTTTACCATCTGTAGTTTTCATATCCATTTCATTACCACAAAAATCAAACAATTATATATTAATAATTCCTAGAGCAGGTCAGGCATCATTTGTGACAATGAGTCGGAAAATCGCAGCCCTTGCATCAGCAGTGTGATTTAGACACTAAATGAAAATGTGTTCCAGCTAGCAATGAGACTTGGAAAAAGGGGGGGAGGGGGGAAACGGCAGGTACAGTCTGGAATCTACTTTTGGGTTTTGGATGAATGGCTGCTGATGGTTACAGTAAGGAGTGTGGAATTCTCGAGGACAAGCCAGCTGTGTCAACTTGTAAGCCAAGGATTCTCACTGTGCTATCAGCTGCAAGCCGGAAAAAAAATGTAATGGGGGAAAAAAAGTTCTACTATTATCCCTGTCTCTCTCGTGAAACACTTCCTCTTCTACTTGCTACTATTCCTCCCCTGGGAACAGAAAGCAGGACAGTTTTATTCATGTCTTTTGGAATGGAGATTGGAAAAAACCTCTGCATCACCAAGGACAGCTGGAATGGAGTTTTAGATCATAATGACTTCAGGATCAACAGAGAGAATGGAGGCAAAATTTAAGGAGGGCATGTGAATAAAATAAAAAAAGAAAGAAAAAACAGATCCAACTTGTGTACTAAAGGAAAGGATAGACAAACAAATAGCATTGCTTACCTCAACAACATGTGTGGAGAAACCAGCCTGGGACATCTGGAGACCAAATGCTGTCCCGTTCTTACTGGTTCCTAGAATTAGAGCCAATAGCAAGCTTAGAGGGAGGCGACGATCTCTTTTACTGCATGGCTCACAACTCCCTACACAACATTTCAGCTTATGTCTTCGAGCATCTTAAGATGAGTTATAACACAGAACATAATTTAATATGAAAAGAGCTTGCTTAAGATTTGCTCCAAAGTGATTCACACTGCAACCTACTGGAAAGATGGTGTGAATGTTTTATACACTACAGTTTTTTTTTGTAGTGTTGATTTATAGCATCTCAGTGTGTGGTGCCCTTGTACATACCTTCTAAACTGAATATCCTCTCCCCCAAGGCATCCACAATGTCTTTCAAGGCAGCTTCATCAGTCACATTGAAGAAATGTTTATCATCTGGATCAGTGGCAATGTCTTTGATTTCTTTAAGAAAAGCCTTTGCATCAATCCCTCTGCGATTGTAGTAGCCAAGGACCTGTAAATAAATAATGTGTAGAAAGTCAAGGAGAACTTCAAATTAAAGATTACTAGACAGTCTAGAAACATGTGCAAAGCCAAGTGGTGGTCTGGAGTGGCAACTGCAATGTTAGCAGGGATGGACTATTCCGTGACCCCACTGACCACAACAAACAGGTTAGTGAACACTAGCCAAACCTATTTATCTTAACAGTGTTAATGATTTGAAGGCATAACACTGAATTCGTTGAGTGTATTAAGCTACAGTAATGTAATGATAATAATGGTATTGAAGTGCCTCCAAGTGGCACAGTGGTAAAGTGCTCGCCCTATCATCCGGAGATCGCTGGTTCGAACCCCGGGTGATGCTGTTTTCCTCTCACAGCCGGAGGCATAGAGAGAGCTGATTGGCCGAGCTCTCTCAGGGGGGAGGGATGAGAGGTACTTGTGCTCCCACATTAATCACGGCTCTACAGCCAATCAGGGGCGTCTGTGAGCTCGCGCATGCGGAAGGAGCAGCTAGTGCTTTCCTCCGAGTGTGTTACTCCACCCCTAATGGTGCGTGAGCAAGCAGTTCGAAAAGATGCGGTCAGCTGACGTCACGTGGTTCGGAGGAAACACGTGATAGTCTTCAGCCCTCCCGGCTGAGTGGTAGTGGTAGCCTTAATGAGGGAGCCCCCTAGCGACGGGGAGGAATTGGCCACGACTAAATTGGGGAGAAAAAATAAATAAATAAAAAATATATATATATATATACATATATATATATATATATATATATATATATATATATATATATATATATATATATATAAATAATGGTATTGAATTCATTAGTGTATACATATGATGTAGCCTACTCTTATGCCAACTGATTTTTGTTAACTAGGCAACAAATGCTGCTTAGGTTCAGTACATGCACTTTTACGTTTGATGGGAATCCTGCTTAGGCTCTGCACAGACAGAAGTAGGCACCTTATGTGGATCTGGGTTAGTACTTTATTCCCACCATAGATTACCATTGGATCTAACCTTGGAACGTTTGGACTAAACAGCTTGGTGGCAATAAGAAAACCACTTGTTAGTGAGACAAATAGGAAAAAGACTTCAGTTTACTACGGAGCATAAAGATTGGATTTCGGAGTAATGGAAAAAAAGATTGACCCTATTCCAGAGCGATGGCATGTAAAAAGGGTGAAAAAGGAGGCACATGAAGTGATGTGCCCAAGTATCTGGAAGCAGTGCTATAATCTTCATTTTGGTCAGGTCTAGTCTCAGCAATGTTATGTGGCGAAAAAAATAAAGTCAGCTGATAATCTGAATGTATTGAGTGACAATTTTTGGTTTGATGAAATGTACATGTTGATTTTTCATCTCACTAGCATTTATCTTCACTGTTTGGATTGGATCCATGCAAAGACATTTAACCAAGCAAAAGAACAAGGACAAATTTAGTATACAACATGTGTGAGGAACATGTGAGAAAAAGAAGGCTCACAGCAATAGCGTATCGAACAATGTCATCCTTTTCACAGTCCTTGATGACTTGCTTCAGGTTGGGGCTGTCATGTGATTCTCCATCTGTTATGACAATCATGACCTTCTTGGCTCCTCTCCTTCCACCTTGTTTAAAGGCCTGAGATCTAAGAATAAGTGGCATGGTGACAATCTGATCTATTTAGTTGTTTCACTTAAAAATTATAAATATTAAAAAATTACAAAACATATACAGAATTTTCACACTCAGTGCTATTTATATGTACAGTTGGGCAAAAAAGTATTTAGTCAGTTCTCCCACTTAAAAAGATGAGAGAGGTCTGTAATTTTCATCATAGGTATACCTCAACTGAGACAAAATAAAAAAAAATCCAGAAAATCACATTGTAGGATTTTTAATGAATTCATTGGTAAATTCCTCTGTAAAATAAGTATTTGGTCACCTACAAACAAACAGGATTTCTGGCTCTCACAGACCTGTAACTTTTTCTTTAAGAGGATCCTGTGTCCTCCACCTGTATTAATGTCATCTGTTTGAACTCGTTATCAGTATAAAAGAAACCTGACCACAACCTCAAACAGTGAGACTCAAACCTCCACTATGGACAAGACCAAAGAGCTGTCAAAGGACACGAGAAACAAAATTGTAGACCTGCACCCGGCTGGTCTGCAATAGGTAAGCAGATTGGTGTGAAGAAATCAACTGTGGAAGACATACAAGACCACTGATAATCTCCCTCGATCTGGGGCTCAAAGCAAGATCTCAACTAGGGGGTCAAAATGATCACAAGAAAAATCCCAGAACCACACGTGGGGACCTAGTGAATGACCTGCCGAGAGCTGGGACCAAAGTAACAAAGGCTACCATCAGTAACACACTGCGCCGCCAGGGACTCAAATCCTGCAGTGCCCCCTGCTTAAGCCAGTCTAGGCCCGTCTAAAGTTTTCTTGAGAGCATTTGGATGATCCAGAAGAGGATTGGGAGAATGTCATATGGTCAGATGAAACCAAAATAGAACTTTTTGTGTTTGGAGGAGAAAGAATGCGGAGTTGCATCCAAAGAACATCATACCTACTGTGAAGCTTGGGGGTGGAAACATCATGGTTTGGGGCTGTTTTTCTGCAAAGTGACCAGGACGACTGATCCGTGTAAAGGAAAGAATGAATGGGGCCATGTATCGTGAGGTTTTGAGTGAAAACCTCCTTCCATCAGCAAGGGCATTGAAGATTTACATTTACATTTAGGCATTTGGCAGACACTCTTCTCCAGAGCGACTTACATTTTTATCTCATTATACATCTGAGCAGTTGAGGGTTAAGGGCCTTGCTCAAGGGCCTAACAGTGGCAACTTGGCGGTTGTGGGGTTTGAACCTGGGATCTTTCGAACCGTAGTCCAATACCTTAACCACTGAGCTACCCCTGGCCCCAGGATAAAATGATAAAATGTGGCTGGGTCTTTCAGCATGACAATGATCCCAAACACACCACCTGGGCAACGAAGGAGTGGCTTTGTAAGAAGCATTTCCAGGTACTGGAGTGGCCTAGCCAGTCTCCGGATCTCAACCCCGTAGAAAGTCTTTGGAGGGAGGTGAAAGTCCATGTTGCCCAGCGACAGCGCCAAAACATCACTGTTCTAGAAGAGATCTGCATGGAGGAATGGACCAGAATACCAGCAACAGTGTGTGAAAACCTTGTGAAGACTTACAGAGAACAGAACGACCTCTGTCATTGCCAAAAAAGGATATACTGTATAACAAAGTATTGAGATGAAATTTTGTTATTGACCAAATACTTATTTTCCACCAGAATTTGCAAATAAATTCTTTAAAAAGCTTACAATGTGATTTTCTGGATTTTTTTTCTTATTTTGTCTCTCATAGTTGAGGTATACCTATGATGAAAATTACAGGCTTCTCTCATCTTTTTAAGTGGGAGAACTTGCACAATTGGTGGGTGACTAACTTCTTTTTTATCTCACTGTACATGTAAATGTAGAATAGAATAGAATAGAATAGAAAATCTTTATTGTCGTTGGAACATGTGGGAAGTCCAATGAAATTAGGTGCTTTACACATATTACACAAGATATCCACTTTATACACTTACCCTAAATTATGCTAGAAACAGTTACACGTATTGGATGTAAGTTGTAAATGTACAGTATACTGTAAGGTAAAACTTCCTCATAAGAGTCCTGCAATGCAATATGCATTATATCACTCACTCACGATATAATGCGTCTATACTGCTTTATCCCGTATACAGGGTCACAGGGAGCCTGGAGCCTATCCCAGGAGACTTGGGGCATGAGACAGGGTACACCCTGGACTGGGTGCCAATCCATCACAGGGCACACACATATACAGTATACACTCACATGCTCATGCACACACTACGGGCAATTTGGGAATAACAATTAGCCTAACCTGCATGTCTTTGGACTGTGGGCGGAAACTGGAGTACCTGAAGCAAACCCACCAAGCACGGGGAGAACCAGCAAACTCCAGGCACACAGTCCCCGAGACGGGAATCGAACCCGGAGCCAAGAAGTGCAAGGCGACAGTGCTAACCACTACAGTACTGTGCCGCCTATGCATTATAGACCATATACAGTACTTATATACAAGCATGTACAGTATACCTTTTCAAAGTATTTTGTATGACACTATCTACAGTGTTGAGAATGTCAGGTTACATAATGGATTTTGTAGGCAATTTGAGTAAGACAAATAGTATATATAATCTACTAGTAGAAATATGACAACTTGTCATATACTTATACTGTAGGTATGTCACATAATCCCTGGTTCCTTATGTATGTGTCATTCATAGTACCGTGCCACATCTATGCCCAATGCAGTGTTGGTCTCCTCTCCACCTCTCTGTTCAATTTGTCGAGCTGCCTTCACCACTTCCTCCACTGAGCGGTAATCATTTAGGTTGAATTCTGTCACCACCTTTTCCCCATACTGTACCACACCAACCTACACATTTATGCATTTAATTATGTAATGTAGAATTATTTTATATACACAGTACACAAGTATATTCAATTGTGGTTAAAGTGTCTAGCTTTTTACAGTATGTTCGGTACATGAATAATTATAAACTATACCTGGATCTGCCCTGGTCCGATGTAAAATTTCTGTAGGATGTTGATGAGAAAGTCCTGCACTTCATACCATGGATAAATGGAATTAGATCCATCCAGGACTATAACAATATCCATATAAGTCTCGCATCCTGGAAAAGAAAAATTCAACCAAGAGACAATTTGCTAATTAGACTGTTGTGACTCAGGTGAGTTTTGTTTAAAATCGAAATACCACAAGTGGAGAAGCTTTCAAGGCTGTCAGTTTCTACAAACTCAAGCAAGTGATGGCATTCAAGCTTTATAGCTTTTAAATGTTTCAAGAATGGAATTCTGCATTCTCTTTGATTGCTCACATCTCAAAAAGGTCATGTTCAAACGCTGGTATGATCAAAAGGGAATCTAGGAATGCCACACCAAAATGGTCTCTACCCAAAAAGTTGTCTCGTTACGTCAGTGCAGGAGGTGTGCAGGTGTGCTGAGCTTACTTTGGAAAGCTGGAGCGATGGTGCGTGAGAATTTAAAGCTGGCATTGACCCTGGAGCAGATTCCTGTGCTGTAGTAGGAGCTACCACATTCGTATGACCAGAGAGGACCACATGCCTGAAAGTCAAACTTCTCCTTTAGTATCATTGCTAATGTTTATGCTCAGAAATACACTTTGCTGCCTAAGAGAAAACAGGTATAAATACTCTGCCTGGCCGAAAAGAAAGAAGTCACACACTCTAAGCTTTCATTCAACCAATTTTAGCTTTGAATACTGCACACAATATGGTCACCAGTTCATGTGTAAAAATGTTTCTTCATGCTCATTGAACCATTCTTTCACAATCATATTCCTGCAATACAGTATGCCTCTGCCAACAGGGAAGAAAAACTTCGTTGATGTGATGACCAACTCAGTACATTCAGGTCGTCAGCTGACTTCATTTTATTGACAAATAACGTTGCTGAGCCTAGACCTGAGCAACTCAAGGCACCCCAGATCATAAAACCTTCCAGTGGTTTTTACAGTGGGCACTATGCATGTTGGGTGCATTGCGTGATGCGCTTCTCTTCTTACCCTGATGTAGCCAGCAGTATGGACTAGGATCATTCTGGACTCAGCAGACTTTTTTCTATTACTCTAAAGTGTAATCTTTATGCTCCCTAGCAAATTTAAGCCTTTGTTTCTGATTAGTCTTACAAACTTTATGTCTACACATCTGTTTAACCCCAATCCTGAGTTCTCATCACATTGTGTGTGTATGTGTATAGGAAAATACTCTTTCACTATTAAATATAACGATGGGTTTACTGTTGATTTTTTTAAATCATGCAACTTCCATGTGTTTAAGTGCTCTCTATTCGTGATTTTTCTTCTACAAAGTTCATGCTATCCTTAGTTGTTTTTTTTACTTGATGTAGCTGAATAATTTGAGTTATTCGTGACTGGTGAATATGAAGCCGGGTAATTTCGCACACTTTAAAAAAAAAAAGGAATTAGACCAAAATTCTGCATTCCAGCAGGAATACTACAACATTTCTCTTTTAAAATAGCCCTTTCCCCCTCTTTTCAGATATCTTCTTTTTTTCTCTCTCAAATAACTTCTCTTTTCTGATCTCTTCTCAAATGTCTCCTCTATTTTTGTTTTCTACATACTGTATCTTCTAGATATCTGTTCTAGATATCTTTTCTCTTCTCCAAAATCTCTTTTCAGATCTTTTTCCAAGTATATTTTCTTTTCTTTTTTTTCTTCACTTTTTCTTCACATTACAGATGCAGTGAATAGGGACTATGTGAAAAAAATCTGCAGCATTCTTTTAATTATCGTAAATTAAGAGTTACCTGGTGTTGAATAAATTATAAATTATGTATGATGTGAAGATGGAAGAAACTGAAAAACATATTTACTTACCACAAAGCTGTTATCTTTAGGATTGGAGGTGAGCGTCATCCCTAGTCTCATTTTTTCTTTACGTTCAGAGACATTTGTCAAAGATATCTTTCCTTAAAGAAAACAAATAAAAAATGCAATATGAGACTAATTTCTAAAACAAGGCAAGCTAGAATTTTACGAGGCTTTACAACACCTGACCATAAGAGATATGTACCATATGTCATTTTCACAGCCTGTCTAGCCAGTGTCAGCTAAATCCACAGCATGCAAACTCTGTTAACTATATAACTCCCACACAAACACACACAGTGTCCACATACTGCTGCAACCACATATACAAACCATGACAGATGTCTGACACGTGCAGGAACAGATGTCAAAATGTATATAAACAGAGGAAAGAATAAATCACAGTGATTGTTCCCCCCTATAGTTTTTCACACCTAATGCTGCCTGGTATTACTTTACCCAAAACAACAATTCTAAGACTTATTAAGAAACGGTTAGTGAAGTAATAAAACTGGCAGAAGTAAAGCATTGTGATGCCTTCAAAGTGCATCTACATAAATTACTGTACATGCATAAGCCACTGGAATGCATAGTAGAGATAGAGATAGATACCTAAATTGAGCTTTGTGCAGCTGGGGCCAGGGGATCTTCTGCTTAATGAGCATTTATACACATCACCTGTCTGATGCTGGCCATTCGTTTCCAACGGCGCTCCAACCAACAACCTAAAAAACAAACAAATGAAAAAAAAAAAACACCAATTTTTTTAAAATTGTGATTCATAATAAAGCTACTAATAAAGTTACTATTTCATATACTTGTGTATATCTAAATTGTTCTACAGTACTCTTCCCATTTTAAATATGTACTTAATTTTCCCAAAATATCAATTTAATGAGTAATATCTGAGAATTAATATATTCTTCTGAATAAAAAGACACAGTAGGATAGGATATTCAATATCAGTTTCAGGTTTCACATGGCATCTGGTTAAGATTAGATGTACAATAGACCTGGGATCTGAGGCCAGTATGGGGCCCCAAAGGGCTCACAAATAGTTATTATTTATAAGATAATGATGACGAATGCTGGTTGGAGAGGCCCCCTGCAAATCTTCGCCCAACAGACTCTACAATTCGCCCATAGTTCCCCAACAGACTCTACAATTGCCCCTGCTTACTGCATTCATTCATAAATATTTATGGGTCTGATTATAGTGGTTTACTGTAAGTAAGGTTCCTCTGTTTGTTCATATTTTTTAAATAGCATCCACATTTGTTTCCAAGTGTTTTGGGGGATGTCTTAGTGTTTTGCACCTCCTTGAATGTGTGTGTGGTGTTTGCAGTTTGTGGGATGCCGATCCACAAAATGTAGCCACATCTAAACAAAAAAAATGCATGTTGACCCAGGAAGAACACATCAATCTTTGCATCAAGCCTTAACCTGAGCCCAGAATTAAACCAGAGAGCCTGAAGATTTAGCTTTATGTTATGATCTGTGGCGGCACGGTGGCTCGGTGGATAGCACTGTTACCTTGCACCTTCAGGGTCCAGGTTAAATTCCCGCCTTGAGGTCTGTGTGCATGGAGTTTACATGTTCTCACCATACTTGATGGGTTTCCTCCAGATACTCTGGTTTCCTCCCACAGTCCAAAGAAATGCAACTTAGGATAATGGGTGACAAATTACCCGTAGTGTGTGAGTTTGTGTGCCCTGTGGTGCCTTGGAATTGTAATGTAATTTTCATGCAGATTTAGTGCGTTTATCTGTGAAAACATGCAGAACAGAGTGTGTGATATGGAACACTTTACATCTGTGAGCTGTGATCCAAAGTGACAACATAAGCACAGTTTATTCCCTTATAGCTTGTAAATGTTAAAAATAAGTTTTGTTCCAGTGAGAAAAGATAGGCACACACATCAGGAGACATCTACCTTTTCCAACACACGTGTCAAAATGTTTAAATATTTGGATAAAGCGACTGAACACTTATTCTTTTATGACAGGCACACAGCAGGCATTGTGTTAGATCAAAAACTTACAGAGGAATCATTTCACCTTTCAGGGAGTTTAACTCTACCAGGACCCTTCACACATTATTCATTTCATTTAGCAGACGGCAAATATTTTAGTGTCTCATAGGAGGAAGAAAATCCTCTTGAGCTCGACAGTACATACATTCAGGTTACTGTGGACCCATAAATGTCAACAGAATACTTTATAAAGCACTCAGAACATTGGGAGTACCAAATGTAAGGCCTGAGAGTGGTGTTCCCATCAGTGATGTATTTTCACAATCCCAAAGAGTGACCTTGCACCTTTAGAGAGTCTCTAAAACCCAAAATGAAAACAACTAAGGGAGCAGTGAAGCATGTTTCTGTAGGCCAGATAACGAACAAGTCCCTTTCTTCTGCAAAAGCCTGAAGACTTTATGACTTATGCCTCTATTTTATTTTGCTGAGAAAATTCCTGCCATCAAACGTTAGATTTTCATTAAAGCAACAGCTTAACTGCATGAAATCAGATGGTGCTAATATTTTGATGGCCAAGGATATTGTGATTACTACTGACATTTTTGCTGTCTCTAGCACTAAATGTTACCCAGGAAAGTTCAACTTAGGATAAAGATACCTGAGACCTGTGTTACTGAGAGAGAAGGCTGCTATTTTCCTCTGATTTATAGCTTCCATTGATTTAGCATCTTCCAGGCCAGAGACATGGCAAGCTGTTAAACCATTTAGTGTGTGACTCATTAGGGTCAAGTACACCACAGCTACCAAGAGGGCAAGAGTGCACGTTCCCAGTATGAGCAACAACAAGTCAATACATGTTCTCTCACAGAACATATGTACAGCGAAGTCCTTGTTTAAGAAAAAAAAAGTGGCAGGAAGGATTACTACACTATGAATGTTATTCCCATTCGCTCATGGAGGTATGTGAAGCCAAACGTCTCAGGTATCAACAGTTAAAGGCTTAAGAGTGACAGGCTGCTTCAACACCTTCATGTATTAACACACACACACACACACACACACACACACACACACACACACACACACACACACACACACACACACACACACACACCACAATCCAAACATTGTCCCGAATGTGGTCTGAATTTCAGAAATTAAAAAAAGAACGATAATAGGACATTGTGAACATTTTTCCATGGCTCAGAAACATGAACTGGCCAGACACTATACTCCCATTTTAAATTGCTGATGCTGTGTATTTTAATGCATTAGCATTCATTTTAACTTAGGAAATGTGTAATTTGGTTAGTGATTGCATATTCTCCCTGTGGGTTTCCTCCGAGTGCTCCGGTTTTCTCCAACAGTCCAAAGACATGCAGATTAGGTTAATTGGCATTCCCAAATTGCCCATAGTGTGTGAATGTACTGTATGCGCCCTCCGATGGATTGACACTCCATCCATGCTGTACCATGGCTCATGCCCCAATTCTCAATTAAGTGAGTGAGTGAGTAAGTGAGTGAGTGAGTAGAGAACATAAGGGCAATGCTACTCAGGTGTTACTCTCTTTGTGGATGTTGTTTGGGCATTTTAAAATGAATTTATTGGTCTGACCTTCTAAACCACCCCATTAAGTTTGTATGACGATGGTTTCGGCTGCAGCAAAGATAGAGCTCTTCGGTCTTCATACTGCTTTAGACTCTCCCTAAAACCCATGTCAAACGCACACCAATGTCAAATGAATGTCAAAACACATCATAAAATTAACTCAAAATCATATCACTGCATAAATGTCCATTCTGTAAGGTATTTTAGTACTGTATATCTCATTCCATCTACTCACTCGTGCTTCAAGGGCTCTACAAACATAGTAAGGAATTTCTGGTTAATCACACTAAGTCCATATACTAAACAGCCATTGACTATAAGAGGCCTAATTTTAAGTTGCTTTGAATATGCAGACTGAGTTTCTACTTATATCTAGGACTCAGACAAATGTAAATTGTGTGTGTAGAAGGCTTTAAACTTCGTTTACAAGGGACAGATATCACTGCTAACAGCATTGTATTTTAATGGTGCATGCAGAAGAATGGAAAACGAAATATAGACATCAGAAGTGTAGATCAGAAAAAAATATTTCTTACGTGCCGCTTTCCTAAGCTCTAACCAAAATCAGCTGTGTTTCCACTCCTGATCTACTGCTCACTCACGGGTCCTTTTTTAAAGTCATTCCCTTTCTTTCTTTCTGTCTGAACTCAGATTCTGTTCCTATCTAAACAGACTGGGTAAATGGCGACAGAAGAAATTCTGCAAGAGTCTTTAGGCTATGTTATGTGTTATACATATACAGTATATATAAAATCATGACTGCATATATTTAAACATATGAATACCACGTTTTTCTTATTGGCTGATCTATTACATTACCTGTTTAATACCTTTAATAGTTTGCAATAATTACTAATACTAATAATAGCTGGTTGTTAAAAACTATGAACCAACATACAGTAAGGAGTAGAGTCTAACGTTCAGAGGACTATTGTCAAAAAGCAAGCAAAGAAAAAAAAAGCAAACTCGATCAAAGCTATTGGACTTTGGACACTTGGACTATCCTGAAAAAGAACAAAGCTACTGGTATACTAACAAGCAGATATGGAACAGGTTGGCCATGGAAAACAACAGCAATTCCTGACAGAAACAGTGCTAGAGCTGTGAAGAAAAACTAAAAAATAACAGAAAATGACATCACCAACAGCATCCACATTGCAGGGATTCAAAGAAAACATTGAGAGCAGAAGTGTTGAAGTCGTATCACAAGATGCAAACCACCACGTATCAGCATTAAGAATCAAAAGGCTAGATTGGAATTGGGAAGGAATACATTGATGAGCTACAAATGTTCTTGAACTAAGATTAACCTCTACTAAAGACTAAAGTCAAGAGAAAAAAAGGCATCTGCTCATGATCCAACAATATTAGTCAGGTTAAGCAGAGTAAATATAGTGTCATGACTTGAATGACTTGCATGGCTTCTTCCTGAACATCACAAGCTGTTCCAATAGATATGTTTCTATTTTTTTACATCCCATCTCAACCAGGAGTACAGGAAATCCTTAAATAACTAATGGTAACTTAAAATTTCAAGATTTCATATTGATCCCATTGCAGGTACACAATAGCCTAACAATATTTCTACATGTTTTTCATAGAATTAAACTGTAAACTGGTGACAGGATCATGGGCATCCAAAGCTCCTCCCAAGGTGGAGTTCTGTCCTAAGGAGCCAGATCCACCACAGTGATTGAAAGGGAACCTATGCAATTTTGGGTATGATGGCTGATGGGAGTATTTATTGTATAAGTAAATATCTCAAATTTATTGTAAAATTTTTTTGTCAAAATATGGTTAAAAAATTGTTTTAATAAAATTAAATATAGGACATGCATTGAGTTTCCCAGGCCATTGAGCATGCAAGACTACATAAATGAACAGCATTTATCTAGCAGCATGATACAGTACCAAATGTTAACCTTGGTCTCCATATGTTATTAGAGTTTGCCACTGAAACTTGGTCATGTTAACATTTATGAGCTTAATTTAATTTGTTGACAGCACAAAACTGTGGTCATCACAGTTTTGCATTTCGTTTATTTTGGTTTATTATTAAAGATTCTTTAAAACAGTTATTATTCACCTTGTGAATGTTGTTAATTGTTAACTTTGTTAATGCTGTTATTTTTTAACCTTGTTAATGTTGTTATTAATTAGTTATACTGTAATACATTATGTTTGTTCATGATAACAAATTAAATAAAATTCTGTGAGTAAAAGCCTCATTGACGTAAACCTAACATTCATTGCATGTCAGCAGGAATTAAGGTGCATGAATGGAATGTACAGCTACTGTATGTGGCTCGCCTCATACAGGGCTCTTCCCACTTCAAAGATCCCAAACAACCCAGTGCTTCCCCAGACTACATGATTCATGGAATAAACAGCACATTCATCATCCCAGAAAAATATTCTGCATGTAAAACATCCGCACTGGACCCTGAGACCTGCACAAAGCTATACTGTAGCTGTTTAAAGCACTGGGGGCTTGAAACATGATAAAATCTAGAGGAATTGGTCAGATTTTACTTGCAAGTGGAAGTGAGTGGCTTGAGATACGTATAAGGAAACAGTTCTTCTTTTACATTAACTGTGAAATATACTGTAGTCGACTTGGGATTCAGGATCCAGATCTCCTTAAGTGTTTTTCCTTTTCCCACCCAGTTTGGACATTACGCAAATTCTACCTGTGAATGACATATGATACACTAAATGTTTTAAGTTAACAAAATGAACAGGAAATCTCTTTTTTAAATATTCAATTAACAGTCACTTCTCCTCATCTTACCATACAGACGTTACTTAACTTTTAATTCAATTGACCAGAGGTTTTGATTAGCATATTTGAATTTCTGACTAGCTAGGATGTACAGTATATACTGTAATATAATGCAATGTAATAATGTTTTGTGTGGCTGTTGGAAAATGATATCCTTTATTGTCCTTTTAAAAATGTACTGTATATGTGGCAATATTTAATTGGGCCTACTTGGTATGTTACTAGGTAACAAGCTACGGTTATAGCTTTGCGAAGTCGGTAGCTAGCTACGTAGCTAAGAAGCAGAATTTATTTAAAAAAAAACATCATAGTTGGACAGATAACAGTAAATAATATACTGTACAGTTAAGCAATAGTAAAATAATATGGTCTATTTAGTGGTCAGTACAGAATTAACAAAAGTATGCACCTAGAAACCTACAATATTATGTTTATGAAGTGAATCTGGAGTTTTAATGTAGCAGCATGTAGCAACTAGCTAGTGTATGTAGAGACTTAAATTAGTTTACAGTGGTTTCTAGAAACTATTAATATACAATATTATATTGTATAACTATTATGTTGTATACAATTACTATTATAACAATATTTTCTCTTTTTTTATTTTATTTATATAGCGCTTTTAACAATGGTCATTGTCTCAAAGCAGCTTCACAAAAATGAAAGAAATAAAAAAAAAATTATGTGTATGTGTGATAAATATGTGTCTAAATAATAATAATGAGATGAATGAATGAATGATGAATTAAATGTCTCTGATGAGCAACCCAAGGGTGACGGCAACATAATATAATAGTTAATAGTGTTATAATAATATAACACTATTAAATATTAACATATTATATTGTCTGCAATAATCAATGGCTCCAGAAATGCCATGGTTTGCATTCCTCACTACAAAATTAGCATAGTTTTGAATTAACATCCTACAGTGTATATACTGTACTGTATAGGTACGATGGACTGGATGAGTTAAATAATCACTGAGAATTTTCTGCACACCCAATGTAACACCTATTTCCACCACTTTAACCAATAGAAGTTCTAATATGAAAAATTGTCAAATCAGGACAGTTCAGATAATTCCTCAAAAAAACATTCAGGATATGTTAAACCCATCTATTGTTCATACACCAACAGGATTTTATATCCCATAAAAGTTGAAACCACTTTAGCACCATTTGTCCATATTGGGCAAAAACATGCTAGAGCCCAGTGTTTAAAGTGCATTATCTTTTATTGGCTTTATAGAAACAATATCTAATTTATGGTCGTGTTCAGAGCAGCTGTATTTTTTATTTTTTTTTACTTTTGCTTAGCTGTTTAATGATTTTACATAGTTCATGATTTAACATTTTACTAGCTATGTACTGTATCTTGGAGTGATAATCAAAATTCTACATTTTTACAAATTTTTTCTCTACATTTTCTATAGTTTGCTATATTATGAATGTTATTATTTGTACAGTATATTTCTATTTTTATCCTAATTAAATTTATTTTCTATCATACTTATTTTTATTCATATTTATTTCTTATCTATAAGCTTTAATTTTCTTTTTTAAGGTCACTGGCTGTCGTATAAGCATTTCACTGCATATCCTACTGTGTATGACTGTGTATGTGACAAATAGAATTTGAATTAGAATTTTGCATTTTAATTACTAAGAACTGTAGTATCTTTGGGGATGGTGGGAGTGGGCGGTTGGGAGCCCAGAACCGACCCCAAATGTGCTGTGTTTCAACATCTTGCCAAGACATGAAAGTTGATGGAAAAAGACACCTCTGAGGTCCATGTACTTCTGAGAGATACTAACCACAGGCAACTAATACGCGTTGCCAGACTCTCTCTCAGACCCTTACTGTGCCTCTGAAACTCAGAAAGAGAATTTGACCTTTTTACAAACAGCAATGCTGCTGGTGGTGGTAGGGGTCAGCGAAAGAAAGGAAGACTGAATCTCTGTTCCATAACTACTGACATTCGTAAATCATTATTTTAGTTCTTGTGTAGGAAAGGTAGGTAGGAGGAGCCTGTCCAACTCTCTCTCACTTCTTTGGCATTACCTAACATTGGCATTATGAGTCAGATTCAAGCTGCTAAATATGTTCTACAGCTGCTTTCAAGGGATACAATTTAATATAACAGCGTAGGAGGAAGGAAAAGGGTGGGTGGGGGGACTAGATTTCTCTTTCTTGGGGACCTGACATGTTATTTGAAAGTAGTTATCAAGACATTTCCTGAGTGCACTGCACGTCTCACACACTGTCTTACATTCACTATGAGCCAGGAGTGTCTCTTAGCTCCTAAAGCGTTTCCCTTGTCCTGACCGATCAAAAGTAGCCTTACACCATGTTGACAATTAGCTACTGTTCCTCCCATTTCCTATCACCTAGAGCTCAGCCAGTGCAAACACTCAAGCTTCCTGATGCTGACATATATAAATATTGTTTTAATTTCCTACCCCCATAATGTAACCAACTGCGTAGACTTCCATTAGCTCTATAGAGTCTGTAGGCATGTTGACAATCTAGTATTGTGGTGTAGTATTGGTATTCTTTGTCAGTAATTCATATGACAATGAGGTTTTTCTACAATGCCTCATAGGGTCATAATAAACTGTATAGTTTATTAATAAGTTTATGCACTTACAGTACATCGATGTATGTTTGTGATGCTTGTGTGACCAAAAGAGCAATCTTTTAGCTTTTTAGTGTAAAGATGCAGTTTTCGTTAAAAAAAACGAAAAGGTCAAATGTGTGCCGAACAGTGAGTGTTGGCACACCCCCAATTCTCTGTCTCACACACACACACACACACACACATGCACACGCACACGCACACACACACACACACATGCACACATGCACACGCACACGCACACACACACACACTACAGATGCTGGGCATACAAGGTATACACGCACACACACACGCACACACACACAGACAGCAGCATGTAGAGATGCCTGCCATACACACATTTCCTAGTAAAATGATTTCCAGATGTGTTTTGACTGATGAGAGAGAGAGAGAGAGAGAGAGAGAGAGAAAGAGCTGGACTATTTGGCTGCTGTTCAAATAAGGAGATTTTTGTTGATGTCCTGAAATATCAGCCCAACTAAATTTACAACAAACCTTCTAGTTCCAACTACAGGTCTGGCATTACACTTAGCTATGTGGAGAATGTAAACTGGAGAGACTTTTCCTCCTGGTCTGGAGAGCAACCAGAATGCCATTGTGATTATTCAAGGCGGCAAATTAGTTCAAATCATTATTGTCTACTAAAATAGATCTCTCTGGTTACAGGGTTGGTGTTGGTGTATGTACTGTACTGTAGTAGCTTTACTCTTAAGGGAAGGAAGTACTCACATTAATATCTCTGTTTCCTCAATCCATTGCTTTGTTTAATATCACATAATTATAACCAAATCAATATATTTTCGATCAGAGAAAAATTTTCTTCAGCAGCTTCCTTAAGCCGAATCCAAAGGATTACAAATTCCATGATTATAATCCAGTAAAAGACAGCTCTAGGGATCATTCCAGAGCCAATTCAAGCCTTCAAAGACACAAAACATATTTATACAGTATTTAAATATCTGCAATGTGCTTAGGGATTTTAGTGCAAATTTTTTGGTTCTATTTTGTTATGTCTCTGAGTGTCACATTTCTAGCACAATTATAATAACATTTATTAGAACAACAAATTTAGCTATTTCAAATCTAAGGTTTAACAGGCTGGTTTTGCAGTGGGATTTACTAACATTAATGAGAAATAATGTGCTGTATTGTGACACATTTAGCTCAGATATACAACTAGATAGCAGGCTATTAGATTATGGTGTTAGAAGAATATGTTTGAGAATCTGCATGAACACTGTCTACAGCAAGGGGGTGCACACACATTTACACTACCCATACTGTACCATGGTAAATCAACACACTGATAGTGTGTATTTTAGTTTCTTTTTGGATAAATAAACTTACAGATGACAACAAGGTAATATTGTTCATCTTTTCATTTCAATACTCTATATTTTGATGCATACTGTAGTCTAGTTGGTTAAAAATGACATTATTAAATCCTGTATAATAAAAACCTACAGTAATGCTGCTGGTGGTGGTAGGGGTCAGCGAAAGAAAGGAAGACTGATTCTGAAACAATAGTATCTTGGGGGTTTTGGATGTGCGGTCCTAAATAGGGAACCAGAGCTTGGTAGCAATATCAATTACATATTTACATAGAAAATCTTATTTGGTCCTTGATGCAAAATGATCTGCAACATAATAAGCTTCCCTGTAGCTCTTAATACTCAAAGGAATGCGGTCTAACTATTTAAAATGCGTTTTGATTTAATCAGCATGAATCCACATATAGTTAATAAAGTCTAATTGAGTAACCGACCATAAGAGACCTCTCATATATGCAATTTGAGGTCAGACTTGGGGTGGCAATTGGAAAGACAAGACTTATTCCAGAGGTCCCCACATTTCCCCTTCCTTATAACAAATACAGTACAGAGAACTCCAGATGGAGGAGAAAGTCAGAAGCCTGATGAAAGATGTTTCGGTTATACCACAGTTTGCAAATTGAAGCTGAAAGTCATGTTTGAGATTTACTGTAGATGGAGAAAGGAAGCTGAACTGGGCTGTGAAACACATATTATAATGAATTTCTATAATTATTTAATAGTACATGCTGAATGCATACATAATTAAAAGAATTCAGAGTCATTTAGAAGTTTCCATGATGTAATGATGTACATAACACAATAATCAACACAGTTTCTGTGGTCAGCACACACTGTAATATCTCCTTGCTGATGATGTCATATAGATGGATGACAAATGCCCTTACTCATTTCACTCAGAGCAATAGTTACTGTTGGTTAACCACATAAACCATGATATTTGTTCTTTTGTGGGATTTTGGCATACAGTACAACAATGAATATATGAGAATAAATGGTCTCTTGTTTAAACAACAATCTTAGAATTGTATTCAATCGACCTAAAATGCACTCATAAGAAAACACTGACGAGAGAAATCCTGCTAGAAAAAAAAGATTTTTCATTTTCCAAAAATCTACCATGCATTTGTGTTTTTAATATGTACTTTATTGTACATATTAAAAACACAAAAAGAAAGGGAATGACAAATTAAATGAATGAAGAATGTTTTCTTACCATTTCTGCCCGCTAGCTATGTGTTGCTGTACAGTGTATCCGAACTGTGCATGCTTCGGACCCTTTATAACTCTGTGGCTCTTGGTGTCTATGTTGAAACAGTCATAGAACCCTGCAAGAAAGCAAAATGGGACAAGCACAAGCCATCCACAATATTATTTATTGTATTTAATGGAAATGGTGTTAATTTCTAGAACATTTTACAATATATATGTATATACTGTAGTTTTCACCATTTTGGAACTGGGTGCGAGAATGTGAGATGATGATTTGAACTCAGAATGCAATTATTGCAAGAATCTTAATTGTAGTAGAGTTCTCTTTTGAACTACATGAATAAACATTTACCAAAATCACATCATAATTTCGTTCATCATACTTAATTTTTTTTTTACTGGAAATGAATATTATGTCACCACATGAAAAAAAAAACTATTTATACGACTGGCTTGAACACAGATGTTTATTAGCTACATGCATACCTCAGCAAAGGAATGTGTTATCACTCAATATGACCTCCTACTGGAGCACAGTCACCCCACAGTGCGTGGAACAGCTGACCTCTGGGACACACTAAAACAGCAAATACTGTCATGGAGGTCTAAAAACATCTCTGTGATACACAGCCTTCATTCCTAGCTTACAAAGAGAAAGTCTGTACTTTTTTTCAACTTCAACTGGGTGTCAGTCACTCATTCAACATGCTGTTGAGACTGATTTGGCCCATCAGGGTAAAGTTGATCCATCAGTCAATCCCAGAGACTGAAATGACATTGCCAATTAAGTGAAGTAAAAAACAGATGAATAAGACTCATCCACAGGACAAACTGAGAGCAACTAATGAACATTCAGACATTCTCTTTGTAGATGTACAGTATGCCACTATACTAACCATAATGTAATGGTATACAGTAGGTGCAAATCTGTACAAGGTTTATGGGTGCATTTTAACACTTTCTGATAGAAAAAACCTTAGGCTTCCACATAAAACAATAAAGAATTCTCCTAGAGAGACCCTTAAGCCCCTTTCATACATACATGAGTCCAATAAATATCACAAATCTCACATCATCAGAGAGTGATTTTGGTGAGAAAATTGGAATACTCCTGGAATTCCTGGGCTCTCGTATGACATCCCAAGGATCTATTCATTCTTGCCAATTTTTAGTAAAAAGGCTACAGGATTATTGGACATGCCAATTCTTTTCATGAGAAATAAGCTACTTCTCTCTAATGGTACTCTCCTGAAGTCCTCCTGGACAATTCCCAAAGTCGCAGGGCTCTCCTGGTTCTCCCCAATCTTGTGGAAACAGGACAATGATGGCAAGATTGAGGAATGTCTGAGGAGATCAAAGAATAATCAAAGAGAAGAGAATGTGTTTTCTACTTAGTGGGAGTGCTGGAATGATTGAGGAGAATTAGGAGAATATTGGCAGGTGATCTACATAATTCAGGAGAGAGTTGGCAAGGGCAAAGATGTAAATTCTTTCATTTTTGGTCAATGTTTGGTGCACTTATTTATTAGACAATAGAGTAATAGCTTATTTTCTGTTAGATTAATACAATATTCAATCAGCACCATCAGACCAGATGAGAGTTTTTGTACATACTGTACAGATACTGTATAGCATATACTACCATTACTATTTCTCTGTTGCACTGTTGTAGGGTTCTCTCACAAAACATTTAAGAATTATATTCCTCTGTTCTTCTCAGATCCAGTCATACTACTGTTTAGAGGGAAAAACTGAAAACTATCATATGGCTTTTTTCAAAGGGTTTATTTTTGGCGAATGTGTACCCATAGTAGTCTCGGGCTCCTTTTCCTGTCTGACACTAGATAAAACTAATCTGGTCTTCTGTTGTTTTAGCCTATCCACCTACAGGTTCATTGTTGTTTATTCTGCGATGTCTTTCTGTTCACAATTATTTTAAAGTGATTATTTGAATTACCATCACCTTCATGTCAGCTTGAACCATTCTTTTGATCACTCTTGTCAACAAGATGTGTGCATTTCTGTGTGCATTTTCTTGAATCCTCAAGCTAGACCATCTGGCTCCAACAATTATTTCTAGGTCAAAATTAACCGAATCACATTCTCCCCATCAGAACAGATCCTCTTGACCAGAATCTATGTGATTTCATTAAATTGAATTATAGAATTAAGTAGCAAGTGTACTGATTTTCCTAATGAAGAAAAAATTTCATAATGTGCAAAAGAACTTAATACCTGTTGTTGTTTAGTCTCATCAACTGCACTTTCACCAGCATATGTTCTGAAGGAATATTTAATAAAGGAATATCAAACCTGTAGTTTTCAAATATACTATACTATACTATACTATACTATACCATATCAAACCTGTAGTTTTCAAATATAGTATACATTTATAGTAGTTACTAATATCAGTAATATGCTTTATCCATCCATCTAGAAACCTCTGTAGTCCAATTAGGGATCATGGAGGCCAATGGTGACCATTGTATTTATTTCCATTTCTATGACCTCCACACATTCACATATTACAGGCAATTTGGGATTGCCAATTAGCCTAATCGGCATGACTTTGGACTGTGTGAAGAAACCGGAAACCTCGAGGAAATCCATGGGTAAAACATGCAAACCCCATGCACACCGACCTGATGCAGGGGCCGAACCCAGGACCTGGAGGTATAAGGCGACAGTACTAACCACTAAGCCACCATGCCACCACCATGCTTTAAAATAAATAACCAAAAAATTAAGCTCAGACTTTAAGGGGTTAAGGCCATTTACTGATGATGACACTGGGAATTTACTTTTCCACTTACAAAAGTCAGTATTTAAATAAATAATGGAAAGGAGAAGGAGCGATGGCCTTTTGTCAGACAGGATAAGTTAAGTTAAGCCTTTTTAACCTTGGCTTGACATTTTAAAACCATTCCTTTTATGTCTTCCTCCTACTTTTCACTCTCACACTGAATTGCTTTCCTGCTTGGCTACAGTAACATCAATGATACGCTGCTTTGGTGATAAGACTGATGTCATTGGCCACTGTTTTCTACCACGAAAGACGATAGGCATGCTATGTAATTCTAGTTTCTCTTTAATTGCTTTTTGGTTCTTATCTAATGCATAGTAACATAAAGCATGTAAAAGGAAAGAGAGAAAAGGTACATGTTGCCATTTTCTACACTGTTTTTACCCTTGGGCACTGTCCATTTTATACACATGGGATTTACAAGCTGACCGGCCTTTCTCCTAATTTTTCTCTCTTTTCCCCTTTATCTAGCATACTCTCTCTTAGCCAAGGCTGATAACAGCTGAACAGGTTTTAATTCAATTAAATTTTATTTATTTGGTGTTTTTAACAGTGGATAGTGCCATTAATCCGGCCTACAGAAATAGACATTTTCGGCATATAAAGAATAAAAAAAATATGTAGTTTGACATATGACAAAATAATAACCAAACCTAATTCATACAGTGCCTTGAAAAAGTATTCATATCCCTTGAACTTTGCCATGTTTTGCCATGTTGCTGGAAGGTAAACCTCTGCTCCAATCTCAAGTGTTTCTCAGACTTTCTTCTTTGTTTTGAAGTTTGCCCTGTATTTGGCTCCATCCATCTTCCCATCAACTCTGACCAGCTTCCCTGTCCTTGCTGAAGAAAAGCATCATCACAACATGATGCTGCCACCAACATGCACTGTGTTAGTTTTCTGCCTCACGTAGCATTTTGCGTTTAGGCCAAAAAGGTTAATTCTTGACTTGTCTGGTGTATTATTTGGGCTTCATGATGCTTCATGAACTTCTGTGAAGAACTTCTGAGGGCTTCACAGAAGCTGTGTTTATACTGAGATTAAATTACACTAGTTAATAATTAGGTGACTTATTGGTTCCACCGGATTTTAGTTATGGGTATCAGAGTAAAGGATACTCTTGGATTAATCTTGTACCAAATAAGGGATAATGGATAATGGTCAGGTGTGGCTGTACTAAAGTGCTGTTGCATCACGCTCTTTAGGTAGAGATTAAGCAACATCCACTAGCTTTTCCTCTTAATGCCTTTACCAGCAGGGAGTCAAATGGCATTGTGGGTAACGTTCATCTATTCAAAAATCCATGGAGGATCTATGACAACACACTGACTGCAATTAGTTCAGACAGTTGGTGCAGCATAAGAAAACATTTAAAAATACAGATATTAAACGAGAATAACATGTGTTAGAACAGTGCCATGACATGAGCCAGTCAAACATGTCTGACATGAATGGTACAGATAAAATAACCAATCTTAGCCACCTCATCCATATCCCTATAAGGATCCTCAGGAAAATGTTATGACAGTCAGACAGACCAAATAATCAACCCCCCCCCCCCCGCCCACCATACTTGAAAAGATCAGACCGGTCATTTTTTTTTTTTAGCATGGTACTCGTTTAAACATTGACACATACTCTACATTGTTAAAATCCTGCCTTTGATGTTTTCTTTCTTTTATCCCCTGTGGAGTATGCTCCAGAAGATATTTATAAAAAACAGAAACAGTTTATTTTTTTCACGTGTGTGAAAAAACAGTGAGTGCGTTAAATAAGGAAAAATGCAAGAAAGGCAAAAGCTAATGAGCATATGATGATGCTGAATGCAGCGAGGTATTTTGTTCACTGATTGATTCAAATTCCCATTCCAAATTTCATCCACTTTGCATGATTTGTTAAGCATTCGCAAAAAAACTTAGTTGCTTGCTGGCGAGACTTTAAGAGCGATCACACAAACAGTTCAGACTACCATCAAAAGTCTATTTTTTTTTTTTTTCGATTTCACTCTTGCATCAAAAGAAATCAGATGGAAAGAACAGAAGAGTGTGCAGGGGTTGCAGTCTTTTTTATTGGAAACCTTAACGTTGCACAGCGATTTAATACTCTCACTAATATCAGCAACTTTTTGCCTTTTTTTGTGTACAGATGCTTCTGCCTAGATAAATAAACCTCAGTACCATGGCTTCTGGCCCTGTGTACTGGTCCATAATGAGACTGCATTGCCTTTGGCTCAGAGGCAAGCTGCAGGAGCTTCACCACAGCCACGCTGACACACAGATCAACAGCAGTTTAGGGTCTGTCCCAACTAGAGACTGCTTCAAAGAATCAAGAATTCAAACCACTGACTATTCCCTGACCCTGTATAATTACCAAAGATCCTAATTAACATTGAGAAATCTAATCCTACAGTACACTAGCGTCCTAAGAGTCTTTGTGGGATTCCCCAACCTTTAAAAGACCAAAAGTCCACCGGGTCACCAAAAAACCCTGAAGAAAACTCTAACTGGAACAATTGAATCAATGCTACTGAGATTGTATTCCCCTGATACATGAGCCATGACTTTAAAACTCAATCAACTCAAGAAATGGTGGTGCTCAAATCTGAACCAGATGACCCAAAGTCTTGAATCATCTCGAACATACAACCATAAGAGATTTGATTTGACTTAAACCAAAACTCTTAGATGAAAACTCAGAACAGCTCTCCATCATAAACACATTCAAGGTAAAAACAAAGGATCCCAGCTGTATACGATCACCATCTGTGATCACCAGAACACCTCCACACATCTGCTTGTCGCTCACTCATCCCTCTCTTCCTTCACAAATATTTACATGTGGGGCCGCTCTGATGCTAATGAGGCCTGGTGCTGCCCATCAGCTACAATGATGAACCAGCAGATTTGCTCCTAATAAAGTTCATATGTTTGAAATTTATCCTTCTGACCACTGAAATGTTTGTGCACTTCACTGTACTGTACATGTGTCCACCAATGCATGTGATTTTGTTTGGACGTTTTAACACAAAGCGAACAATGCCAACTTTCCTACTGTGTGTTCTATAGTCTGGAAAGTTCATCATAGTGCTGATGGAGAAGAGATTTGCAGGGGACAGGGTCTGTGGCATGCAACAAAGTGTGAGCCCTTGCAAAGAAAATGGGCTAGATGAAAGAGTTGGGTGCTGTTCAGACTGGTCTCCTGAGCCACACAAAATAACCACAATTATTCATGAGTGAAAGTACACACCAACACACACACACACACACACACACACTGCTCCACTGCGTTATATGTACTGTATAGAAAAAGAGCACTTGCAATATGAATATGTATATAAAAAGCCAGGAAGGAAAACTGGGGCAATGTATACACGGAAAGGGAACCAAACAAAGTATGTCCCAAAAAGTCAAGTTATTGTAACTCAACTTAAGTAATTTGTAAAATAAAAATTTTTTTCACAAAACATTTACATGTATGCCTTAAATCTTTCTTACTTTGAGATGATAAATCAGCACCAAGGAACCAAGGAACATGAGAATAAATTAGCTTAAACCAAAAAAAATAAAATAAAATAAAATAATTAAATAAATAGGCAAACATCCTATCCATAGCAACTCACATTTGATCTTTTAAAATTTTTTAACACCTAAGAAATTAAGAGTTAAGGGCCTTGGGCAACTTGATGGTGCTATGGTTTGAACCTGGGACCTTCTAATCAGTAGTCCAATGCCTTAACCACTAAGCTACCCCGATCCCTCTGATCTGGGCAGGACCTAAGACTTAAGCAGTAAGACGTCTTAACATGTTCATATCCAAATTCACATCCTGGCCAATCCATTGCATGGCACACATACAGTACAGTACACTACATATTTTAGTTCATTACACATACTGTACTTTAATTAAAGAATTCCAATTAATCTAATTTGCTTGTCTTTGCACTGTGGGAGGAAATCCAAGGCAGGATTTGAACCCTTGACTCTGGAGGTGTAAGACCACACTACTTACCACTACGCCATGATTCTATAAACTGTCTTAATTTGAGGAAAATAAATATAAATAAAATCGAAAAATGAGACTTAGGAACTTTTAGACATTAACATTCCATATTTGACACTCCTTGATGATAAGGACACTGTATTGGATTGGAATGCTTGATCTTGGTATTGTTAGATTTTTTTTTTAAATGTTTTTTTTGGTTAAGTTTATAAAAATAATTTCACATGACTATATAACCTTAATCCGATCCAGAGACTCAACAAAGGGTTCATTGAGTGTATTTTTTGGACAGATAAATGTTCTTAGGCTCATGAAAGTGTTGGATTTGGAGCTCTCCGAGCTCTCCTTTTCCCCAAAGGATCAAACTAAAGAATCTCTCAGTGTTCTAAACTGAACTTTTTTCCCCCTTTTTTGCAGCATAAACTTAACCAGCACGGTTTCACGCACATTATTTCATGCTACTGTAATTAAATGTTTTTTTCCTACACGTTTTCATCTGAATTTAACATATATTTTACACTTTCTACACAACTATGCTGTTATTAAGATTATTATAAACTAATTTTCAGATGATAGATGCATTAAGGAAAGGGCAGGACCTGATGAGACTTAAGTACAGTGTAAACCTTGCTTGGCCAATAAGCAGTCTAGACCTCATCTGGATGAGAAGCAGCTGACGGAAACCAAACACAGAGCAGGCTTTCCCACACCTCTCTCTCTCTCTCTCTCTCTCTCTCCCACACATGCACATTAAATGTCCTCAGTCATGTGCTAGTTCCAACACATTACTCATCATCTAACTTCAGAAGCCGTCTGAGAAATCAGACATGATTTCGGTCTGGGTCTTCCTAGCTCCTTTTGTCTGTTTCACCAGCAGATAAATCAATTCCTTCTGGAGGAGAAGCCCGGGTTTCTAGCCAGCAGCCCAATTTCTGCAGCAACACAAATATTTACATACCAGCTAAACTAATGCTTCAGCACAAATTTGATTCAGAACAGCATCAAGAAGGAGTCATAATCTTTCCCAGCAATGTCAAAAAGATAAGGATGGAAAAAGAGAAGGCAGCTGTTTCGATTAATACCGATCATGTTTTATACTGTACAATTCCTTTGTGAATACGTGAATGCACTGTACGTATGGCAAAACTGTATGGCAAGGAAGAATCCCTTTAATTAAACTAAGGATAAACTGCAATGAGCTACATCCAAACGCAACAGGTTGTTCTATAAAATTTCTATAACCTGTAGTCCTAATGATGTCTAGTTCCATGTCTTATCTTTTATAAGCACCAACAGGACTCCATTGCTCATGACAGAAGAGTCCATTTAAATAAGCGTGTGTGCACTTACCGCCTCAGGACAGCACTCAGCTGCCAGACTCAAGCGCTCTTTATAAGCTGATCGTAATTTCACTGCTAATTGAGCCAGGCTGTGGCAGCAGACCAGCTTTTTCCACATTCTGATACTGTAATATAATATAACATTTAATTTCAAAGCACTGCTTGAGAACGACAAAAAATATGTTAGGAGAAAAAAAAAAAGAGAATTTGAATCCTTCCAGTGCAAGCTCAGCATCTGTCAAAGGAGGAAGTTACTGGCAAGAGAACGTTTATATTGGTCCAACTTTCAGTAAGTAAAAAAAAAAATCTTATACTATCATTACTGCCAAGCAATAATGAGAAAACATCTCTTTAAATCCCCATCAAATATACACCTCTATTAAAATACATAATCACAAGCAAAGCAACAGGAACTACATCATTGTAGAAGCACACACACACACACACACACACACACTCTCTCTCTCACCTGGCCATGGGCACAGGATCCAAAGCAGCAGAGTGCAGTAGTACTCCATGTTTTTGAATGAGTGTGTGCGTGTGTGCGTGTGTGTGTGTGTGTGTATGCGTGTGTATGTGTGAGGGCAGAATGTCTGTCAGTCAGTGTGTTCTCCTTAAAGCTCCAGGCCTGATTGAATCCACCGCGGCTGAAAATCTTCACTATATCTGGGGGAAAGAGGAGGAGACTGTGGCCAAAAGAAAAGGAGGTGCACATTCAGCCAGCAGGCAGATAGTCCTGAACTCTCACTCTCATTTTTTTCCCCCTCTTTCACTTCAACTGCTCTCTCTCACTCTCACTGCCTCTTGATCATTTGATTAATTGCATTGAAAATGTTATGTTCTTCACTTTCTCAAAATGTAATCACTAAAATCTGATAGCATTGAGTATTAGACTGTACATACAGTCTCAGAAATAAAGGTAATAATACTGATAACTGATAAAAATAAAACATTTTAAGAAATATAAACGAAATAACGAAAAAAATGAAAGAAAAGAACAGAAAATAAGTTACATATTAAAATAATAATAAATAAATAATAAAATGAAAAATATACACACACACACACATACATACAGTACATATACATATATATATATATATATATATATATACATATATACATATATATATATATATATATATATATATATATATATATATATATATACACATATACACATACACATACTGTACGCATGCACCCTTAACATGATGGATGCTCTGATCTGCGGTTTACATTACTCTGAGATAACTGGTTAATCCTGTTGTAAAACTCCCAACTTGCCCTTATTCAACGTCCAACAGCCAAACCAGCAAAATAATTACACATCGCATACCGGCTCATGCTGAAGTCCAGCTCAATACCCTTCAGACCAACAATCCTCCTCTATGTACTACACAGCAATATTGAATAATTGATCCCCATCCACACAGCTTACATCACTTCCTCTCTGTGTCTGTGTTACTTTTGCTCTCATTGTCTCACCCTCTGTCTCTAACATGCCAAAATGCACTACCCTGGTACATCCCAGTATTTTTCACGCTAGTACACATACTGGAAAATACTGTATACACATAATAAATCACCCCTTATAGATTCACTGCCCTGTAATCAGGTCTGAAGCATTCACTCACTGCTAACAAAACTATACATTTACTTTCTCTGAACTGCTTATTTTGATTTAAATGATGGCAACTTTAAACTGAATTTTGAAGCTTTTGCAGTTTTTAGATTTCCACTAACAAATTACTTTTCCCATGGCCATATTTTATATAATTTTTTTTATTATTTATTATTTTACGGTACTAACAGTTAATAGATATTACAGAGTTTACATTTAACTACTGCATGTTGTTTTATACACCCTGAACATGAACTTTGTAAAATAAATAAATAAATAAATAATTTTAGGTGGCATAGTGGCATAGTTGTTAACATTATGGCCTCTTAGTGTACATCCAGGGTCAGGATTCAAATCCCGTCTCAGGTCTGTGTGCGTGGAATTGCATGTTCTTCCTTGGTGCCCATAGTGTGTGAGAGACTGTGTGCTCATGTGCCCTGCGATGGATTGGCATCCCATTCAGGGGGTGTCTACTGTCTAGTGAGTCTAGTTTCCAGAGTCCCCTGGGATATGGTCCAGGCCTTGCATGACCCTGATCAGGAAAAATGGGATAGAGAATTAGTAAGAGAGTATATACTTTATTCATTATTTTTCTTTTAGTATGGGTACAAGTAGACTACACAAACTGAGATTATTATTATTGTTGTTAAACCTCTTGATTATATTTGTCTTTAAGGAAGATTTCCACAACTCTAAATTACAGGACCCTTGATGATGATTGCGTCTTGAACATTTAGAGCAACTAAAGCTAAGACAGCTTGTTTCATTTAGGGCACTTAAAAAGTCATCTTCCATTTGCTTTCATCAAGCTGTTCACTGACACCCAAGTACTTCTGAAATGCCAGTTGTTTGTTATTTATTTCAAGAAAATAAGATGGCATGATATACATCACTATAAGAATAGACAGAGACAAACTGACTGGCAGTTAAGTTTTTCATCAACATTCAAGAAGAAAAATTGTAGGTAATATAATATTCTATAAATATTCTAAACATTATTATGTTTAAATTATACAAATTAAGACACTGGGAAATCTAGCTGTAAATGTAACCTTATACTGTACCATAGCACTGTGATATAAAGTGGATTTATGGAGTTGATTTATGTTGAAGTTGAATTATGAATTTTACATCTAAAATTGATTTAGATTTACATTTACATTTTAAACTACAGTAACACTTCCCGCAGAACAAATTGGTTTATATCAATGCACTAATGAGTTCATGTTTATTATAATTTTTTTTATTTGTGCAGTTATCATTATTGTTGTTACGTACCCACAATCTAAGCTAGACCAGGCAGTAGTGGAAAAATCATGTCATTATCTGTGATTATTATCTGAATCTTGTTAACATTTCTGGCAAGCATTTTTTCTTTTAAGGGTCTTTTATTTGTAATACTTTGTATTTTGTCACGTCCCTATTACTCCTAGTGTTAAATTCCAAATAATCTGCTCCTTTTAATGTAGGAATCTTAGTGGTGTGATTCATAGGAAATAAACCTAAGAAAAAAAAAAGTAAAATTGTTATTATCATGCTGTTGTGTTAAAGACCTTTTCAACTACAATCTGAACGAGAGACTTGATTCCTGTGAACTGTTTTGTTTTGGACATGTTTAATAAGGGTTAAATAATCAAGACCTTCCACACAAAATGAGTAGTTTACTGTACATTGATTGACTTACACAAAAACATCAGAATTAGATCAAGCGCAATTTCAGATGTGACCTTATGTAATGCACTCTAAAGCACCATAGAGTAAGAACACTTTTATTTCCGAGCTCAGTGGAAGGAATGTTTAAATCTGATTTGTTCCATCTGTGCCCAATACTGGCTCTTATACAAGGCAGTCTGTTCACAATGCGCAAAATCTTGGTTGATCTGTCCAGAAAGCTGGTTTTATTATGATGTTGATGGTAGGCATCAGCACTTTTGGAATGCTTGTATTTTCTGTTATAAGCCAAAAAAAATCGACTTGTCTTTCTTTCCATAAGGTTCAATTTTAGTGACCAATTTCACTGTCTAAAATGCTTTAATGGCCCTGAAATGAGTTTTTCCTCCATTTGTCCTGCTCAATGGTTGTTCCATTTAGTTGTATATAATGATTTTTCCATGGCATTTTCAGAGAAAAAAAAAACATATTTCTTTATTTGTTTCTGTGGTAATATGTCATACTTTACTTCATTAACAAGATTTTACACAATACATAATTTATCTTCACTAAATGCTGCATCCTGTTCAATGGTCCACTGCAAGACTCCATGCACATATATTTATATATTGGGGGCAATTTTGACTAGCCAGTCCTACAAACCTAAGGTTTTTGGGAGGTTTTAAATACTGGTAATGGAATGATTCCATGCCACTTGTTAAAGATTGAAATAAAAAGAGGGAGTATACAGTAGAAGTTGCTTGGATGGAGTGGAAGAAAGGACTAATGTGGTGATGGTACTCTGGTAACTGCGTATCACAACATAACATTAGGCAAGTTACACAACACAGTTGTGAGACATAGTTCATAGTTCCCTCTGGCTGCCTGCAAAGTATCAAAATAACAAAAACAAATGTTAAATTAGAGTAAAACCTTCAGTTAAAATCTGCCTTTTTTCTAAGGAAATGGTGGAAAAAGCTAAGTTGAGTCTGTCAGTGTTTCCACAGAATAGTGGATATATGTATTTAAGCAGAGAAATGTGAGAGAAATGATGGACATTTGTCTAGCTTTTAACGTAATGACCCTCTTTTTAACATTCAGAGGTCCTGGAACCCATTCAAGAGTACCTAGAAATCTATCTCCATTCATTGCATGAGCAGACAGTTCTGTAGGCTACCTCTTTTGTCCACAGAGGCTCAAAATGCTGACCAGCAACTGCAAACAATTAAACACACTGCCTTAGATTTACCTCTGGTGAGAAGATGATGAGAAGGACAGAATCTGGACTCCTCTGCCAGACCAGACCCTGAGAGACTAGCATAAAACTGAAAAATATGAGTGGACCATGCAGAAAGAAATTCATTTGTCAACTTCATTAGGGAGTTTGTGACTGTAAGCTTACAAAGCAAAGCCTATGATATATCACACGCTAGGGCAAGGATGGAAAATTTGGTTCCTATAAGTCTGGAATATATACCAGCAAGGGGAATGACATTTCAATGTTGTGTGCTTAAACCTGAGTTGAATATTTGCTGCCTTTCTGACAAAGATTTGCTGATAACGAGACTTTGATTGAAAGTGTGCAGTGGAACAACTATTCTTTTTTCCCCAAAAACATGAATTTTCAATTTTCATTTCCAAGGTCACCGTTTATCTTGTGGTTCAAGAAATTTTAGAAAAAGTGATGAATAATAATTTTTAAAAAGCTTTGGTAAAGATAATATTATGACTTTTTTGGACTTGACTTGGAACTTCAATGGATCAACTTCAACAAACTGGCACATAGATATATATGTTTGTGTGTGCTTAGTTAAAATTAAATGAAAAAAAAAATTCATCATATTGCGAATGTTATGTTGAAAAAATGCATATGTCACTCTATACTGCAAAAGTCTGAGCCCTATATACATTTATTTAAAGAAAAAAAGAAAAGAAAAAGAACAAATGGCTAAAATGCTCTGGGTTTTAAGAGCTACTGTACCTCAATCCCAGTAGTGACTCATTATAAAATATCTGTACGAAATACTGTACAGGTTAATATGGAAATTATTTAAAACAATCATCACCAGTTAATTGCTTATATATTTTTTAAGCTTATATATGTGTTCGATATTTAGCTATTTATGCAAATGGGGCTTTGTCATGAATAAAGGTTTTGTTTAACCCTGAACAGGATACAGTAAGCAGAATCGAGTGAGTGAGAGTGTAAAATGTAGCATTTAAATTTACATGTTATTTATTTAAAAATTTACAAATGTAGCACGGTGGTGTAATGGTTAGCACTGTCGCCTTGCACCTCCAGGGTCCGGGTTCGTTTCCCGTCTCTGTGTGCATGGAGTTTGCATGTTCTCCCCGTGCTTGGTGGGTTTCCTCCGGGTACTCCGGTTTCTTCCCACAGTCCAAAGACATGCAGATTAGGCTAATTGGCGTTCCCAAATTGACCATAGTGTGTGAATGAGTGTGTGTGTGTGCTCTGCGATGGATTGGCACGCTGTCCAGGGTGTACCCTGCCTCGTGCCCTGAGTCTCCTGGGATAGGCTCCAGGTCCCCGCGACCCTAAATACAGGATAAAGCGGTATAGAAGATGAATGAATGAAATGTAGTTTTTTTTGTTTGTTTTGATTGAAAATTTTGATCAATCATTAAAATAAAATGTTATTTCATGTATTTTCATGAATAAGATTGGTTTATAAGATGTATAAAGATATACAACAACAATATATAATTAACAATAAATCACCATATGGTGATTTATTGTTAATTATATATTGTTATTGTACATCATAAAAACAGGAAAACAAATGATTCAGTACGAACAACATGATGGAAATGTGATAGGTGGGTTGAGATTTATATGTGTGTACATAATATTTAAAAAAAATTGTCACAGGCTCTGGGAATTCCAACTCCCAGAAGTTCCAGCTTAATGTCACACCCACCTCTCATCCATCACACTCTGTTTAATAATCACAATCATCGGAATCTTATTTTCTCATTACTCATTCAGCATAAATACCTCTTAGTTTGTTTAGTTCAAGTCTTGTTTGTGTCCTTTAGTCTACATACTAGATAGCTGGTCACATACACTACAAGCAGATTGTAGTTGTGCAATTAAGGAGACTTTCCCACGTTTTCAGACCGTTATTGAGAGTGTGCCAAACTGTTCCAAATTTGAATTCTTTATGGCTCTTGGTTGCTCATTACTTTGACATTGCATGCCTTACATGAACAAAACTGCCCTTATGTTAACTATGAAATGGTATAATGGACAAGTACAGTATGAGATAATCCCCTATGACTCCCCCTTAACCTATACTTCCTGGCTCTGGAATAGGGTCAATCTGAACTCATCAGACCACATTCCCTTTTTCCAACTTTTTTTCTAATTCCCCTTATAAACAAGTGGTTTTCTTATGAGCACACAACTGTTTAGTCCGAATCTTGTTCTCACGGAATTCTCATCACATTCTGTACATGTGAAAATGCTTACTTTCACTATTTTGAAATTTCCTTCAGGACAAAGTATTAAAGTATTTATCTATTTATACATCTATCTATTATTTAAACATACTGTAGCTGTAGTTTTTATTGTTTATACTGTATGTTTTTACCATGCAACTTCACGTTAATGATTTTTTTCTGAACACATTTATTCTACAAATTTAATGGTTCATCACTGTTCTTCCAGGTTTTGATAATGCTTAGAATTGTCCTTAACACAGTTCCAGTTATTTTCTTTGCTTGAGGTAGCCCATAAAAAAGTGTATTTACCTACAAAAGTAGACTACATATACACCTATCAAGAACTGATATGATTTTTCACTTGTTAACAGCAACCTGGATACCTGTATTTTTGAAACCTTTAACTATTGATGGAACAATAAAAAAAATCTATTCGTTAATCAATCGATTTTCTGTGCATTTCAAGCAGTGGTGTCAAAAGTATTCACATTCATTACTTGAGTAGAAGTATAGATACTAGGGTTCAAAAATACTTCTTTAGAAGTTGAAGTATCAACCCAAGATTTTTACTTAAGTAAAAGTTTAAAAGTACTGGTTTCAAAACTACTTAAAGTATAAAAGTAAAAGTACCGTGAGGGGTAATAAAAGCATAAAGTATACTGTAGATACCCAAAATTTCTACTTAAGTAAGGTAACAAAGTATTTGTACTTCGTTACTTGACACCTCTGATTTCAAGTGATCAATTATGAAAGATTCCAATGAATTTAATTCATTTATTTTTTTATTCTTAAAACACACCATATTGCTTTGTTTTTATTTTTCCCTCCATACCAACAGATCACAATTACAATGAGCATTTGTATTCACTGACTGCCTGTTGTATTTTCCAATGTTTGTTCTGGCTAGGTTTCAACTTACCTTGTTAGATTAGACTTTGTGGATTATCTTGGTTATTACTGATAAAGTTGATGATTATTAGATTAAGATTTCACTTTGTCTGCTACAAACTTGGTTAGATCATATAAACATACATCATTTGTAGTATGCTTCCCTATGAGCTTTCCGGTGGTAAAAGATTGAAAATTGTCATTGCACAAGAGCAGATTCAAAACCACATTGGGTTAGAGCAGAGGTTCTCAAAGTGTGAGGCGCGCCCCACTAGTGGGGAATACAGACATGACAGGTGGGGCGCAATGAACGGGAGGAAATTAGTGGAAAATAATAGGAAAGTACCTATTCTAATTCATGCTTTTCTTTATTGATAATGAAGAGCGTACGCTCAAAACAATCACACACAAATAAATGGATCATTAATACAAGTAAATTGAATTGAAACCTGCACGACACACTGGGCAGCGCTGCGCGACTCTGACAGAAATAGACCGCGCCGACCATCAAAGTACATTTTACCTCGCTAGGATGAGCACGTACAAACCAGGCATGGCAAGGTGGAAACAATATTAAACAGTCCTGACATTTTAAATAAATTGAGTCGCGCAGGTTTGTGATTCGAGCGCTGTATTTGCGCAGATATTTGATTCAATCGAGTGCCACGGTTTCGTCCCACTTTTGACGTGTTTGGCTTCACATACACTTCGACAATGGAAGAAGACGGTGCAGCAGCAGTGAGTTTGCTTACATGTGACGAAACCAACAACGAGGAGATTGTAAAGAAAAAAGCTGCATCGTCTGTGTTGTGGAATTGGTTTGGGTATAAGAAAAGTGATACGAATGAGATGAACGTGATTTGGAAGGTACACAAGTGCACTGTTTTAACAAGTGGTGGAAACACGTCAAACCTCTTCTATCATCTGAAATCCAAACGAATATGGCCAAAGTAAAAAAATGCGGCAAACCCCAGCAATTCACAGTTTAAATAAAATTACAAACTGGATTCCAAAAAAGTTGGGACACTAAACAAATTGTGAATAAAAACTGAATGCAATGATGTGGAGATGGCAAATGTCAATATTTTATTCAGAATAGAACATAAATCACGGAACTAAAGTTTAAACTGAGAAAATGTATCATTTTAAGGGAAAAATATGGTGAATCAAAATGTCATGGTGTCAACAAATCCCAAAAAAGTTGGGACAAGGCCATTTCACCACTGTGTGTCATCTCCCCTTCTTCTTACAACACTCAACAGATGTCTGGGGACCGAGGAGACCAGTTTCTCAAGTTTAGAAATAGGAATGCTCTCCCATTCTTGTCTAATACAGGCCTCTAACTGTTCAATCGTCTTGGGCCTTCTTTGTCGCACCTTCCTCTTTATGATGCGCCAAATGTTCTCTATAGGGGAAAGATCTGGACTGCAGACTGGCCATTTCAGTACCCGGATCCTTCTCCTACACAGCCATGATGTTGTGATTGATGCAGAATGTGGTCTGGCATTATCTTGTTGAATAATGCAGGGTCTTCCCTGAAAGAGATGACGTCTGGATGGGAGCATACTGTATGTTGTTCTAGAACCTGAATATATTTTTCTGCATTGATGGTGCCTTTCCAGACATGCAAGCTGCCCATGCCACACGCACTCATGCGACCCCATACCATCAGAGATGCAGGCTTCTGAACTGAGCGTTGATAACAACTTGGGTTGTCCTTGTCCTCTTTGGTCCGGATGACATGGCGTCCCACATTTCCAACAAGAACTTCGAATCGTGACTCGTCTGACCACAGAACAGTCTTCCATTTTGCCACACTCCATTTTAAATGATCCCTGGCCCAATGAAAACGCCTGTGCTTGTGGATCTTGCTTAGAAATGGCTTCTTCTTTGCACTGTAGAGTTTCAGCTGGCAACGGCGGATGGCACTGACAATGGTTTCTGGAAGTATTCCTGAGCCCATTCTGTGATTTCCTTTACAGTAGCATTCCTGTTTGTGGTGCAGTGTCGTTTAAGGGCCCGGAGATCACGGGCATCCAGTATGGTTTTACGCCCTTGACCCTTACGCACAGAGATTGTTCCAGATTCTCTGAATCTTCGGATGATATTATGCACAGTTGATGATGATAACTGCAAAGTCTTTGCAATTTTTCGCTGGGTAACACCTTTCTGATATTGCTCCACTATCTTTCTGCGCAACATTGTGGGAATTGGTGATCCTCTACCCATCTTGGCTTCTGAGAGACACTGCCACTCTGAGAAGCTCTTTTTATACCCAATCATGTTGCCAATTAACCTAATTACTGTTAATTGGTCTTCCAGCTCTTCGTTATGCTCAAATTTACTTTTTCCAGCCTCTTATTGCTACTTGTCCCAACTTTTTTGGGATTTGTTGACACCGTGAAATTTGGAATCACCATATTTTTCCTTTCAAATGATACATTTTCTCGGATTAAACTTTAGATTTGTCATCTATGTTCTATTCTATTCTATTCTCAATAAAATATTGACATTTGCCATCTCCACATCATTGCATTCAGTTTTTATTCACAATTTGTTTAGTGTCCCAACTTTTTTGGAATCCGGTTTGTACATTATGTAAAACAGTTTCTTTGTGTTTGAATTTTTATTTATGCATTTTCAGATACAAATTGCTATATTGAGATATATATCGTTATCGAGGTAGAAAATAGCTTCTACCATGATAGAAGAATGAAGTCTAATGAAGCCTATCTTGAGCTTGGATTCATGGTGGGGATGGTGGGGGCAGAAGAGAGACCCGTGTGTGTTTTGTGTCTTATACCGCTGACAGCAGACTGCATGAGACCCAACAAATTAGAGACAACACACTCCAGTCATGTTAATAAGCCACTCGACTTCTTTCAAAGAAAGCTTGCAGAATACAGACAGCAGGAGAATCGCATAGTAACATCTGAATCAGTGGACAGCAAAGCACAAATGGCTTCATTCAAAGTTGCATACAGAATTGGCCAGTGCAAAAAATCTACAAACGATTGCTGAGCAGCTAATAAACATGGGGTCAATTATGCAAAGATAAGTGACAACGTAAGCCTTTTATAACAATTGCACGTGTATTTTATCTGTTTTGAACTTGGTGTTGTTTGATCTTATTGGTTTAGAAATTGATATTTCAATAAGCAGTAAACTTGGCCGATTTCGTTATTATTTTGTTGACAAGTGGGGCTTGAAAATTCGCTCACCCCCTTAAGTGGGGAATGACAGAAAAAGTTTAAGGACCACTGGGTTAGAGCCACGCTAACCCAAACACCCCACGGAACGATACTGTAACCCAGATTTAAGCTATTTCCTAATACAGACCCCCAAAAAATGGCAACTGAGGTCAAATCATTTAAATGTATTTCATTGACATTTTATAGTTACATGTGCATGCCAAGCTCGGTTGATTTTTCCATATTTTCCTTACAGATTTGCAAAGTTTTTCCAAGTTGTAACATTGGAAATAATGAATATTGTGAGGTATAAATACAGGGGTCCATGTTAACAAAGGATACTGTTACTCACACACACTGAGGTTGCTTTTTACTCACGAACTTCAATATCTGGGATAAACTTTCCTTGTTTCAGGCAATATGCAAGGCAAATGCTTTCTAAACTCATCATCAAGTTACATTTTAATACGCTTTTATCCATTACTGAAGCTTAATACCTAACAAACCCCATTTTATATGGCAGTGAGATCACTCGGCTTTTACGTTAGTATCAAAGAGAGGTTACTATACTGTCTCCTGAACATTTGGCCACATTTATCAACAAATTCAATAAAAACCCTAAATTTTTTAATGTGGACTAGTTGCCATGGTCTGTGATAAAACTACATTAAGGTCAGTTTATGAGGTGACTTGTGGCTGAATAAACAGACTTCTAATGCTATCCCTCAGAGCATTATGCCCCTGATTTACCCAGCGGGAGGACACTTGCAAAGTATTAAATTTATTTGGTGATGTGCTCCCATCTGAATGACTGTGCACATCTAAAACTAAAGATGTCTGGGAAAGAATAATTATCCCTCCCCCCAACATCATTTGGCAATTGTACTGTTAACCTGATGATGCCAAACGTCACTGGATCAAAACGCCATTTACATTTACATTTAGGCATTTCGTATCCAGAGTGACTTACATTTTTATCTCATTACACATCTGAGCAGTTTAGGGTTAAGGGCCTTGCTCAAGGGCCCAACAGTGGCAACTTAGTGGTTGGGGGGTTTGAACCTGGGATCTCCCAAACCATAGTCCAATGCCTTAACCACTGAGCTACCCCTGGATATTTCATGACCCATCAATCACTTATACGCTCAGAGCACAGTCAATCACTCATTGGCTTAGAGTGCCATCAATCACTCATTGCCCCCACATACAAAATCTTACAATCACATGGAATAAATAATAACATGTTGTTGTTTGTCTGAGGTTGAGATTTGCCTAATACTAAGACGTGCAACCCTCAGAGGAGGGTCTTGCCATCGCTTGCGTTTTTCCCCTCAGGAATATTATAAATGTCACAAATAACAAACAAGACCTCAGCAACTGAAGAAACCCCAGATAATAACAATGCCTCTAAAGGCTTGTACAGTGGGCTATATGGGTGTATTGCTTCATGTGCTTCCCTTCTTCCCTTGAAGTTTCTGTCACTCTGGATAATAAGCTCCTGGAAGCTTTTTTTCTGATTAGTCCCATTCAGTGTGTTCTTAGATGTTTTCTTTGCTTGACGCAGGCCAATAATTTGGCCCATCTGAAACATAGATGCAGGGGTTACATTTTGTGATGTGATTGTTTAAGAAATGAGAGTACTGTATCTTATACCCTAACCCTAGGTAAGGTTCTTGGAAGCTAAAATATACTGTATTACTGTAATTGTCTCTCAAATGGAAACCAATTTGTGAGGAAGTGGAAACCAGTAAGGCCAAATGACACAATTTCAATATATACCCACATATTAAGTTTGCACTGAACATAATTTAAGTGAACACAATGTGAGTGCACAAACACATGTGTGTATGTGTACACACACACACACACACACACACACACACACACACACACACACACACACACACACAATTTATTTTCTGGACTGTATGTTCCTTTCAGGACACATCTCATATGTTCAGCAATTTCAATTTGTAAATCTATGTTTTTCCTTTTGATGTCTGCTTAGTAAAACAATGTGGTTGTTTGCAACTCATAATTCTTCAGTGATGTCACATCTGTTGAGCAAACAGTGTATTTACTTTGAATTGAACATTTAAACATTATTGGGGCCTAAATCACTGTGAAAAAGCAATCCAAGCTACAGTAATTAAGCTATTGATGGTTCTTTTATTTCCAAATACAGATATTCACAAATTCATGGTTTCATCAGATTAATGTTGAGTATATTGGAGTAAATTGGAAATGCCAGATCATATACAGATGACAACACTTTTACAATATAAATGAATTTTTTAAACTTTTGCTTGAGGTGTTATTTTGTGAGAAATTATTTTACTTTAAGTAAAATTATTAGATTAAGTTCTTAATCATATTTCAGTAAATAAACACGTTTATGTACTGTACATACATTTTAAATGGAGATATTAAAGTTTTTTTCTATTCATTTAAATAAATAAAGTTTTTCCAAGTGGAACACACTTGGGCTTTCCAAGTTGAACATATTTATAGATATTTTTCAGCAATTGAGGTTTGGACTAAGCCCATTTAATTTGGTTGAACAGTCTAGTTACAATACAAACTTTCGATAATAAATTGTGGTTTTCTTTAACATTTTTTTTTTTAATTACAGATGACCTGGCTAAACTTCAGACCCCTGGGGTTCCTGGATACTATTGTATGAACCAGTGAAATAATTTACAATATAAAAGGGATATTACATGACTGATCATATGTTTAATTTGAAACAGCATGAACCAAAGTCTGCTGTGTTCACATACTTTCTTTCCCTCAGTACAACTTGTTGACACCGCTTATTGCAACATACAGCACACATATGAAATCGAATATATATTTTTTTTATTTTGGTGGTCAACAGAGAAGTACAAGCACTTACAGTAGCTCACAATGAAGCTACTATGTAATATTGTAAATACAGTACTGAGCAAAAGTCTTGGTCCACCACTCATTTCTTCATATTAAATGGAAACAGATGTTTTATTTTGACAGGCTGCAAAGCACCTTAAGATTATTTGTTATTGTGGTTGTTTATTTCAGCAGCGACCTCATCTCCCCTCTCATCTGTTTCAATGACTCATCATTCAGTATCACCCATATACACTAATCACCTGCCTGATCATCTATAATCATCTGCACCTGTTTCTCACTGGTTTAATGATTAAATGATTCATAAGTCTCTGTGTGGCTTAATAAACATAAAATATTCCTATAAACAGCTCAGGTATAGTAATCCAGACAGCCCTTGCAACTATTCCTCAAGACTAGTCTAAGAAAATGAGTTGTTGTCTCTCTTTGAGAAGCACTTTAAATGTTTTACAGTTTTTGTATCATCAGAAAAGCCTGACCATCAGATCCAATCATGACTGAATCAGAATAAGAACATGGCTTGCACTTGCATATCTGTTGTACTCATCTGTCCATTTTTTTCACATTGAGGTTAGAGCATACAGCAAGTGTGCCCTTAGAAAATCTTATTATAATGGCAAAGAAGCCTAAAATAAATATTACCAAAAAAGTTAAAAAAAAAAAAAAAAAAGGGACAAAAAAGAAAAAAAAATGCAAAGCCTGAAAAGTGAGTCATTGCTACTTTTCCAGATATCTGGCAGTGAAAGGGCATTGGCATTGAGAGCCAGTAGCAACACTGAGAAATGGGGTAATGTGGAAACTGAAACCACACACCGCAGAGAGACTGCAGCACATAGTTCACACCATGCAATACACACACACGAAGCTCATGAACACAAACAACGAGGAATGCAATGCAAATACACGCATGATCCCGGGAATACACGTTTCCCTTAACACCCATCTCCCACATCACCTCTCCAAATTATTTTCAAAGCTAAACATTCTGAGCACATAAAATCACCGGATGTGCGCTGAGAGAATGGTTTTGAGAACACAGACCCTTGTTAGCATTGAAAGAAAAACAATGTGCTTGTGGTCGGAAACTACTCTTCCTAACGTGCATAAAATCAATCAGAAGAGGGCTGCATGCTCAGCTTGCCCTTCCTGACCTCTTTAGCAGCCCTTGGGCTCAGATCACATTGTCCTGTAAGCTTGTAATATGGTCCAGAGTAAACTTCTAGAAAAGTGGGAACCGCGAGGTCTTGTTTCACACAACTTCCGGTTTAGATTATATGGAATGGAAAAATTTAAGAATTGTGGGGAAAGATCATTTTTGACGTTCTGCAAGTTTGTCTTTTTTTTTGCATTGCGACCACGGAAAACCTGAACTCCGTCATTTCCAGCATGTAATTATTAGGTTTGGGGAGCCGTGCATGCAATTATTTATTTCGTGGTTGACCGCCTAAACGCCAAGCTGAGCTCGTGTGCAGGGTCTGTGCATGTTCTCCGCATGACGACCTATCTGGGGGTTAAAGAAGCACTTCTTGAGGTTGAGAAGGATAAAAAAAAACGCTGAGTGTTTTCAGGTGCTTCGTTTTTTGCCAGGACCTTCTAAATCTAGTTATGGCTTTTGGTGGAGGTCTGGATCCTCATTTGTCTTCCCTAAATTAGTCCCATCTTTCTAATCGTAGTTCTGACTGTTTGGCACCTTTAATAATGTTTAAGCAATTAATAGACAATGATTTAAAGTAAAACAAACTGACAAATCCTAATACAACAAATACATCCTGAACGAACAAATTACATTTGTTTTGTTTGTTAGCTTATGGCATTAGTACAGTACTTGGGACAAGTTTACTGATACAGTATCGTTAAAATATTAAATGAATACTGTTAGTAATATAAATTTTTTTGGATTGTTGTTTATTAATAAATAAAATTTGGAAAATTGTTCTAAGAGGATTATAGGATAATTAATCACCTTTGGTGTGTTAATGGCTCTCCACTGAATCACAAAAAACTGAATATTTTTCAATAAGGCCATTCCTGAAATGTTTTAAATTATATTGTTTGAGTTATGCCACTCTCTACACTGACTGAAATTAGCCTTCCCAAGACTGTTGGTGAGGTGTGAAAACTTGATAGTGCTACACAGAGCCCTGACCTACTGTTAACCCCACAATCACTTTAACAGACTAACCTCAACAATGTCCTTGTGTCTAAATGAAATATTCTACATAACTATGTTCAAAAATCTAGTGGAAATTCTTTCCAGTCGAGTGGAGGTTATTAAAACTGCAATAGGAAACAAACTCTGGCACATACTGTATGGGTGTGTGGCGAAGCGCTGGGGCAAGATAAGGGTTATTAAGATTAGAATTCCGATTACGCCACCCTGGATAAGGGCCAGGGACCCCAATTAAGTAAATCTCGTCTAAAGGCACACAGGTCAGTTCACAATATAAGGCAGGAGACTAGGATATCCAAAAAGTATAAAAATTTTAAACCCAGTTTAATCACAAGAAAAAGAAAAAGAAAACAAAAGGACGATTAATAACAAAAAGTGCTGGGACTTGGCATACACTGGTGGACAACCTAGGCATCCAGGACTTCAAATCCAGGAACCGGGGCCGGCAGCAGGGCCTAAAAACACAATCGGCCTACACAGCACCACAGCCTGCTACTACACTAGTGGCTCATACGCGCGCACACACACACACGTGCTCATATTCCACACACTGAAAGAAAGAAGACCAGAATAGCACTACTGCTGTAGGCGCCGGCTCCTGTAACAGAGGGGAAATAATTACAATACTCCACAAGTATGGTCACGCACACATACCAATAAACAAAGATTGCCCACCCTTTCAACTGGCCCATAAACACCAAACAATTAGAAAAAAAAATAAAGACATTAAATAAATTCACTAAAAAAAAGAAATCTCACTCCTCTTCTGCCCACGTTGCCTCTCACTACACAAACATACAACCACTGACAACCCAATACTCACTTCCCATTCATTCACAAAACTGGGGGAAAGGCACACACGCACACACCTACACACACAGTGATTTACAACCGAAGGGCTGTAAATCACAGAGCACAAAAAAGTTAACACAGCTACTGTACACTTCGAGGGAAAGCCTGCAAGCACACAGGACAAGAACAAGGGAGATGTAAAAGACAACACAGAAACAGAAGAGTGTAAATAAACAAGAAAACTAATTTAAACATAAAATAAAATTACCAAACGCCGCTACTACAAAGCAGCAGGGCGAACAGCATTAGCACAGCTCAAGTCAAGCAGCATAAAATAAAACAGCAAAACAGTCGCACCACCACGGGAAGCTAATCCACGTCGCGTCGTCACCAGTCATATAACTTGGTGTCAAATCTCACCAGAATGGAATTTAAGCCGCTTTCTCGGAATCTGAGAGTTCATCCAGTTCAGCAGGAAGACAGACAGTCTGCAAAAAGGGTAACGTCAGTCAAGGACCAGCATAGGACTTCCAGGTTCTGTTCTGGATGTGACGACGACAACGGAAGCAAAGGGGCGGGACCCGTAACCCAAGCCACCTTGCCAACCAGCTTAAATAGTCTTACCTAACCCATGATAGGACAGTCAATTAAAACACGGCCAACCAAAGACAGGTAGGAAGAATTTTACTTATCCTGCCACAACCTACCCCCCCGCTGCTGCATTGTCATCCCGACGATGGACAAAACACTCCCTCAACTCCAGGGTCAGAGGCTGTCGCGAAAGGGTCAGACTTCCCAAAATCAACCACCACAAGTTAGGAAGCACAACGCTATGCTGTGGCCCTCAATTTGGCAAAGGGCAAATGACACAAAGGATTGTTATCAGTAAAGACCACACATTTATGCTCGAGCAAATACTCAAAAGTTCAGTCATGGTCTGCTTGAGCGCCAAGAACTCCAGCCTCAATGAACTATGGTTTACCAGATTACACTCTGTGGGTCGAAGACTACAGCTGACAAAAGCAACACCACTCCACATCCCGGTGACCAGCATCTACCTCAAGGATGAAAGACAAACAAACAAAAAAAATCTGCATATGCACGAAAGGGGGAAGTTATGAGCTTCTCCTTCAAAGTGTCAAAAACTCATTTGGCACTGCTCAGTCCATGCACCGACAAAGCTTAGACCTACCGGTTTCTTACGCCTATCCCACATAAACTCAACAACCAGCTTATGCAGGGGGACTGCCAACTGTGCAAACCCCTCCATAAAGCAGTTCTCCACAATGGTGGACAACCTCGAACCGGTATCAATTAGACAAGCAACCGAAATACCACCCATATTGACCATCAACCGTGGGTAGCCTGACCTTAACCGAGACAATGAACAACTACCAATTATCGCATCCGAGCCCCCAGTTTTCCCATCCGAGCTACGGCTCAAAAGCTCGGTGGGCACCGGTTTCCAAAGGCTGGCTTGACCGATGCTGCCCCTGCGCAGGCAATGACACCATAGGCGCAGGGGATAACGGGCCCGGTGGTGGAACATTACATTCCCTGGCAAAGTGACCAGATTGCTGGCACCGCCTACACACCACCGGCCCATATCGCGGAGGACAACTTTGCAGACACACCTCCTGACACTGAGCAAAACTTTGACCCAACTGGTTTAACCGCCGCGGTAGGACCTTTAACATCTCCCTTAAGTCACTCAGTTCAGAAGACGAGGATCCACTCGCGTGTGAACGCTGTTCCTCCCAAACACCGTACCGAATACCATATACTACTGGGACTGACTGACCACGGGCCCTCACACCCCCTGGTATGCCCTCCCGCTCCCACCTGATTGCCTCACTACGCACATCTAACAAGGTGGCATGTGGCTGGCGGCGAACTAATTGCTTGAGCTCACGCCGATGTGCATTATCCATTACATATTCCACGAACTGATCTCGCAATAGAACCAATAAATGGTGAACTCGAATACACGCCTGCACCTCCTCAATTCAATCAATGCTATTCCCTGACTTGCCGTTAGACTTAGGACATTTACGGTCCCTAGGTACAGATACCAGTTTCTCCAGCTGGCTAGCACCCACAACAACTGGAGGGGGCGTAACAGGCGCGACCGCAGATGCCGCACTGAAGCCAGGCAGCACAAGGAGACGCTCTTGACGTAGCCTCTCGTTGTCTGCCTTCAACTAGGCCACAAGTTCTCCAAGTGCGCGAAGTTCCTCCTCCATTGGTAAATCACCACTTACCAGCTAATAGCCCCACGGCAGGAGACCCAATAAATAGGGGATATAGTCGCCGCAACTCGGACAGACGCTGCTGTTTTGCCGCAACTCTAAAAAAGAACAAAAATAGATTCCTAGACAAGGGAACAAAACTCGACAAACAAACAAAAACAAAATTAAACCTGGATAACATCCTGCCTAATTACTGTCTCTGCCTAATTACTGTGTTATCCTGCCGATTACGCCAGGATGTGGCGAAGACAACGGAAGCAAAGGGGCGGGACCCGTAACCCAAGCCACCTTGCCAACCAGCTTAAGTACTGTAGTCTTACCTAACCCATGATAGGACAATCAATTTAAACACAGCCAACCAAAGACAGGTAGGAGGAACTTTACTTACTGTATCCTGCCACAGGTGCAATGGTCAGGTGTCCACAGACTTTTGGACATGTTAGAAAATTCACTACCTTTAACATACAAGAGAAACGCAAACCAGTAATGTTGTTTCCCGTGACGTCATCCGAGGAAACATCATAACACAACCTTAGGTTAATATGATGCAATTTTTTAAAGCCCTTTTTAATACACAAAATCTATTAGAATAAATTCTCTCAATATGCTTTGGCTACACAATTTAAATGGCTTCTCCAATTTAAAATTCAGGACATCGTCTGGCATTTTATTCAGGATTTTACAAGGGTTTCAAATGTCACTTTCCAAAATTCATGCCCTGGAAAATCTAAGCCAGTGCCTATGAGGGCATGAGGTCCGACACAACCTTTATGTGTCTAATTACTGTAGTTAAAAATATGCAGCCCATTAAAATCTAAAAGCTAGATAGACTGTCAAATTATATTTTATTATTGCTTAACTAGGGATCAAAAAGGAAAAGACATTAAAGTAATGATTGTCCAAATTGGTCTATTCTAACAGTTCTAAAAACAAACATAAATTTGTGCTCATGGATGAGGTGCTGCTACCAAAGCAAGGATCAATAAGATTCAGTAGTTTATTAAGTAGTATTGGCATAAAAACAGGCAATTAAAGCCTGGAAATAAAAATAGTGCAATTAATCAACAAGTGTCATGTTGTATTGGTTTAAAACAAAGTAAAATACACTGCTTGGCCAATAAAGTCTCTGAAGAGCCTGCATTAAGCAAAGAAAACAACAAATTAGACTGCTGAAGTTACTGGAATTAGATAACGAAATATCTGACACATTTTTAAAACTTGGAAACGATAATGCTAAAGTGTCAACTTCATGGAAGAAATGTTAAAAAGAAAAACATTAATGATCATCATGGGCATCATTTAAACACTTGGTAAAGCTGCATTAAAAAAATCGACAAAGGCGATTAAAGCTTGGAAGTTTGGGTCATGTGGTCTGATGGGTCCAGATTGACCTTATTTGAGAGTGATCTGGCGATCAGGGTAAGAAGGGAAATGCATTAAGCGATGCATTCGTCATGCATAAGTCCACTGTACTGTACAAGCCACTGGAGGCAGTTATATGATAACAAAATGTCCAACACATGTTAAAAACTTGGAAACAATAGTGCTGAAGTGTCAACTTCATGGAAGAAATGTTGTCAGAAGAAAAACATTAATGACCATCATGGGCATGATCTGGGTTGCCTCAGTTGGTCAGGTCTAGGCTTAGAAATGTTATGCGGCTATAAAATGATGTCAGCTTACTACCTGAATGTACTGAATGACCAGTATATTCCCTTAATGGAATTTGCTTTCCTGGTTGCACAGACATACTGTATTCCAGGACTCTGGCAGCATGAGGAATCATTTTCTCACATGAACTGGCCACTACAGGTATGTTGTTTAACTAAAAAGAGATTGTCAGTAAGCTAAGAATGTTAATACATGCTTTTTTGAAGGAATATCCTACGGTAATTTAATGTAAGCTGTTTAAATCTTGGAGTAAATGTTTTCAAATTCTTACTAGTTCACTAGTTCAATTTGAATTTGCATGGCGCCTATGTGTTGTGTACTTTCATTTATGATCTAAAAATAATGGTGACTTAAAATGTGACCAGATACTGGCCTTACACCAAGAACCCACCCCCACCCCCCACCCCCACTTTCCAATAAATCTATAGCAGTTTGAAAAGGCATCAAAGCAATTTCAAAGTATGGTATCTGTTTTCCCACCAAGCTTTAAAAAGAAAGAGCTGTTTACTGCAGAAGGACATGGGGTTTATGAATGAGACAGATTTCCATGTTTATGATATAGTGTCTCTGATGATGTGCCAGGTTGAAGGTTAGCTGGACCAACTTAAGACGGTGCTGGCCTTTTTATGTTGTACTGTTATGCTATGAGTACTTGTTGTTTCATTATTGTCATTAAGAAATCATATTCCTGAGAAAGTTTATGCATTTCAGGTTTTTTTTTTTTTACTCATGGCTGCATAAAAATTGCAGATCTTGTCCTAACGTGGCACTTTCCCAAAAATAGATTTTCCCTTCAGTCTGCATTCAAGACTTTGCATAATGATCACCACCAAAGATCAAGGCAGCAAATCATGAGTCATACGTCATTTGCCCAGAATGAACAAGACGCTCCCAACAGGCGGATCAAGTGCACTTCCTGCATTCAAGAAATGGACATCACAGCCGTGGCAAATATGCCCGGGACAGGAGCAAAAATAAACTCTTAACATCGCATGAGCCAGGGAAAAAAATGACCTGTTTCCTGAGGATGGAAAAAATACACTCAGGCACCTTTACAAAGACTGGCAGGCAGGAGATCAAGTCTAGCCAAACAGCTGGAGTCCTGGAATGACAGGGTTCAGCTGGAAATACTGAGTCAGTATAATTTCTCCAATAGTTAAAACAAATTTGACTCTTCGTATACCAGAAATACTGTCATTTGGGCCAATGCCACACTGCATCCTAGTGAAAAAAAATACTGAATCAGTAAAGATGGATAAAAAGAAACATGTGGAGAGATGATGTGGGTGAAGAAATACTGTAAAAAAAAAGTAAAAAAAAAATACTGTAACACGAGAAACATAAGAGACAAGAGAGAGAGAGATTGAAATCAGTATAATGAGGATTGTTTCATAGCCTATGCTTGTAATACAGCCTGTGTGGACACCACTCCATCTAAGGGCACAATATGTACATTCACATTTAACATACTGTATGTAGTCGACTGATCCAGTAGTCTGTTTTAGGGCATGTCAGGAAAATGGACAACTCGGAAGAATCCGCACAGGGAGAAGATAGAGAGTAAGGTGAGTCCAGAATCAAAATAGAAACTGGCTAATCAAGCATATACTGTAGAAATGGTTTCCAATGTGTTTCAAAGGCACAGGAATAATAAAAAAAAAAAAAGCCTACTCAGAGAAAATGAGATGTATAGAATACATGGGAGGTCATAGATAAACTAAGCTAACAGAGTCTACATTGTGATGTACATTTTCCATTTGAACAGGATTTTATGACAGTGAACCTCTCTTTATTTCTCTATATAATCCCCTGCTACACTAATGCACTTATCCCAGTGTTTCACTAGTGCTTGGACACTAGGTAGAAAGTTTTCTCAGTTCACCGGAGCCCTGATCGGACTGCCTGCTTCACATCTGAAACGCTGGCCTCCCAGGAACTCTTTTATTGGCCCAAACATGTGGAAATGGATTGGAGTGAGGTCCGAACTATACAGAGATGTGGCAATAACTCCCAGCTGAGTTCCTGTAATGTGCAAGTGGCGTTTGTAAATGATTGTGTGTACAGTTCCGAAAGACAGATGTGTCTCCTCTGTAAATTAGTAATTAGTTATCAATTATGTTCAAATTGTTTTCTGAGCCATCTTAATTGAGATCATTGTTTATAGATGTACAGCCTCCTTTATAGCATTGACTTAGAGAAGCACAGTTCGGTGAATCAGTTTTACACATTCATTCAGAAAAATTATCACAAGGTGTGATGTGAACATCCCTCATATAAGGTTTTTAGGAACTTCATTGCAGTAGCACATGTCTCTATATTTTGACCTTCCTGCCATGTTTTATGTGGCTTGGCCTGGTTAGTGTTACATGAACACACACACACAACCTGACCTTTTGATCTGTGTCAATGGGTTTTCATGCTCAAATCGATGTGTATTTATACATTCTGCTCCTGATCCCACTGGATCACCTCCATCAGCACTGTGACAGCTGGATTTGATATAATGCTCAAAGGTCATTTTTACTGGGAAGACCTAGACTTACATATTTTAGTTTTTTCTGAATGGTACACCAGGGAATAACTGAAAAACTGAATGCTAAATCACAAAAATGCAGTGTTTTCAGTTGTCAAATTATAAAACAATGGAATGCTTTGGCTCTTCTACCACATTGAATTTAGCATAAAAAAAGCATGCATGAGTAGCAATAAAGGGATCTGTATTTTTTCTAAATTTTTGTAGTCTACTGTCTTTTCCCACCTTGTTTATTTTCAACGTCTATTCACAGCTGAGTCATGCATATACTGTATGCTGATGTTTTTTACTTGTTCCTTGTTTTTTACTTGTGTGTACTAATGCAGCTGGCTGTAATCATGAAGTCTCACCCAACTCTGCATCCGATTATCATTTCAAATCAGGCCTAATTAACATTGTAACCGCATTAAAGATCAGCTAGTGCAGATGTATCATGAGTTCAGGAAACTATAAAACATTGCACGCCTGTGAATGCCAGAGATGCAGGTGGGTAGTCACTGTTTTTTTTTTTTTTTTTAACACATGCTTAGAGACTTTGAAATGTACACTTTTACACTCACACCCTTCTGTTTTCATGAACTTCATGCAAAATCTACCTCTTTCATAGTAATCTGTGACTGGTTAATAGAAAGCTTTGTGTAAGCCTGGTTCACGGCTTTCAAAACAGAGGTAGCAGCACTGGACCTGCAATCTGAACCGTACCTGACAGTCCACATGCCAACACATAATGCATTACTGTTTTTTCTGTTATTTAGGTTGAAGTAGGATAAACACAGACGAACACAGGCCTGGTCACTGGGTTATATCCGTCACAGCATGGAGGTGGATCGATGGCTCAGATCCAAGCTAGCCTGTGCTGGTTTATTATAAACCAGCCTTTAATTGAGCTATGCTGCAGCTCATGAAAATCAAAAATGTATCTAATATAAAATTTTCATATTTTAATATTTAATTCTGAGTTTGAGGAAATTACAAATTTATACGTTATAAAAACACTGTCTATCTCCTGCTCTAGTTCTGTAAATTCAACCACATAGGGAAGATTGCTTACTAGACAATCATCATCTTAAAAAAAAAAAAAAAAAAAAAGGTTATATAGCTGCTTTTAAATTGAACACTTTTGTCAAAAACAACCTTGTGTGTCAGAGAATAACAATTTGCCAAAATGAAGTTTGAATACCGCATTTATCGACACATACTGTATATATTTGTTCAGACATTGTGCAAACAGATGTTTAATGAAATAAATGCCTTTTTTATTGATATTCTGTTATTTTAAGGTTGTTTTTGCAACATAACGTTAAGACCTGCCATTCAACATCCCAAGGACATCGGTTATGATATCGTTAAACATCATTAGGGTTTTTTCTGGGTTGTTGATTCTTGTTCTAAGTTTGTAGCTTAAACACATGGAGGTCAAGACAAGGTCTTTCCAAGCTGCAAGCTCAACATCCACTAAGACTCCATTTTCAAGCACTTTAGTCTTTTAGACTGACTACCTCCCTCACTTGGCTCAAACAGATCAGCTTCAGATTCAAATCTTAAATCATTCATCCTAATACTGTCATCAACACTATTAGACTTTTTGTCTTATAAGTCACTAACTAGCCGAGGCCAGGTTTCTGCTGTAACGCAATACAACAGGGCTGGATAGTTGTACTGTATTCAGGAACTTTATCAAGAGTTTTCATTTATCATTTCTTAAAATCTCGGCAACAGGTTCTCCACTAATGACTTAATATTCCTGGAAAAAACCTGTTCATTCTTCCTTATATCTTACATCTTATATTAAATCCTGCTTTAGCAAAGTCCGTTGAGACATAAAAGTGACAGACAACCGATACTATCTGACACATCATTTAACAAATTAGCACCAGAACTTCTAAGCCCATTAGAAACATTTCACTATAAACATATTTAATGTGGATCAGGGTGGAGTTGAAGCGTTTAAGCCTATAATCCTTAACCTCAAGGGGTTTAAGTATTGTCAACTTGCTCTGATGATAGCTCGGTGAATACAGTCTTGAATTAAAAGTGATTTTTGCTGAATGTTTTGTCCTACACACACACACACGCATTTGTGTAACCTAATTTTTATAATGCATTGTCCAGCTGTTACAATATGTTATGTCATTTTCCCCCATTGTCCCCATGGAGCATTACATGAGGTCAGTAAAAAACAAATGATTTAACCCCCTTCAGCCAAATATTTCAGTATTTATACTCAACAAATAATAGTAGCTTCCTCTCTTCGGACTCAATCCGCAACAGAGATGGTTTGTGTGTGACGTACTGGACCGACTATGAACAGTGGCATTTCTCCTTAAGGTATTTCAGTTAATCATTGCAGTTAGGGTACTTAGTCAGAAACAATTTACTATACATCAAAGCAATGGTATTTTATAGTACACACACTTTAATAAGGCCCTTAGGGATGTGGCTTGTATAATTTAGCTGGATGTAGCTAAAAAAATTTTTTTTTTCCTAAGGATTTTATTTTTTTTCAGGCAGGCAAAACCAAGTAGCTTTTTTTTCTTTCTTTCTGAATTATTTTTTTTGTACTGAATTTATTATGAATTCATAAACATGGTGCCTAAGACTTTTTCAAAGTATGGTGTATATATAAGTTAGAATCCTCTCTTTTAATTCTAGGTCAACTCTTAGGAAGATTGGCAACTAGCTTGAATTACGTCTACCCCTCCTGGCATTGTGTTAACACACACCTCAATCCTCCAGACGAGCAATCTTCAGCCAAAACCTCTGCTTTCATAGAGGTCTACACACCTGCTGCTGATGATCAATTAATCAAGGGCTGATGATTAGCAGTACCTGGCTGCAACTTATACTCTTACATCCTGTGGAAGCAGCAAGGGGCATTTAGTATATATATATATAAAATTAAATTTTTTTACTTTTTGACTTTTGTTACATAAATAATGGTATGATGAAAAACGTGATGAGGTTGTCTTAGGTTGTATTTGTATAATACTAAGACTGGCTACAATCAGATGATTTTTATAAAGTTTTAACACAAAAACATATACTCATATATTCTTACTTACTTATTCTGCCATAAATCTGTCAGATTGCAGGTGTAATAATAAAGCAGTAGCAGAGCCTGTCCCATAAGAGGAATAGTGGGGGAAAAAGAGCAATATGTGGAACTCTTTGTCACGTGCATATATTTTCTCCTCTCCTGGTATTTGAATAGAATTAGAGATGTTCCGATACCATTTTTCCCCTCCCGATACCGATTCCGATACTTGGGCTCAGGGTATCGGCCGATACCGAGTACCGATGCGATACCTGGGTGTGTATCTGTACAGTGTATATATACTATATATATATATATATATATATATATATATATATACACACACACACACTATATATATATATATACACACACTATATATATATATATATATATATATATATATATAGCATTTATTTTTTTAAGTAAAATACTACTAGCCCTGTGTAACGGGTTCGACCCTAAGTGCATGGGCGACACCATGAAACACGGACACGAGGCGAGGTCTTACAGGGAAAAGGGTAATTTATTTAGAAAAATGGGTAAGGAAAGGGTTAAAGGCTCTATGCGGTCTTTTCCGCTTTGGCGGCAGGGATGCGAAGGCGGGCTCTACGCGGAAGTGAAGGTGCCGCGGGAGCTCGCGCAGCTCGTTCACGCGCTCCTCTCGCGGAGATCAAAGGCGCCCCCCCTTTTAAAGTCTCTGGGGCGCATCACATCGCCCTGCTCTTGTGCCACTGTCTCTCATAAAATCCACCGCGTCGCAAAGTCCAGCTTCCCAACAGTCAGACCCCGAGCTACACTCCCCGCTGTGTTTTATAGCGCCGGGATCATTAGCGGCGATAGCTCATGGGCCGTTGCCTGATTCTATGGCCCTGCTCCTTCGCATACCTAAACAGGGGGGAGGCCGCCTAACTAGTGAGCGAGGAGCGATATCAATTTGGGCGCACGCCCATCACAGGCGCATGCCGTGACACTCTGTAAGTAAGCTAAGCTAGCAAAGCTAGCAGGCATAAATAGGTTATGGTTAGGAAAATGGTATCGGATCGGTACGTGGACTCAAATACTCGCCGATTCCGATGCCAGATTTTTTTGTGGTATCGGTAGCATTTCCGATACCAGTATCGGAATAGGAACAACCCTAAATAGAATAAAGGAAATCTATTATATATATATATATATATATATATATATATATATATATATATATATATATATATATATATTTTACCTGCAAATAAATATAAAAGAATGCTAAGAAATTATAAATGGGTTTATCTTTTGCCAAACAAGCAACAACAACAATAATATTAATAGTGGCATGGTGGCTTAGTTGTTAGCACTGTTGCCTTGCACCTCCAGGTCCTTTGTTCGAGACCTGCGTTGTGCATGGAATTAAAAACATTTTAAATAGGTATTTCCTATAAAATGTGATATACACTCACTTATTGTCATGGGGCCTGGGAACCTATCCCTGAAGACTTAGGAATGGTTTTCCAGCAATCTTGAAGCTGTTCCAAGAAGTGTTTCCTTTACTCTCTGGTCCAACTCATCCCAAACCATCTCAACTGAATTTTGATCAGGTGATTGTGGTGGTCATTTCTTCTAATGCAACACTCCTTCAATCCTTCTTGAACAAATATCTCTTACATGACCTAGTCCAGTTGGACAATAAATAAATATGACACTAAGTGCACTAATGGCTCTAATAGCCTTGCTGGTTAATTGTGTCCTCAATTTTGACTATGTCACCAAAAGTGCCACCAGCGAAACACCCCCACACCATCACACCTCCTCTATGCTTCACAGTGGGAACCACACATTCAGGAACCATCTGTTCACCCTCTATACACCTAACAAAAAAATGGTTAAACCTAGAAATCGTCTCGGGTTACTGTGCTGTAACCCTGTTCCCTGAAAAGGCGGGAACGAGATGCTGCGTGAAAACGCTATGGGAACCATTTTGTCCTGTTGCCGGTTGTGAAGCATGTGTTCAAACAAGCCAAATTTTTTGGCTATATATAACCTCGGTCAGGTGACGTCATCTGATTAGATGCAGCTGCAGGTTATAAATCCTAGTGAGCCGGCGACAAACCTCAGATTAATTTGTCTGAATGGACGTCTGGTCACGTGGTAGTGCGGCATTAGGACGCAGCATCTCGTTCCCGCCTTTTCAGGGAACAGGGTTACAGCACAGTAACCCGAGACATTCCCTTTCAAAGGCTTTCTCTCGATGCTGCGTGAAAACGCTATGGGAACGAGAATACCAACGCCGCCGCACTACAAGTGTCTGGACCCCAAGGTTGTGTAGCGTGTGCGCACAAAGCCGAGAAGGTCTCAGAACTATGCCTGGGCAGCTAACTCGGGGCTTTCCCTGAGCCCGGAGTAGCATGAACATCCAGATTATAATGTAACAAATGTGTGCGGGGAGGACCAACCCTCCGTGTCACACAATTGCTGCAGGGGAATACCTCTTGCTGGTGCAAAAGGAAGCGATCTCCCTGAATGAGCCCTGCTTCCTAGAGGTGAAGTGAACCCACGCGCCTCATAGGAGAGGGCAATATGCATCTCTCACCCAGTGTAGTGGCGGCCGCTCCAGCGGCCCCAAGACATGTAAAGGCTGCTCTGACCTACACCACTGGCTGATGCGGTGGACGTAAATCTGAAGAGCACGTACTGGGACACAGTAAGTGAAGTCTCTCTTGCTCCGAAGCTGTAAAGGCGGAGGACGAAATGCTTCAAAACAATAGGGTGATGATGTTTATGGACTTAGGCCGATAGCTCAGTGAGGATGCAGTTACGTGCGTCCTGAGAGTACTTGGGCACAGGCCCGAGGACAACTTTCCTGTAGGGACTCCAGCACTGAAACAATTCAGCAGTGGACTGGGTCTACCTGCTTCGCACACACTTGCTGCAGGGGAATACCTCTTGCTAGTGCAATAGATGAGGCGATCCCCCAGGTTGAATGAACCCTGATTCCTAGAGGCGAAGTGAGCCCACGTGCCTCATAGGAGAGGGCAATGGCATCTCTCACCCAGTATAGTGGAGCTCTGACTTACGCCAGAGGCTCATGCGGTGGACGTAAATCTGAAGAGCACGTACTGGACAGTAAGTGAAGTTTCTCCTGCTCCGAAGCTGTAAAAGAGCGGAGGACAGAAGGCTTCAGAACAGTAGGGTGTCTGTTACAAATGGAACTTTCGGAAGATAGTTCAGTGAGGACGGGGTTAAGTACATCTTGAGAGTACTAGGGCACAAGCCCGAGGACAAGCTTTTCCTGCCGAAACTCCAGCACTGAAACATTTCGGCAGTGGACTGGGTCTACCTGCTTAGCACACACTTGCTGTCGGGGAATACCTCTTGCTAGTGCAATAAATGAGGCGATCCCCCTGGTTGAGTGGGCCCTGCTTCCTAGAGGCGAAGTGAGCCCACGCACCTCATAGGAGAGGGCAATAGCATCTCTCACCCAGTGTCACCCTTTAAAAACATTCCATTTGAGGGCATAAGCTCTTGAAGGGGGATACTAGATCCAGAGTCAGGGAGTAGCAAACGGGACATTTGCTGATCTTTCGAGGCAAAGCGGTCCACCTCTGCTGCATGAAATCTCTCCCAGATTGACTGACTACTTCGGGGTGGGGTTTCCATTCCCCGTGTGTCAGAGATTGACTGGACAGTTACAACTGCTCTCACATTCATATGCCCTGGAACGTAAATCGCTTTGAGGGACAGGAACCTGGTGCGCTAGCTATTCAGCGGCGCGAGCACAGTCCACCCTGGCGATTAATATATGAGACTTGCCATAGTGTTGTCCACCCGCAATGGGACATGGCATTCTCAACTGCTGGAGGAAATGCTTTAGGGCGAGAAATAGAGCCATCATTTCGAGGCAATTGATGTGCCGTGCGAGAAGAAGGCCTCTCCAACACCCTTGGGCTGGAACGGTCACCTAAGACCGCACCCCCGCCCGTGAGGGAAGCGTCTGTCGTTAGCATATGCGACGACAAGACGAACTTAGAGTGGGACCCAGAGTCAGTCTGAACCACATAGGAAGGGTACGAAGCACCTGGCGCGTAACCCTTGTTGGGGATCGGCCATAGAGTGAAATCCCCTGTCTTAGCCACAACTGAAGTGCTCTCATGTGCAGAAGGCCCAAAGGTCACCATGGATACGGCTGCCATGAGAGCTAAGATCTCTCAAAGTGGTCACTTTCTTGGTCTAGCTTGATTTCCTTGAGGGTGTTGATAATGGATTCGACATGAGCGGGAGACAGCTGTGCCCGCTTACGATCGAATCTCATGTGACACCCAAATCCTCAGAACAGGAAAGAGCAGGCTTTCGTGGCGTTGGGTCTCAATCCTAAGAAACAAGGTGAGCTAGGGCGACATGCTGATGTCGAAGCGCTAGCTAATGAGACTGGGTCAGCCAGTCGTCTATGTAATTCAAATATGGATGCCCTGGTAGTTGTAAGAGCCAGAACTACATCCATGCATTTTAATATGTGCGGGTGAGAAAGCTAGACCAACTGAAAGGACCCGATACTGGTAAGCTTGGCCCCCAAAAGCGAACCTCAGGTCTTTCCTTGTGTTATGGGAATATTTCTATATGAAAGTAAGCGTCCTTCAATCGATTGTCACAAATCAATCGCTTGGTAGGATTTGAGAGCAATCACTTTAACAGTCAACATTTTGAAACTGTATTGTTTATTTTAGATAGCGGTACAGCCCGCGAAATCTAAAAATTTGGACGAAAGCCCCCCGTTCCTCTGGGAACCAAGGAATACTGATTGTAGTAGTCTAACTCACTGTCTGGTAGGGGAAACATGTTTCTTGGCCCCATACCCAGCAACTTCTGTCAGGAGATGTGCACCTTCCGGTTTCATGGAAGTGGAGATCACGCCATTTTGAAACACGGAAGGTGATGTGAACTGAGTCCTGTAGTTTCTCTACAGTGCTTAGTACCCAAGGAGATATACTTGGCAGTAGCTTCCACGCTGCCAATTTCTCAGAAAGGGGCGGCTTGGTTAAACGGGGGGGGGTATTGGGGGGAAGGGTGTTAGATGTTCGGCATCCTGAAACATGGCAGGAAAACCGAAGAACTAACACTTATTGGAGACTGGTGTTGCCCGAAACATTGGGGGGGGGGCACCCCCATGGTTCTGGCCACATGAACCTCAGGGCTTCTTTGTGAAGAAGACAATACGCCAGTCTGATCCTTTTTGAGGCTGATAGTGAGGCGCGTCGTACCCCAAAAGGGGTGGCAGGCTCAAAAACACACTCCTTGTGTTTCACGCCTCGCAAGAGTCAGACCCGGTCGAGACTGGGTGGCCGACAGTCCCGACTTTTGAGCACGGCGGGGAAGGAATTTCCCGAAGACTTGTTCATATAACTTCGCCTCATGAACCTAGTGGCGACCGAGTTAGCGATATCGCCAAACAGGCCGGAAGGCGAGATAGGGTAATCCAGGAGGAATGCACGATTCTTATCCTTGATGCGCCTAAGATTGCACGCTGCTTTTGTTGCATGCAGAGACAAGTCTGTGGCCCGGTGTAATTCCAATACGCCCTATCTGACGAGCCCCGCCAGTGCTCAAGTCTCTCAGCAGGTCAGCGTGGTAGGCCTGCAAAACCGCCATGGTGTGCAAAGGAGTACCAACCTGACCTGCTACCTGAAAAGCTTTTCCCTTCAGGGAAGATGAAAGTCTACAAAGCTTGAAAGGAAGTATTAGCTTTTCAGGAAGGATGATGTCCCAGGAGAGAGATAGCTTTTGAAGCGTCTCTTCTATCTGGGCTACATCATATAACTCTGCGATTCCACATTAACTATATTTAAACAACTAAATAAGTCAATGGCAGGAAAACACAGGATTAATGCAGCTTACTCCATGAAAGGGTTAACTCATATGGAGAAAGCTAAGGGGGGGGGGGAGCGCGTCGTTGAGGCTCCGCCCCCCCGGCCACCCGACAGAAACTGCCGTTTTTTTTGTTGTTGTTGTTTTCCTAGTGCTCGGAGATTATTCCATCTCTGCGGTTTAAGCAAGATAGGATGTTTATCCTTACCCATTCACAGGAAGCCCATGGCGTGCTTGAGAGCGGACAGAGGGATTTCCCGATCCAACGAGGAAGTGAGTTTTAAGCACCAAAATGCGCCGCGGCTCGGAGCTTCTCAAGGAATGCGAGGCGCACAAGCACTTTTAAATCGTAGCCGTAAAGATCACCCTCCGATATGGATTATCACACACGGAGGGACATCTTGTTTAAAACTCCGATATCAGTGAGTTAAACACTTCTTATTTAGCTGGTTTAAACACAGACACGCTCACAACAAGTTCAAAGTGAAGACAAAGAATCTGAGGTTTGTCGCCGGCTCACTAGGATTTATAACCTGCGGCTGCATCTAATCAAATGACGTCACCTGACCGAGGTTATATATAGCCAAAAAATTTGGCGTGTGTGCACACATGCTTCACAACCGGCAACAGGACAAAATGGTTCCCATAGCGTTTTCACGCAGCATCGAGAGAAAGCCTTTGAAAGGGAACTCACATTTTGTCTCATCAGACTAAAGGACAGGTTTCAACTGATCAAAAGTCTATTTTTTGTGTTTCTTGGCACTCGCACCTTAAGGAATGGTTTCTTCCCACAATTCCCCCATGAAAGCCTGACTGACTAAGTCTTTGTGGATGTTGAAATATGTTTTCCAGTTGAACTCCAAGAAGCATTTATGTAATGCTAATCTCTAATGTAATCTGTAAATCAGCAATTTCTGATGCTGGTCATTAATAAACCTATCCTCTGCAGCAGAGGTATTTAGCCCTTGGTCTTCCTTTCCTGGGATGGTCCTCATGAGAGGTAGCTTTTGATGGTTTTGTTGTCTGCCCTCTGGCATACATTTAAAGTTATTGAAATTTTTCAGATTGTTTTTTATTTCTTAAAATAATGATCTTTACTTAACTGAATGTTTCTTGCCATAATATGTATTTGTACGGTAGTTGTAATAGCACTAATGGGGCTATTGACTGTACCCACCCTTCCTCTGCATATCTAAAGCACATTAAGAAGGCAAGAATGTCACAAATTACCTCTTAAATAAGGCATGCCTGTGAATTGAAAACCATTTCAGTTGACTACCTATAAAACATATTCTGTGTTGGTAAGCACTTTTGTTTTTGTCTAGTACATAATTCCATATGTGTCTTTCATAGTTGAAGGAGAATGTATGTCCAAACTTTTATTGTTTGACAGGTACTGTACATTTATACTTATCTTATGTCAGATGCAAGATGCTTTGAAACTAACAATAGATCAAATAGAACCAAACCTGGCACCGGTTGACTCAGTAGCCTAACGGAATTGGCCAAGAACAGCTGCCTGCCGCACTAAAGAAAGAAATCATCTCTACGTGTACCAGCGTCAGTTCTAATACTTGAAATGTTCAATGTTCTTGTATTTAGTTCAGGCAGAAGTGCCGCAAAGTTGGAAGCTGTCAATTAGAGACTTTTGAGTCTTTCTGTATAAAAATATCACTAATAATAATATTCAAAAGCTACGCCCATGTTGAATAATTCATTAATTTTTAATTCCACCATATCACTCTATATTTCTCTCCATCATGTTCCTCACCTCATCCATTCCTCTCTTTTGTGCCAAACCCCCAACATCTCCCTCTTTTCCCCAGGAAGCGGTTTGTGTGCAGACAGTGTTTGGATGGGACAGCGTCTTGCACATGGGAAACCAGAAAGCAGCAAATTAAAAGTTCCACCAGAGTAACGCTTTCCTTGAGGAGGGATTTAGTGGTCGGATGGGTGCATGAACAGGAGGATTGCAGCATGTATTGATGGAAGATGCTGACAGAAAGATGCACAGAGGTACATGCAATGTGTTTTATTTTCAATCTTGCCCCAACAGCCAACGATTACGACACTGACACCTACTGGTGGAGGCCTATCAGTACAGGTGCTTTAAGGGCTGACTTTGAATGCTTCTTATGCATGTATTTAAAGTGCCACTATTATGCTTTTTCAAATATTTTCTTTCATGCAGTGTGTCATGTAGCTGTATGTGAACATAAACTATCTGCACTATCTGTGACGCCAACAGTGCACGATAAATGAAGTTTTTGTCTATTAAAAAAAAAGAGTCGGCTCACATTTGCCTAAACGAGTCGTTAGCAATTCGAATCTTTCTCTGTTACGGATCCACGTCACTCCGTAACATATTTGCATAATGTTCATGCACACATACACATACCGTTTATTATATGTAGTTTGTAAATATTGTTTATATCTTTGTTTGGTTGTGGTGCACCTTTTCCGTTTACTTTATTTAGTTTTGTATAATACATGTTTGCTTTATCTACTTGTTTGTGTTTATCCTTTTTGTGATTTTTGTAGCCACAGTTAATATAAAATTAGCTGATCGTTACACGGTAAAACCAACGCCATCTTTTCTATGTATTGACGGGTCTCCAGAGCCGACGTTCAGTAATGGTAATGGGCGTTTCGTTTTCTAACACACAGTGTAGCGGTAGACCAATCATAAATCACGAAGCCATCTGACCAATCACAGCAGTGAGGGCTTACAGAAAGGAGGGGTTTAGATAGACTGAATCTTCGAACTGCTTCACACGAGTCGTTTACGAATCATTTAGAAATGGGGTAAAATTAAATTTATTTTTGGAGAAAACTAAAGTGTTTTTTGACCTTGCATACATGTAAACCTGTTTTAAGAGACTCATAAAGCAATATTAGCAACCTTTAAAATGGTATAATAGGGGCACTTAAATCTTCATATGCATTGTTAAACCTTTACTTTTTTATAGATTGCTATCTAAAATATATTTAAAAAATAAGTAAAGAAATAAATAAAAGGCGTTTTTTTTAGTAATGAGGCCTTTTCAGATTTAAAAGCCTTTATTTTACATTTTTAAATAAACCTAAATTGAGCATTGGAAGAACCATACATAATTGATCCAAATATTTCAAATACACTTATATGCAAAGCGCATATACTGTAAGACCAGATGACATGTCTACTAAAATCTAAAAATGAGAACAATAATTTTTATTACCTTGATAACATCATAATCCGTAACATATCTGAATCTTAAAGTTACCTTTGATTTAAATCTCTCAGTTACAATTGATGTCAGACCAGAGTCTAGTTACAGAAGTAATAACCCATTAAATACCTCAGTTATGTGTCTACAGTACATGCTTTGACCACATATTGTATTTTATTGTTTCTATGGTACGATACACAGATACCGTACTTGTATATTGAGCGCTCCATATGAATAGTTTAAAATATATATCTATGTAGTTAGTAATATGGTTAATATGGTCGTAGGAGGCGACATTTAGCATTATGTTTCAAATAAAATAGATTATCAGTTTAACAGAAGAAAAACAGCTCATGAAATAAGCAAATAAGCTTTGGGTGCTTTGTACAATAATTTCTACAGTACTGAATGAGGCCACTAGAGGGGAGTGTGTACTCATGATTGTTTTCATTCATTCATTCATTTTCTATACCGCTTTATCCTGTGATCAGTCGCGGGGGACCTGGAGCCTATCCCAGGAGACTTCGGGCACTAGGCGGGGTACACCCTGGACAGCGTGCCAATCCATCGCAGGGCACACACACATACACACACTCACACACCCAATCACACACTACGGGCAATTTAGGAACGTACCTGCATATCTTTGGACTGTGGGAGGAAACCGGAGTACCCGGAGGAAACCCACCAAGCACAGGGAGAACAGCTATACTATTAGTAAAAATGCATGGGAAACCCACTCCATGCACACAGAGACTGGAATCGGACCCAGACCCTGGTGGTGCAAGGCGACAGTGCTAACCACTACACCACCGTGCCTGATTGTTTTCAGCACACCATTATTTGTCAGATGGATGGATGGATGGATAGATAGATAGATTTAAAAAGGTTCTTTAATATGTATCTTTAATATATTAATATTTTATGAAAACAAGAATACACTGTTCCTACAGTATATACATGGTGGTTGTATATACAGATGTATACTTAAATAACCTTATATAATGTCCACCAGCAAGGTATGAATCAGCTATACTATTAGTAAAAATGAAAGAACGACCATAATAGTATAGGTGTAGAGAGACTGTAGATTAAGGTCAATTGATAAGACCTTACCACGTTGATTAATACAATATAGCACAGCATGTTTATGACCCTATTTAAGATAAAGATCCTGTAAAAAAAATTTACCTTTACAACAGTGATTTTTTTCAGCACCGTGATGTTTAACAGGTTTTTGTAGCACCCTTCGCTTCACTACCTTATTTTCCTAATGTCATTGCTTCTGATGCTGTTGCCCGAGCAGAAACAAGCTTAGCAAAACTCATTTTAATATCACTGAATTATAACTCACTATATGCTAACAGCTAGCTCTTTGCTCATTCTTGAATTATTGTCATGATTAAAAAAGAAAAAAAAAAACTGTCCAGGACATTTCCCTGAATGAGACGAATTAGAGATTTAACTGTTACAAAGCACTGACCCTTCATAAAAGCTAAATAAACCTCTTCTCAGAAAGCTATTCACCAGACTAATGATGGTTCACATTTTAAAATTGTTTATGTGAGGCTTCCGGTACACAGTATAATAAATAGTTTCTTATGTAAGTTATTTCTGTCATAAAGGAATTATATAAGTACAAAAAATGTATATTAACATGTGATTTGCCGCTGTTATTCTGCCAGACCTGCTGTTATAGTAAGTTAATCATCACTTCCTGACTGATCCAGCACAGCAGTATAACAAAACAATGACTGTTACTTCTATATTTATTTTAATCATCTAGCTCATTTTTATTTGGGGAATTTTGGTGAACAGATCTTCACCAGGAATTATGGTACAAACTTGCATCCAACTGCCTGACCACAACTCAAGCATGTTTAAAAACACATTTCAAGCATAATCTTTAACTTTTTTTTATGAATTTAAAGGTAATTGTGAGGTGGACATGACACCAAAGAAACACAACTATTGACCTTCTTGAAAAAGGAAGAAGATGAAGAAGAAAGATGGGGAACAGGAAAAGAATTGGATTGATGAATGTCCCCAGATTGTTATGGATTCCTATAAACAGTTCAATCTGTATCTTAAATTTGCATGAAACAATTAAATTGGCAAAATATTGCTGCATGTACAGTACAAACAGCCACTGTCAAGCTTTTGCTGTACATTCCACCAGCCCCACCCTCTGTGTAGAAAATCTAAACTTACTTTTTCAACCTCAGTGATTTTGAACTACAAAGTAAACTACTCTACATCCTCATACATTACAACATACTCATACATTACAACCTCTCATCTAGCTGTTTTCAGATTTAACAAGCGTGTGTGTATGCCTGCAGATTGGCAGAGGTTGGAGATCCTCTGCAAATGAAATTCACTTACAGCAATGACCATAGGAGTCAAGTAATAAATCACTGCAGCCAACCATCACTTAATGATGGGATGAACAGGAATGAATGGAGGGATAAATTATCTAAATCAAATATTAATCAAATAAAAAATATATATGTTTTGTTTGACATCACATGCTGAACCTGTGTTTGAGGAGGCCATCCTGAGTTTTTGATTTGAGGAGGCATTTGCTCTGAGGTCAAGCATTCTGAGTTATGAGTTTTAATTTACTGCAACGTATTTCTGCATCATGTAGGGAAACAGGTAGAGCCATGCAGCACTGGTCCACTAAACCTAAGATAATTCTGTATTCCTTCCTGGAAGGCCATAGAAAACAACTAAAGTGGATGACTTCAGAATTCACTTTAGTTGATTCTGAAGTCATCCACTTGAAGGGTGAAAAAGAACCCTTCCACAACATCTAGCCAAGTGGAGAACAGGGGGAGGAATGTCACTGTCAAAGTCCACATTCAAGAGACAGCTTTGTGAAGACGCACATCACAAACCACTACAAGGTACAAACCACTGGTATTGCTCAAGAACAGAAAGGCCAAATTAGACTTTGCCAGAAAACTTTTCCAGATTCTTTGGAATGATGAAATCAAAATGATTCTTGTACCAGAATGATGTGAAGAGAAATGTATAGAAAACGAAAGGAACTGCTTATGATCCGAAGCATCACACATCATCTGTAAAATTTGTAGGAGGCAGTGTTATGGCATAAGTTTATATGATTGATGACCTGACTGCTGATAAAAGCAGCAGGACGGATTCTGAAGTTTGTAGAGCATGCAATAGAGCATGCTTTTCAGGTACTGAAGACAAGACTGAAGACAGAATGACCCACAAACAAGCAGAAGCTGAAGAGAGCTGCGGTAAATGCCTGGCAAAGCATCTCAAGGGAGGAAAATCAGCATTTGGACACTGCCTACAAATAGTTTTTTCCATGCATTAATGGGAACCTTTATGTACTGCATGTAAATTCATTTGTTTGTTCCATTATTTATCTACCAATGTTCAGCAGGTATCTAACACGTTTTCACATACTGTATGATAGTATATTAGTGCCAGTGGCGTTTTCTCCCCGAAGCCAATGAAATCCAGGCTTCACCAGACTGAAGGTCTCTTCTCAGTTTTTTCACTATTTTACAGTGAGTGAAACTGATATATTCTGTGGTGAATGGGTGGTGAAAAAATGGTATAGCGCTTTTGTGGTCATGGTTGAAGAAAAATAACTAAATAAATAATTTTTGCCTACAGAAAATGGAAATCATTTGTTTGTCAAGTTCATATAATGGAACTTATAATGTAAGCCATGTGTTTTAATACATATAACCTACTGTTTGCTTTGATATAAATGTAAATGTATATGTTTACTAATTGAATTTATAATTAATGCTTTTTTAAAATGTATTATTGAATCTTTGCCTCACTTTAAGTATCTGCTTGTGTATTTGGGTGGAGAGTTGCATAAACTAAATGTTAAGACTTATGTAAGAGTGTGTTGTGTCAGTAAACACAGGCATCAGCTGGAGTGTGTGCACGTGCAAGGACACACTAGAGGTTCATCTGGTTATATTTCATTGCTAAATCAGTGACAGATGACGTACAACAGACACACCCATAAAGTGATAAAATAAAAAGGGCATTGAGGTCATCTCAGTTTGCTTCCTCAAAAAATTGCCCCATGCCACGACACTGGTTTTATACTATTATACAGCCATGTTTTATGTTATACATATAATACAGAAAATGTGTCTGCTAAAGAATCGAATTCTAAAGTTTATGCAACATGAAAGCGACTAACCTTGCTTCCTGAAAAATTCCATGCTATGAAACTATAGCTTATTCAGTTAAAATTGTAATCTGCCTAATAATTATTCTTAACACATATACCCTTAAAATTCGAGAGCTACCTTAGTGCTTTGCCAAAGCCAAAAATCTGTAGTGTCCGTAACCATGGTAAATTCATGCTGTACATTTTAGAATAATACACTTTTTCAAAAAGTTATACACTTTTTAAAGTTAAATCTAAATTGGCCAAGTTTCATCTGAATGACGATTAGGATCATTAAAAGAAAAGATATTATAGCAAATGTGTTGATTTTTATCAAAAAAAAATGTAAACATGTACGCATATATACAAAATAAACTGAAGCATGGATTGGGAGATAAGAAGTATTTAGGATTATGAAAAATGGTGTTATATGGGACAAGGTGCCAATCCATCACAGGGTGCAAACATCATGTTATTAAATTAATGTTAAATACTGTACATATGATGGTACCATATGGGCATTGGTGGTTCAGTGGTAGGTTTCTCACCTGCCATGTGGAAGGCCCGGGATTCATTTCCCACCCAATGTCCAAACCCCTGCTACTGGATGCAGTGCTGGTCCCAAGCCCGGAGAAAAAAATGGAGGGTGGCATCAGAAAGGGCATCCGGCGTAAAATCTGTGCCACGTTGTGTGCAGATCAGATGGGCTGAAAGACGAACAGCATGCAATCGTACCATACTATATAAATATTACCATGATGGTACATAAGCACATGTATCATATTTTTCTGGTACGTGTCCTATAATAACACACTGCAATACCCTGGTAAACTACATGCTCTACCGTATCAAAGTATGTACCATGGTAGAAATATGTACTACTGTATACCAGCAAAAAGGGACCATAGTATTATCAAAAATCCAGAATCTCGGATGGCCAGATCCATTTTTTATGGATTGTTGCTAACAAACGATGAACCTAGAATCAGGCATGTTTTTCTTCTTCTTTGTATTTCAAACACACAGACACTGACAATCTTTGACATCATTCTAAAGGCAAAGAATCTAACCAGACACGTTGCATTTTAAAAGGGTTTATTTAAACAATATTACTATAATTCAATTCTGAGAGGCCAGAGAGTCACTTTGGTTAGCATCACATTCGCAGTATACATACCTGAGTCTCATTATATTATAAGAAAGAATAGACTTTGTATTCAACTGCAATATACATTTTAATGTAACTGAAAAAGAATATTGTTATGACAAAGTCAAAATGGAGAAAGAGAGAGAGAGAGAGAGAGAGAGAGAGAGAGAGAGAGAACTTCTGTGGTTATCTCTCAGCCATAGCCGCCTCATCAGTAAGCCTTAGTAAAGAGCGCACTAATCAGGCTGTACAGTGCAGGGGTGGAGAGAGAGGGGGAGAGATAGTGAGAGAGTGAGAGACAGTGGGAGGAGGAGGAGAGCGAATAGGAGGAGGAGGTTTTTCTGTAGTAGGAAGCAGGCAGGCTGAGCGTACTTCACTGCAGTGCCCGACAGAAGCTCCTTCCTGCTCCTTCCTGCTCTCTATGTCAGTCTGCTGCTGCTCATTCGGCTGTAGAGTGAGCACACACACACACACACACACACACTCAGCTTCCTGGAATAGACACCGGCTACTCTCACCCTCTCGCTGCATGACTGTCACAAAGGTAAGAGTGGTGCAGAGGGGCGGGGAGCACTTTCGGACTGTGCTGCAGTGGGGAGATGATCTCAGTGTTCTGTCTGTGTGTGTGTGTGTGTGTGTGTGTGTTAGGAGAGAGTCAGTGTGAAACTGTTTGGTGCAACATTTGAGTTGTCAGTTGGACCTACTGATGCATAGGCTGTCTGTCTATCTGCAGAAGCAGGTGTGTGTGTGTGTGTGTGTGTGTGTGTGTGTGTGTGTGTGTCCTGCAGTCAGAGATAATGTTTGTGCCATCAGTGTGCACTTGGATTGTCTGTCCATGACCTCATCACACACTGATTATGACAGAGGTACTTAATCCAGCACCATCCTGCATAGTGATGCATAGTGTGTGTGTGTGTGTGTGTGTGTTCAAAATAATGGGAAGGTATTGACAGGATGGATTATTGTACATGTAACACTTTCTGTGACTAGATCAATTGTGACCAATTGTGTGTGTGTGTATATATATGTATGTATGTATGTATGTATGTATGTATGTGTGTGTGTAAGTTATGTGACGACGCTTGACAGAAACTTTGCAGAACAACATTGTGAGCCCAAACTTGTTTACCTGTTAAGCTCATGTAAATGATTATGCATTAATGTATAACCACTGACTCACAGTTATAATCTGTACTGTATATAAGATTATATACAGTACACATCATGACATACACATCTACACATTACTTTCACATTATAACATGAACATCTGCATGTAACATACACAACAAAAAGTACACATTGTAACGTGCACATCATAAATTATACATCTGTATATAAATACTCATCACAACATACATATCGTAACCCACACCTGTGCAAAGCGTACACATTATAATGCACATCTGTACATAATGTACACATACTATGCACATCTGCCCATAACATGTGCATTATAACATACACATCATAACTTGTAAGAGCCTATTGTACCATAGACATCAGTGCAGCAGAGGCTTAGAGGTGTGTGTGTGTGTGTGTGTGTGTGTGTGCAATCTTCTGCAGTGGATGTAGAGGACAGTATAATTGTGGGTGGTGCCACTAAATGATTGGGCGCTGAAAAACCCACTATGACCTTGAAGAGAGAGAGAGAGAGAGAGAGAGAGGCTGATTGCCGACAGTGCTGAAACCCAGCGGGATGCAGACTGAAATTGCATAGCACCGGGCAATAAGTGACTTACTGTACTGTCTATCCACACACACACACACACACACACACACACACACACACACACACACACACCAAGAGCAATGTTTGTGATTTTGTACTTTTTAACCATTGTTACTATTATTACTGTTTGTTTTTTTTTGGTTCTGAATTGAACTGAAGAGACGGTATATTCACCCTGACACTGGGGCAGAAACAGCCTGTGGTCCAGATGGATGTGTGTGGTACAGGCTGCCGCTCTCAGCTGCTCAGTACACAGTTTATACAATACATTCTATAGCAGGCAACAAGGCTTGGACTTGGCAGCATTTTTATCTATTAATTTAAAAAGACACTGAAGTCAAAATGTAACCCTTGAAAAAGCTGTTATAATTATGTCTATTCATGTCTTAGATGCAGAATGAAAAACTACACTACCGTACAAAAGTTTGGGGTCACTTGCAAATTTTGTTTTTGTTTAGTGATTTATTTTCTACATTCTACAACAATACTGGGGATTTCATTCATTCACTCATTCATTTTCTATACCGCTTAATCCTGTGTTCAGGGTCGCAGGGGGACCTGGAGCCTATCCCAGGAAACCCACCAAGCACGGGGAGAACATGCAAACTCCATGCACACAGAGACGGGAATCGAGCCTGGCCGGGGAATCGAACCCAGACCCTGGAGGTGCAAGGCGACAGTGCTAACCACTACATACTGGGGATTTAACAAATATAAAATAACACATATGGAATTAGGTAATTATGTAATAACAACAAAAACAACAGTTAGTTGTTATTTTAAGACACAGAGGTCAGCCTTTCTGTAATAGTTCTTGCAAGAACAGTATTGTCAAGTGCATTTGCAAAAAATCCGAAAATCCGTCAAGCACCATAATGAAACTGTCGGTCATGAAGACCGTCCCAGGAGGGCGAGACCAAAACCTACCTCTGCTGCAGACGAGAAGTTCATTTAGAGTCATCAGCCTGAAAAATGACCAATTAACAGCACCTCAGATTAGAGGCGTTATGAAGTCTTTACAGAGCAGAAGTAGCAGAAACATCTCAATATCAACTGTTCAAAGGAGATTAATGCGTTTTCAAGTTCAAGTTCTTTAAGGCTTTATTGTCATTTCAACCATATACAATTAGTGCACAGTGAAACGAAACAACGTTCCTCCAGGACCAAGGTGCTACATGCAACATACATTTACAACATAAATTAACAGAAACACTAAACTAGCTAACTAAAGAGGCCTAGTTAGCTGGCTAGCAGAGACAAGACAGATAGTCTAAATAATGCAAAATAATATTACAACATAAATTTAGAAAAACTAACTAGCTAAGTAAGACTACAGCTTTTACAGACAACATAAAGTGCACATGCAAATGTGCAAGCAAGAGCAACAACAAAGTGACAGTGCAACGAACACGACATAACATAACAGAATACTATGGTGTTGAGGTAGTGAGAAACTGTAAACATTTTTTGGACGCCTTCAGCATTCCTTTACAATGTAGAAAGAAATAAAAATCAGGAACCATCATGGAGTTAGAAAGTGACCCCAAACTTTTGAAAGGTAATGTACATCCATAGTTAGGATGGATATTTGGGTGAAAGGGGTGGGGAGAGAATGAGGGATAAGGGCCGTGCTTAGAAGAAATTAGGAGTGCAACTTACTGTCTTATGTTCAGAAGACTTATTGCTACTGACTGATTGTTAAATAATAATTAACATAAAATATTTATTGAAATAAGGAATGAACGATGGTGTTATATTTTAAATAAAAAAGAAAGAGAGAGAGACTGAGAGAAAAAAGTTTAAAGGTTACTTGTTTGCCCTTAAGAACAAGGTCAGTTTTTTCCCCCTTATGTTGCTATTAATAGACTAAAATCAAACCGTAGCACACACAATCTTCAGATGCAACTCTAACCGGTCATTAAATCCTCCAAGCCACGTGACATTTACATGAATGACTGAAACAAGATGTATATTGTGTGCATATGTATAGTAAAGGATGTTGAGTTAAGCTTTGTCAAACCGATTCCCACAATTCATGTAGAACGAGCGAGATTCTGTGTTAAATGTATATACTATCAAATCTGAAAGTAATAAAAACAAAGCAAAAGATTCACAATAAATTAATAAATCACTTTTTAATACCCCTTATAAAAATGTTTTAAAGCGAGACTCACATATTTATCTTTTATACAGTAGAATATATGATATAACTGACACCGTATTGAGTAGTGCTTCATTTTTTGTGCAACAATCATAATGAACTGAATCATTTATATGAAGAAAAATGTGATTGAGGATGATCTGAAATGTGAGTCGTTTTTATACAGTTGACAGCACAGGGCTCATCGATGCAGTAGAATGTTTAAAAAAAAAACAGCTTCTGCATTCTGATTGGTTAGGTCCTTACTGGCCATGAAATGTGAGTCAATACTAGAGCATGAAGGTGGGACTTTATCTGCATGGAAACATGCTACTTTAGCAACATATCACAATTAATGCACTTAAAACATAGCAGCTCCTCTTACAGTATGTCAGTGTGATTCCGTGCTGAACATCTTTAGACTACAAATAATATCATACTGAGAGTGAGTAACAAAATAGATTCTTTAAATGGGATATTTGAAGAGGATATTTGAATAATCATAAACCTGAAAGCAAGTAATATGTGGAAGAATAGTTTTTCCGTCTGGATGTTTTAAATCCAATCTGCATGTGTTTCTAGAAATTTATTCCAGCCCAGAAATCAGAAGTGTGAAAAAGTAGACTGTACAAAGCAGTCCAGTGGAATCTACAGTATCTATGTGTGTTCTTTTCGCTAATGTCTAGAATATTTAAATGTCTTAATCTATTTTGAAGGTTTCCGCCATCAACCGTTATTATATTGGAGCAGATTGTAGCATAAAAAAAAGATTATTTTGATTTTGTTACTAACGCATGAGCTAATGTGTATATATACGAAATGTGAATGTATCATGTTCCAACATTGCAATATCTCAGGAGGCTGGGGATTTCAGATGTGTTTTTCATGCTTGTGTGTCCTTGGGCGACCCAGTTTTTGGCCCATTGACATGCTCTGCCTGTAAGCAGCAACAGAATAAACATCACACACTCTTTCTCATCAGAATTAGGGTCCACAAGACTTTCAAAAAATAGAAACAACTACACATGATAACACGTTAAATAGGACAAAAGCTTGACCGAGGATCACAAAGATGCCAAAAAACTGGTGTGGTTTTATGTTGAGTGGTACCATCACGACAGGATGAGAGGAATCAGTGTGCCCAGATCAGGTGACTTGAGGGGCTGCTGGGATATGGGGTCGCTGTCAGTTATTATGTGGCTTCAACCAGTGTTAATGTGAAATATGTGTGTTATATGCATTTATTTTATATTCATTGTATTATATGCATTATATTATAAATTAGTATTTGTTTTTCCAGATTTTCTATTCTTTTCTGATTTTTTATTTTTTTTAAACCTATCATAGTAGTATTCATAAAAGACATCCTACTCTTATTGAGTTACTCTAGGTATTTAAAAAAACACAACCACAAAAAAAAAGATATGAATTAGAGTCGACCAAAACTTTATTTTGATTAGTTGTTCCTGGGGTCTTTGTGTGTGTGAGTGTGTGCGTGCACGCGTGCGTGTGCGTGTGCGTGTGTGTGTGTGTGTGTGTGTGTGTGTGCATGCACACTGACTTGTGATCTTGCCTCCAGCTTTCAGCTGCTCCCATAAAAACATCTTTGATGTTTAGTCAAGCAAGAGGTTTAAACTGTTTCTCCACAGCCAGGCTGATAATATCAGCTTTGTTTTGTTGCGCCCGAGGCTGAGTACCTCCCTGTCGTACAACACAACACACAGATAACACACAAATGAACAACATACTACAATCATTCACATCGGCACTGTACACGTTTGGGGCTCCAGAGTTTGATCTGATCCTCGCCAGACCTACTGTACATGCTGTGCTAACAACCACTGCCTACAAGTTTTACCTTAGGTCATGCCTGCTTGGCCTACTTAAATCAGTGTGTGTGTGTGTGTGTGTGTGTGTGTGTGTGTGTGTGTGTGTGTGTGTGTGTGTGTGTGTGTGTGTGTGTTCAGTATGTACTAGAAAGAAAGACAAAGACAAGAAAGTCAGAGAAAATGATAGGGAGACACGCATTAACTTTTGTTCAAAGTCCAAAGTCAAAATCATCAGGTTTGTTTTTTTTATCCATTTACTGAAATGTCAAACTATGGGCTTCATTTTTCCCCCTTTTTTAACTTTTTTAAATGTTCTATTAACTGAATAGTTTTATGCAAGTTCAACTTAAGTCACTAATTATACTATATACATTTTCAAAAAAGGCTTATTATATATCCATCCATTGTTTCTCTGCTTATCCTGTGTAGGGTCATGTAACCATAGTAACCAAGTGTAAGGAGTTATCCAATTACAGAAACATAAGCGCTTCTATAAGTCGCTCTGAATGAAAGAGTCTAACAAATGCCCAAATTTAAATGTAAATGTTATGGGGTGCCTGGCACACCATATGTCCTGTGGAACTTAGGGTACTCGGCAGGAGACACCCAGGATGGGGTAGCATCCCACCAACCACACGGAAAACATACATACTGTACAGACCAGCGGCGAGATTCAAACCCCTAACCACTTGGAGGTGCGAGGCAACAATTCTAACCACTAAACCACCAAACCTCCAATTGTTGTTAATTATTATTATTAGTATAGTAGTAGTATTGTTTGTAGTAGTAGTAGTTATAGTAGCAGTGGCAGAACCGCCCGTAGTAGTAGTAGTAGTAGTAGGAGGAGGAGGAGGAGGAGAAAGAGGGGGAGTGTAAAGAGTAGAAATAAAAGTAGTAGTGGTTTTGTTGGTGTACCAGCTACTTCCTTTATCTCCTGAGCCCTTCAGAATGAAGATTAAAATAAGATAAGGACACCACGGAATCACTGCAGCTTCATTCATCCTAAACGGAAGACATTAAGATTCAATAAGCTCACCGATTTGCATATTTCCCAAGTCATATTCCATGCTACATGGGACAGAGCATGAAAAAGGAAAGCAGAGTGGGTCATTTATAAATATCCTCTTAATAGAGGACAGAAGATCAGGATGGAAGGCTTTTACCCAACCTCATGCAGAGGCTCTACAGTCATTCATTAAGCATATGCAGATATGTTTAATGGGGAAGTTAAAACATTGAGGATTTATAAAGAGATGAGGGACAGAGGGAGGAGAGGATGTGTTTCCTGTTGGCAAGGCTCACGCTGGGGAACGAGTACAGTGAGACCGTTATAACCAGTGAAACAATCAGCCTGTGTGTGTGTGTGTGTGTGTGTGTGTGTGTGTGTGTGTGTGTGTGTGTGTGTCTTCAACACCTATTCACTTCTCTATCTATTTCTGGAGTAATAACACAACAACAGTCAGCATACTGTATATTACATTTTATCAATACTTGTGTATAGTAAAATAAAAACAATTTCTACAATTGTAAGTCCATTTCATATAACAATAATGGATATTTCATCTCAATGTTTTGTAAATACCCAGCAGGAATCCTAACTCTGGATGAGCATTGTAATATAGTTGTAACAACAATGTGATGATGCCCTCTGTCAGGACAACATTGTTTTTGAAGGTTGATTTTGAGAATATCGTGATGAGATTATGTTGAACGAAGCAATGCAAATTTAACATTTATATTTATGTAACATTATGCATTTATACCTATGACCATATCTATCATCTCTAAAGTTTTTAACAAGGTTTAGAATTTGGAGTGGAGATTGGGACAAACAACAGCTTCCCGCACACAGCTTGTGTATCCCATGGCATGCATCTCTTACCTTTCTGTTAAACTGTCTTTCAGAACAATTATTTTGAGGTGCATCTGTATAGATTTACAGTATAAATAACTACTATATTGCAATCTTGGGGCAGTCGTGACTCAAACGGTTAAGGATTTGGCTGGTACAGTATACTGTATGCTAACCATTCGGATGGTCGGGGGTTCAAGGCCCATCTCCGTCATGTTTCCCCTGTTGAGCCCTTGAGCAAGACTCTTAACCACATCTGCTCTAGGGGTGGTGTATCTTGGCATGCGCAAATCATCGCAAAACCTCCGTAGGCTATGTATTGAATGGTTCTCAACGAATCGTCAAGTCCCGAGTTGTTCGGTCCTTTATCACGTGACTCCCATAGGCGCTATGCGGTGCAGTAGATTCAAAAGAACAAACGACTCGTGGAAGACATAAGAGGTGAGCTACTCATTCTGTTTATTATAATATGTCCTTAATATCCTAATGAGCACCGTCGCCTTGCACCTCCAGGGTCTGGGTTCGATTCCCCGGCCAGGCTCGATTCCCGTCTCTGTGTGCATGGAGTTTGCATGTTCTCCCCGTGCTTGGTGGGTTTCCTCCGGGTACTCCGGTTTCCTCCCACAGTCCCAAAGATATGCAGGTTAGGCTAATTGGCGTTCCTAAATTGCCCGTAGTGTGTGAATGAGTGTGTGAATGTGCGTATGAGTGTGTGCCCTGCGATGGATTGGCACCCTGTCCAGGGTGTAACCTGCCTTGTGCCCGAAGTCTCCTGGGATAGGCTCCAGGTCCCCCGCGACCCTGAATAGAGGATAAAGCGGTACAGAAGATGAATGAATGAATGAATGAATAATATCCTAATGGTGTGCTCAAAGCTGGCCATTGATATAAGTTGATTTTGAAAACAGCGAATTTAAGAGTGGACAGAAAAATATACATTCGTGCTCCCCGTGGGAAGCAGAAAACCAATGTGCTTATCCTAGCAATTAAAAGTGGTCACCTTCTCACCTTCTGGACAAAGATGGTTACTGCAGCAGGTGTTCCTGTCCTTCAAATTCTCACAATGTTTTCCTCAACGTACTGCTATGAATCTGCCATTGCACCTATGAGCATGGTGAAAAACACATATTGCAGCTCCCTCACCAATTTATATCAGTGCCTCCACCTGGTCCTCACACCTTTTATGCCCAAGTTCAAACAACTGGTGGCACAAAGATGATGTCACCATTCACACTAAAAGGACTACCATGTCATTTTTGATTATTGTTCGAAAATTTGGGGTTTGACAATTTGAAATTGGACTGTAATTTTTTCCGGACCTCGGACTGAATAGGAATTTGGTAAGTGGACCTTTCAAATTTATATTTGAGTACCCCTGGTCTAGTAGCTTGTTTTGACCACTTTCTGATGTACCTGTGTTTAATTATTTCTGATACAGTATGTGTGTTTTCTGAAATTCTGGCTAATATTGTGGAATTGATATTCTGGCAAACTACATCGCAATCCACCAAAAAATACATGAAACTAACCCAAGAAAAAAACAAGCAATCATTTTTTATTTAAAACCTTGCTTAATATATTTTACTATAGCAAGACTCTTATGATGCCAGTATACACTCTGGTATCAAAAGTAGAGGATGTTAAGTTGGGATGGACGTACATATCACTATTTAATACAATTAATTACAATTAGGGCTGCAACAACTAATCGATAAAATCGATAATGAAAGTCGGTCAACGAATGCCGTTGTCGATTAGTTGGGCTGCTCACGTTACTGAGAAGCGCGACCACAAGATGCACAAATACACAAAGACACACACATGGAGGTTACAGAAGCGTTTGCAGCGAAAAGTACCAAGTCTTTCAGGGTATGGCAGGAATTTACATTAAACGGCTCTTATCGGGTGTTAAAATCGAGCGTTTTTCTGGTGTTCGCAGGGATTAAAGTGAAAAAAAATCTTCTGACTGAACTTTTTTCAGGCCAAGCCATATTACTTTAACAAACACTTTATTTAAATAGTCGAGACCAATAGCGTTAGGGGAGATTAAACTGCTTTAATTTTGCCAGTTTGCATATTTTAAAAGCTATTTGTAATCTTTGAAAGAAAATATACCTTGACAAATAATCAACCATATACCACAGTGTAAACGTAGCCAAAGAAAACATCTTCGTTTTCAGCTTAGATGACAATTCGGATTTCCAGTAAGCGGCTACGTTTAGGCTACGTTTACACTGCCAGGTCTCGATGCTTAATTCGGATTTGTTGCCTATATCTGATATTTTTGACAACATCGCAGGTGACATGGAAAAGGAAAAGAACAACGCCCCCCCCCCCCCCCCATTAAATCAGTATTTGATGAATTAAGCATATGTGCAGGCTGCAATTATGCTGTTTTTTTCCCTCCTCCACCGTTTTAAAACCATGGTGACGGTTCGTGAAGTTTGCATACTGTATATAGCAGAGTGTTAAGCATATTTCACCTTCATCTATCTTGGCTAGTGTGTAGCGTAAGAACCTCCCTTTAAGTATGCGCGATATTTCAGATGGTATGGCGAGTGTAAACACGTGAATCGGATATGAGTCATAGTTAAAAGAACATGTAAACAGACGGTCAAAAATATCAGATATAGGCAACAAATCGGAATTAAGCATCGAGACCTGCAGTGTAAACGTAGCCATAGACAATCTTGAAAGTGCAGTCTTGTCTTTGACAACTGATTGCATTAAATTAACTAGTGGTTGTGAGACAGTGAGCGACAGGTCATGCTCCGATATGAAAGAACATAGGCGCACTTTTACATCGCGCACACGGTCGGCCACAGATGTGTGAATCTCCGTTGTGGTTCTTGTCGCAGCAGACAGGGAGCATGTGTACTGTTAGAGCACGAACCGCAGCATTGTGACGAAGCTGCTGACTGATGGCGAACTAGCACCTTTTTTTGCCATTATTGCCATATTGAAGTTTCCTGTGGCATACTGTGCAGAGACACCTACCTGGATGTTTGATTTTTTTTAGTCCACGAACTAAAAGGCTTGCCATTCTCCCCAATTTCGCTAAGCCAAGCCCATCTCCATTTATTTTATTTTTTTTACACTTTTATCAATCTCCGAAACATCGGAGCCTTCCTGCATTAAGTGTGTCCATGCTATCTTAAATATAGTTATACCTCAGCCTGACATGCAGTTCTTCAAAACTAAACCAAAACCCGGAGTGGATTCATACCGGAGTGATAACAAAACGCTTAGAGTGGAGAGAGGAACGTGCATTCGCTCCACTCCAGGCTTTGATCACATCCTCCTCAGCAGACTGAATACACTGTCTTTCCTTAATTTAAGACCCATGTAAGCCTATATATACACAGCATTAAAATTATGAAAAGTGAATTTTAAACATTAAGGACAGGCGGAACAGTGTGATTGACGGAAATCCGTCGTAACGACGGAGAACTTTAATCCCTGTGTTCGTAGTGTATTGTCACGATTCCCTCTCTGAGGTCTGCGTCTGGTGCGTGTTCGTGGCATGAATGCGGAGGAGACGAGCTGACGGTTCATTAAGTTCTTTTATTAACATAAATAAAAGTATACACCAAACACAAACTAATCATAAAGACAATTATTGCTAGACGCCTGACTGAACTTCAGCCAGGCTATTTATAATGAAACATAAACATAATTAACTCATTAACTTCCCTCGGTTCAGGTGAGCTTCTACGTCACCTGACCGAGGGGCAAACTGGGAAATGAAGTCTTTAACTCAAACTCAAAACAAACTACAAACTCAAACCAAAAACGGGCGTTAGGCGCCCTCTAGGGGTTGACCGTCACAGTATCCCCCCTCAAAAAAATGCTCCTCCGGAGCATCACCGGAGGCCCCGGACACCCAACCCAATGTTCTACCTTTCGCCTCCTATCCAGGAGGCTGGGTGACGGGGCTGGAGGCATGCTCTGCGGTTGCAGGGCTGGACGCGTGCTCGCCGAAGGCGTTGGAGCGGTCACTGCTCTCGACGAAGGCGTGGGAGCGGTCACTGCGCTCGTAGACGGCGTGGGAGCGGTCACTGCGCTCGTAGACGGCGTGGGAGCGGTCACTGCGCTCGTAGACGGCGTGGGAGCGGTCACTGCGCTCGTAGACGGCGTGGGAGCGGTCACTGCGCTCGTAGACGGCGTGGGAGCGGTCACTGCGCTCGTAGACGGCGTGGGAGCGGTCACTGCGCTCGTAGACGGCGTGGGAGCGGTCACTGCGCTCGTAGACGGCGTGGGAGCGGTCACTGCGCTCGTAGACGGCGTGGGAGCGGTCACTGCGCTCGTAGACGGCGTGGGAGCGGTCACTGCGCTCGTAGACGGCGTGGGAGCGGTCACTGCGCTCGACGCAGGCGTTGGAGCGTGCAGTGCGCTCAATGACGGCTCCACGACGTTCTCAAAGCCGGGGGGCGGCGGCAGAACAGGTGTGTCGGTCAGCGGCTGCTCACCCGCCGGCTCGCTGTCCTCGAAGCCGGGAGGCGGCGGCAGAACGGGAGCGTCGGTCAGCTGCTGCTGACACGCTGGTTCGCTGTCCTCGAAACCGGGAGGCGGCGGCAGAACGGGAGCGTCGGTCAGCTGCTGCTGACACGCTGGTTCGCTGTCCTCGAAACCGGGAGGCGGCGGCAGAACGGGAGCGTCGGTCAGCTACTGCTGACACGCGGGTTCGCTGTCCTCGAAACCGGGAGGCGGCGGCAGCACGGGAGCGTCGGTCAGCTGCTGCTGACACGCTGGTTCGCTGTCCTCGAAACTGGGAGGCGGCGGCAGCACGGGAGCGTCGGTCAGCTGCTGCTGACACGCTGGTTCGCTGTCCTCGAAACCGGGAGGCGGCGGCAGAACGGGTGCGTCGGACAGCAGCTGCTGACATGCTGGCTCGCTGTCCTCGAAGCTGGAAGGCGGCGGCAGAACGGGTGCGTCGGACAGCAGCTGCTGACACGCTAGCTCGCTGCTGAGTGTCTGCGAGAGAGGAGAAAGCTCCGAGCCCGCCTCGCGGTCATCCCGGAAGTGGAGGATCATCTGCTGGAGCTCCTTAACATGCTCCAGCATTTCACTCACCCGCTCCGGCTCCGGAATCCACCACCTGAGCTCCTCCTCTCTCTGCTGCTGCTCTGCCTGGGGTTTTCTTTCCCCCTCGGCACCGCCGTACTTGGGCTTCCTCGCCCTTCTCTTCCGGCCGGTGCGGGGAACCACGTGACCCCATGCCGCGTCGCCCCTGAATGGCGTCCGCCGAATGGCGAGCCTGCAGCCCTCCCAGCTCTGTGGTGTCTGCCTCTCTCTCTCCTCGCTGCTCTCTCGCAGGTGCTCTTGCTCCTCCAGCAAGCTGTACTGACAGCTGCGGTACATCTCCTCCTCGTCCTCTACCAGCCCGATGTAGTCCCAGGCGTAGCACTCCTCGTCGCTGTCCCGCCAGTTCGCCAGCTCGGGCGAGATGGCTATCGCGCCCCCCCCAAAAAACTTCAGGAGGGCATCCTCCGCCATGCCACTTGTTAGGTCTAGCATTCTGTCACGATTCCCTCTCTGAGGTCTGCGTCTGGTGCGTGTTCGTGGCATGAATGCGGAGGAGACGAGCTGACGGTTCATTAAGTTCTTTTATTAACATAAATAAAAGTATACACCAAACACAAACTAATCATAAAGACAATTATTGCTAGACGCCTGACTGAACTTCAGCCAGGCTATTTATAATGAAACATAAACATAATTAACTCATTAACTTCCCTCGGTTCAGGTGAGCTTCTACGTCACCTGACCGAGGGGCAAACTGGGAAATGAAGTCTTTAACTCAAACTCAAAACAAACTACAAACTCAAACCAAAAACGGGCGTTAGGCGCCCTCTAGGGGTTGACCGTCACATGTATATATATATATATATAAGTAATTTTTTTATTGACACAACAAAAAAAGGATAAAATACATGAGAGGACTGAAATAATGTATAAACTGTGAAAAGGATGTAGCAAGAGACACTTACTGAAAAAAATATCATAATAATCTAGAAGTCTATTATTCTTCTTATTAAGTTGAATTAATTTAAGAGAATTTCAAATTGAGGTCATTCTTAACAACTGAATATGCTATATATACAGGTCCTTCTCAAAAAATTTGCATATTGTGATAAAGTTCATTATTTTCTGTAATGTACTGATAAACATTAGACTTTCATATATTTTAGATTCATTACACACAACTGAAGTAGTTCAAGCCTTTTAGTGTTTTAATATTGGTGATTGTGGCATTCAGCTCATGAAAACCCAAAATTCCTATCTCAAAAAATTTGCATATTTCATCCGACCAACAAAAGAAAAGTGTTTTTAACCCTGGAGAACCCATGGGGTCATATTTGACCCAGACTTTTATTTCATCGTCATATTCAACCCACACACCAAAGTAAAGATTTCTTTTTGCATTACAACCCAGTGTGCCCTATGTGAACCCATAACACTGACATTTAGTGGTAACTGACTGAACTAACCTGTCAAACATGGCTGCTACTGTGCTTTTTATTTGGTGATATAAAAGCTGATGCCAGTGTTTTTAGTTCCTGCCTTAGAATAAAATTTTATGTGCATAGTCATTGATGAAAAGTTAAAATCAATAAATATATTTTGAAATGAGAATCTGGTCTTTCCTTACTAAGAAAGAACTCCTGCCTTTATGTCATGAGTGAAAGTTACCAGTTGGTAAAACATACTGGATATCCCAAGGGGTCATATATGACCCATGTCATTAAATGTAGTAGGAAAGGGTTAATTAAAAAAACACCTGTTTTAGGGTTCACTAGGTCACTGTATCATCATTTCAGCCAAAGGAGATAGATTTCCTATTAGGATAAGGTGGTCTGGGTTTTCCAGGGTTAATACAAAAAAAAGTCAACCTTCAAATAATTATGTTCAGTTATGCACTCAATACTTGGTCGGGAATACTTTTGTAGAAATGACTGCTTCAATGCGGCGTGGCATGGAGGCAATCAGCCTGTGGCACTGCTGAGGTGTTATGGAGACCCAGGATGCTTCGATAGCGGCCTTAAGCTCATCCAGAGTGTTGTGTCTTGAGTCTCTCAACTTTCTCTTCACAATATCCCACAAATTCTCTATGGGGTTCAGGTCAGGAGAGTTGGCAGGCCAATTGAGCACAGTAATACCATGGTCAGTAAACCATTTACCAGTGGTTTTGGCACTGTGAGCAGGTGCCAGGTCGTGCTGAAAAATGAAATCTTCATCTCCATAAAGCTTTTCAGCAGATGGAAGCATGAAGTGCTCCAAAATCTCCTGATAGCTAGCTGCATTGACCCTGCCCTTGATAAAACACAGTGGACCAACACCAGCAGCTGACATGGCACCCCAGACCATCACTGACTGTGGGTACTTGACACTGGACTTCAGGCATTTTGGCATTTCCCTCTCCCCAGTCTTCCTCCAGACTCTGGCAGCTTGATTTCCGAATGACATGCAAAATTTGCTTTCATCCGAAAAAAGTACTTTGGACCACTGAGCAACAGTCCAGTGCTGCTTCTCTGTAGCCCAGGTCAGGCGCTTCTGCCACTGTTTCTGGTTCAAAAGTGGCTTTACCTGGGGAATGCGGCACCTGTAGCCCATTTTCCTGCACACGCCTATACACGGTGGCTCTGGATGTTTCTACTCCAGACTCAGGCCACTGCTTCCGCAGGTCCCCCAAGGTCTGGAATCGGTCCTTCTCCACAAGCTTCCAACAGCCTATTCGTTCAGAAATTTCTTTCTGTGTCTTACCCTCTTGCTTGAGGGTGTCAATGATGGCCTTCTGGACAGCAGTCAGGTCGGCAGTCTTACCCATGATTGCGGTTTTGAGTAATGAACCAGGCTGGGAGTTTTTAAAAGCCTCAGGAATCTTTTGCAGGTGTTTAGAGTTAATTAGTTGATTCAGATGATTAGGTTAATAGCTAGTTTAGAGAACCTTTTCATGATATGCTAATTTTTTGAGCTGTGTGCCACAATCATCAATATTAAAACAATAAAAGGCTTGAACTACTTCAGTTGTGTGTAATGAATCTAAAATATATGAAAGTCTAATGTTTATCAGTACATTACAGAAAATAATTAACTTTATCACAATATGCTAATTTTTTGAGAAGGACCTGTATACAGTACACACACACACACACACACACACACACACTGTCAACTTGCCATCTGCAATTATTGTTAAAAAGAAAAATGTTGATTTACATAAAATAAGGTTTAAATGTCAAAATTAAAGATCATTAAACTCTACTGTATGTGGCTAGTGCATTTTTTTAAGTTTACTTTTATACATAATTAATACCCTGATTTATGGTTTTATATAGTTAAGCAAAACATCAAATTAAAGCGGTTAGTTTTTATACGATCAACCGATTAATCGAAAAATAATCGACCAACTAATCAATTATCAAAATAATCGTTAGTTGCAGCCCTAATTACAATACAGTATGTGTATTATACAGTAGCTGGTATAATTCTTATTTATTGGTAAACAGACTTTTAAGCGCTATAGGGTCGTGCTTACTTGGTGCTGGAAGAAGAAGAGAGGAGACCATTGATTTCACTTCAATGTCGAGTGGGGAAAAGGTCACAATGGTGCATATGCATTTCCACTTTGTGCAGTCTGTGGAAGCTGAGATAGGCAGGCAAGTCAGTGCAACACTAGTTCATATCTGTCTGTTGGAATGAGGAGTTTCTGAAGGTTATGGTATACTGTAGTGACAGTGTGATGACATACAGTAGTGCCATGTCATCAATATAATTAAGATATATTACTTAGTTGTATATTTTGAAAGTCATATTAAGTCATATTTTTGCATCTGAGCTTTAATATTTAGATAAAGTCTAATGTTTAGTCTAAAATGTTAGACAGATATTGAATAAGGATCGGTAGGTTTGAGATACTTCAAACTAGTTAACAAATTTATTTCAAAGGTCATATAGCTAAGATAGAACAGGAAATACTGTATAGTTGCATCTTATGTGTTGATTTGTACTGAATTCTTAGAACACGACTAATAGTTAATAGTAATAGTACTATTATCTTAGTAGTAAATAGTTGCATCTTTGTGTTGATTTGATACTAATCTTATTTTATTTCCTTTTTAACTGACCCTATAAACTCTTACAGACAGACACACAAGCACATAGAGCTTTCTCTAGAGCAAAAAAAGCACATTCTATCCTCTTTAGTCATGGATACAGCACATTCACACATAAAGTAAATCTTGTTTCCACTTTTCTGAAACTTTGCAGAATAGCACTGGAAAAATCGTCGGAACCCTCAAGTGCGCTTTATCTTCTTCCTTATGGCAACTGTGAGCTAGACTTACTTTCCTCTGTTTGGATTTTGACATGATCCTGTTGGGACTTCTTGGGGCCATGATGGATTTCTCTTGCTGCACATCATCACAGTCCTTGATGTGGTTCGATGGAAAAATAGACATGTCATAATCTGTGAGGTGGCCAAAACAGGAAAGATTGCGGAACATCCAGAGACAGAGTTAATGAGAGAAAGGAGATGAAATTCACATGAGAGATTTGAGATTGAAGAATGTGAAATAAGTGCAAAGATGGAGAACACAGCTACTGATAAGCAGCTGACAAATGGTTTTATACAGTATGTCAGCTTGACCTGTTAAAGGCATTAAAGTCTGTGTATATAGATAGCAGTGGATCTATTGGATGCTGAATCCACATCTAGGTCATTACTACAATCTGTATAGAAGAGCAGGAATTCAATGTTTGAAGCTGACAGGAGAGTTGAATCTATTTTGCAGGATTATAGCTTTCTAGAGGTCGTTTGTGTGGTTTACAGTGGCAAACCTCACCAGAGGAAGCGAGGAAAAGAGGAAACATTTCCACCTACACTGCACTTCACAGCTTCTGCAACGGAGAGGAGGAAGAGAAAATGTGGGAGAGTGATAGCCGAGTCACTCATTATGTAGAAACTGTTTACCCTCCACAGAAAATGTCTAACACCTAATACCTGGCATAAAGGTATGTGACAGATGACTTTGATGTCTCAGATGATTTTTAAATGAGATTTTTTGAAATTCTCATCTAAACATTACACAACTATTGTTGGTGTGCCATACGGAATCCCCAGGCTGCCAACCCATGAACTGAAGGACCAGTCTGCGTGACGTGGATGACCCGTTCTTAATGTCGACGATCATGACAAATTTTGAAACTTGGGTGTATGGGTAGGACCTTGAGACGAAGCAAGAGTCTCCACAATGGAATAAACCCATCATCTTCATGACCGATAAAGGCGATAAGGTCCGCAGCTCAACCAAATGCATGCTTATACTTTTTGATACCCCCTCATACAGTACATACATACAGTGGTGTGAAAAACTATTTGCCCCCTTCCTGATTTCTTATTCTTTTGCATGTTTGTCACACTTAAATGTTTCTGCTCATCAAAAACCGTTAACTATTAGTCAAAGATAACATAATTCAACACAAAATGCAGTTTTTAAATGAAGGTTTATGTTATTAAGGGAGAGAAAAAACTCCAAATCTACATGGCCCTGTGTGAAAAAGTGATTGCCCTCCTTGTTAAAAAATAACTTAACTTTAGTTTATCACACCTGAGTTAAATTTCTGTAGTCACCCCCAGGCCTGATTACTGCCACACCTGTTTCAATCAAGAAATCACTTAAATAGGAGCTACCTGACACAGAGAAGTAGACCAAAAGCACCTCAAAAGCTAGACATCATGCCAAGATCCAAAGAAATTCAGGAACAAATGAGAACAAAAGTAATTGAGATCTATCAGTCTGGTAAAGGTTATAAAGCCATTTCTAAAGCTTTGGGACTCCAGCGAACCACAGTGAGAGCCGTTATCCACAAATGGCAAAAACATGGAACAGTGGTGAACCTTCCTAGGAGTGACCTTCCCGGCCGACCAAAATTACCCCAAGAGCGCAGAGACAACTCATCCAAAAGACCCCAGGACAACATCTAAAGAACTGCAGGCCTCACTTGCCTCAATTAAGGTCAGTGTTCACGACTCCACCATAAGAAAGAGACTGGGCAAAAACGGGCTGCATGGCAGATTTCCAAGGTGCAAACCACTTTTAAGCAAAAAGAACATTAAGGCTCGTCTCAATTTTGCTAAAAACATCTCAATGATTGCCAAGAGTTTTGGGAAAATACCTTGTGGACCGATGAGACCAGAGTTGAACTTTTTGGAAGGTGAGTGTCCCGTTACATCTGGCGTAAAAGTAACACAGCATTTCAGAAAAAGAACATAATGCCAACAGTAAAATACTGTATGGTGGTGGTAGTGTGATGGTCTGGGGTTGTTTTGCTGCTTCAGGAACTGGAAGGTTTGCTGTGATAGATGGAACCATGAATTCTACTGTCTACCAAAAAATCCTGAAGGAGAATGTCCGGCCATCTGTTCGTCAACTCAAGCTGAAGCGATCTTGGGTGCTGCAGCAGGACAATGACCCAAAACACACCAGCAAATCCACCTCTGAATGGCTGAAGAAAAACAAAATGAAGACTTTGGAGTGGCTTAGTCAAAGTCCTGACCTGAATCCTATTGAGATGTTGTGGCCTGACCTTAAAAAGGCGGTTCATGCTAGAAAACCCTCAAATAAAGCTGAATTACAACAATTCCGCAAAGATGAGTGGGCCAAAATTCCTCCAGAGCACTGTAAAAGACTCGTTGCAAGTTATCGCAAACGCTTGATTGCAGTTATTGCTGCTAAGGGTGGCCCAACCAGTTATTAAGTTCAGGGGGCAATTACTTTTTCACACAGGGCCATGTAGGTTTTGGATTTTTTTTCTCCCTAAATAATAAAACCCCTCATTTTAAAACTGCATTTTGTGTTTACTTGTGTTATCTTTGACTAATAGTTAAATGTGTTTGATGATCAGAAACATTTTGTGTGACAAACATGCAAAAGAATAAGAAATCAGGAGGGGGGCAAATAGTTTTTCACACCACTGTATATATTTACCTGAATTAGATAACAGACCAGACAACATTTTTTGCTAATTTATAACCTGAATTCAGTTAGTATATAGCTCCTTAACCAGAATGTCAGAAGGTTTTTGATCTAACTGGTACAAGTAAAACCTAAAGGCACAGTGTTTTTCAACTGCCAGTTTGATCAATGGAAAAACATAACCATGCATACACAAGTGTATTTTAAGGCAAAATTATTTAAAAGCTGATAAGTTCACTTCTTTGCAAAAAGTTGGCATAACTAAGTTTAATTAAGTAAACAAAGCTAAGACAGAAAAACTAAGACAATCTCACTACACCCAAACATGTCTTCCTACACAGCACACTGACATTTACAGGAATACAGAAGTCCATAATTGAACCTAATTAAGTTTTCTTGAATATTTTTTGTTTTGTATGTTGATGAAAACAGGAAGCTAGGCAAAATATGGCTCATCAACTCCACTAGCCCTAGTGCCCGAAGTCTCCTGGGATAGGCTCCAGGTCCCCCGCGACCCTGAACACAGGATTAAGCGGTATAGAAAATTAATGAATGAACTCCACTAGCCGCTGGACTTCACAAATTGTTTCCATTACCACTAAGCATCACTCACCATTTCCGCATCGTATCCACAGTAAAGCAGGGATCACACAGCTGATCTGGGGTGCGTTTCCCGGACAACTATGTAGCTCTTTGCTTAACCACCATAGTACGATGCAACGTTGAAGAAAATAACTAACTAGTCACAAGTGTTTCCCAAAACCATAGTACCTGTGTCGCACTTCCATGGTTAGAACTTTGTTGGTTTGAACCGTCGTTCTTCTTCTTCTTCTTCGATACAATGGCGGAGTAGTGCAATAGGCACATATCGCCCCCTACTGTATAGTGTGTTTATTTTTTCTCTCTCTCTCTTCGGTTCGCATTCAATGCGCTTTCGCAGTGACGTAACGTAGAAGTGGTGTAATAATGTCACAAACGCAACATTTTTCATTTTTCAATATTTCATTTGAACTCATTTTTTATTTGGTATTGATACATCAGTACAATTAAAATAAAAAGAAATGATGGGTTTTGAAAACGCTGGGATTGTGTTGTGAACACCTGTTACCCATTTTGCTCAATATTATTTCCTATATAAGTCCCTTTACATACAGCCATGGTTTAATGAGAGTTGACGTGTAAAAAATTACACGAAAACCACAATTTACTAAAAAAAAAAAAAAAAAAAAGAGCTTGCAGTTGCAAATTCGGACAAAAAATTTGAATGAAATCGCACAAAAAATGTATGCTTCTGGGAATGGGTATGAGAGAAGCCCAGAGGAAGTCAGAAAAAAGTGGAGGGACTTTGCAGGTGTGACCAACTGGTGGCTCAGCGGTAGCTGTTCTGCTTATCGTGTGGACGGCCCGGGTTCGATTCCCAGCCAGTGCCCACACCCCAGTTTGTTGATTTATTTGGGTACATTCATTGAATATATATTGAGTAATATTTTAAATAGGCTTACACTATGGTAGTGCATAAATTTTACAATTTCTTAGTGCTTAACACTTTGTGCACTGTATAACATTCAGATAACATTCATTATAAGTGAAAACCTCTAACATAATACTACAAATATTATGAGACATTTCTCTTTGGGTATGTTTAAAGATACTCAGTTAAAAACTCACCTTTTCTTCGCGAAACCAAGGCTGTGTTCCAACCGGCATAAATAATGCTTCTGTAGGGCACTTCGAAGGGAGAATAATTGCTATGGTACCGCTGTTATATCGTTTAAAGTGAATTTGTAATAAAAATAACCGAAAAATTAATAACCTAATATCTGAGCACCAAAACATTAAGTTTTACAAATCGCTCAAAGTGGTTGGGAATTTTTTTAGAAACTAATAGGGCGTAGGGTCGTTAACTGTGAATAGAACACACCCAGCCGCGGCGAGGAACTCTGCTTCTAACCATAGGTCGAAGGCTGTAGTTCCAACCACGTAAGTTTGCGACGCTGTTTGCGAATGTTCGTTTGAACTATGGTTTCGGGAAACACCTAGTTGTTGAACTATGTTGGTAACGACGGAACTTGCGACCATAGTTGGCTAACGATGCTTTTGGGAAACGCACCCCTGGTTGTCATTAATGACTGTTATTACTATAATTACTCTCATTATGATCAGCTAAACAAATAAACAGACAAACTGTTCCCATGAGTAGAATCAGATACAGTATATTACTTCTACAGTACAGGACCTGGGTGTAATTCTATTCTCGACTCTCAATGCATTACAGAGAACAACTGCCAATGAGGCCATGTGGACATACTGCGGTTAGGGTTGGGTACCGAAACAAACCTATAGAACCGGTATGTACCGGACCGAAACAGAGCGCAAATTTCGGTGCCACTTAAATGCCTGACCTGTCGATTGAAATATTTGTTCTCTAGATTCATATATTTTTGTAGATTAATAGTTTATTAGATTAAATAAAAAATTAAAAGCACAAATCATCAAGAAATTAGAGACCATCCGAGATGCGCGTGAATGCAGCTACTAACGTTACACTCGCTCTGACGGCAGCAGGTGGTCTACCGCTATCTTAGCTTGCTAAATTAAACAACTTTCGTTAAAATGCCTAAAACTAAACGGTCGAAAGTGCGGCTATATTTCACAAGAAAGGATTCCGACACCGCGACGTGCAGCAAATGTTTTACAGGAGTTGCGTGTAAAGGGGGAAACACGTCAAATCTAATGAAACATTCGAGGGCACGCGGAATAAAGTTAAAAGCATACATAGGCACTGTGTTTGACAGCTTGCGGACAACAGCTGGCACTATCGGTGTGGACGACCCTCAGTCCCAGTCATACCAACCGTAGCAAAAAGATTAGTAGTAGGATAATGTTATGTTAATAGCAAAATGCAAATCTTGCATTCATGCTAACAAATACGTAGTCAAACGATTTGTAAAAAACTAATGTAACATGGATTCTGTTTATAATTATGGCTTTCCAGCTAGTACTAGTAGTACTACAACAGTGACCCCATTTACCCATTTACCATTGCAAAGAAGGCTATGCATGTCTTGTGCAGGGCATGTAATAAGTCAGGAAAGGTGTCATATTTTGACAGAAAAGGCAAATATGGTGAAATTTCTGCAAAAGAATTGCTAAAATTTGAAGCTTATATATTCATATACACTTTAAACTTTTAATATATTGTTCAATTTTAAGCATAAAATTTTTTGTTCAATAAAAATTAATTCTTGAGTCATCCACTATAATTTTGTGGCTTAAAAGTATCGGTTCAGGCACCGTTTTGGCACCGGTACCATTTTCAAAGTATTGATTTGGCACCGGTATCGAAAAAAACCCAAACGATACCCAACCCTAACTGCAGTAGAGCCAGATTCATTTCGTTAAGCCTGTTCTGTAGGCACAGTCCTCACTGTAAAGCTTTTGTTTCAATTTAACACGGTTCAGTTCCTCTATTTACAGTGAGATCCATCTATTGAGTCATTTGAGTGTTTTCTGTTGAATTTGGTCATCAGGATTCTCTTCATCGTTCCTATGGAAACCCAGTGGGGATGATGGTCAGTCTTGAAAAACGCAGACACAAAGACCTCTGTATTTAACTACAAATCTTTCCACATCAAAGTTCATTAGAATGCACCACACTGATGGCTACATGAGCATGTAATATTATGTATTTGACTGATATATGTTTTTTTTTTTTTTTTTGCCAGACCCACAATTCACATAATTGCGCTGACCTTTTTCATTCATCATGCTGGATCTTTTTTCAAAAAGTATGATATGGAGTGTCGGCTTGTCGTTTCGTGTATGTAGTGCTTTTCTGAATGTAGCGTCACCTCACAGGTGCATAGTACACCTAGTACATAACACCCAAAATCACATATCTGAGTGAAATGAATACAGATGCAATGAAAAGAAAGAATTTTGCCTCATGCTGATACAGAATAACTGAATTAGAGCACGAGTTTCCTCCTGGTTCCTCTCATCATTTCTTCACATTCACTCATTTCAGTGAGTTTTTGCCCCTGGCTTACTCATTAAGGACTGGATTCTACATTAAAATTTGTGTAAAACTGCTTAATGAAATATTATTTTAGTTTTTAAATCTATAGAGCAACTATGATAATAAGGTGAGCCAATAAAGCAATACCATTATAAAGTTGGGGGAAATAAGTATTTATTATCCCCTACAGATTTTCTAAGTTTGCCCACGTACAAAGAAATGAAGGGTCTATCATTTTTATCATAGGTTTATGGTAAAGGATTGTGACAGAATATCAACCAAAAATCCAGAAAAAGCACATGATACAAATGTTATGAATTAAGTTGCATTTCAATGAGGGAAATACTGTACCAACCAACAATAATTCTGCATAAAATAAGACTGGTTATGTGCTCTTGTGGTACACATATTAATTCAAGAAGGTGCTCATAACAACAATGTGGTATGTGTATAAAAGCCACCTGTCCACCAAATCTCTATCTTCCATTCAAACCTCACCACCAAGACCAAAGAGCTGTCAAAGCAAGTCAGGAACAAGACTGTAGACCTGCACAAGCAACTATGCAAGACAAACAGCTAGAACAGTGGTTCCCAAACTGGGGGTAATAATTTCAAGAGGTCACAAGAGGGATAATTTATTTTTTTTTTTTTTTTGTGATTATAATACACACTTTTCAGTATTACAAGTAAATGCTATAAATAAATATTTTCTGATTTGTAAAGATATTACTGATTGAGTGTGAGTGTTTAAATTGAGTGTTAAAAAAAATTGCGACTCATAGACTCTTATTTCCCCCACTGTATATGCATTTAAATTTTCAGATAGCAAATCAGATATTCCCGAACATGCCAAATGCTAAATTTTAGACACTCCTTAATAAACACTTGCCATGCCTTATCATATCGTATCATTGTTCAGTAAGCTGTTTTTGCAGTGTTGCATTAATAAACATCACTCATGCCCATTAGTACTTCTGTAAATTAGGCATGAGGTAGAGTTGGCATATGCAGTGTGTAGTGAATTTGTGTGGGTGTGAAAGTGAACGAGTAAGAGGGAGCAGGAAGAGTTCACATTCCTCCCCAACATTCTCTGGCTTTCAGTGCTGTTTTGGAAGCGTCCTGCACCTTGTTTCTGCGCCAAGCTGTTTCTTTTCTCAGAAAATCCATTGGTAAGGGGGGTCATGAAGTGTATGTTTGTGAGTGTGTGAAAAATAGTGCGAAAAGGGAAGCAATGTTAGAAAGTCCATAGTGCTTCCAATGTGGGATAAACACATTCCCACATTCTTCACATTATTCAGTAGCACAGGGGTTTCACAAAGCACAGTGCTTTCTTGGCATGTTTTCTATTAATTGTGCTGAACACAGATGCAGAACTAGCTGGTATACTGTAAATGAGACCAAATTCCGACCCTCTAGCATCTTTAATTAGTATAAGTACTTGGAAAACAACCATCGGAGAAATGCAAGGAAATATTCAAACCTTAATGTTGTTGTGTATATCCATTCCATTTTGTTATTTAAATCCTGCTTCTCTCATTTACTGTCTCTTTGCCCTCCAGCTTGTATGGTGAGATTGTGTTAATTTTATTCTGTCTGGCAGCCCATGCATCTGTACTGAATACAGAAGGTGAGAACAAAGAAAAATTCTTTAAACGATAGAAATGCTGAGCTCACAGGCAGGCTTGATATTTCGCATGATAAATCAGTTTCATCATGTGCTCACAGGGTAGAAAAAAACTGGCTATCAGCTTATAGGTTTAAGACTTTAATACTCAGATCAATATTTTTATTCCTTCTTGTATTTTTAATATAATATTGAGGAACGGTTCTTCAGGCTTCCTGAAGGTCTTTTTGGCTCTCATTGGTTGCAAGTTTTCTGTCCATCCCTGCACCTGAGCAGTTTCAGAGGAATGCTTTTGTTTGTTTAGCCACATAGTGACCTATGAATCCTTCAAGCAGAAAAAAAAACTTATGGCATGAACCAGTGAGAAACAGGTGCAGATGATGACAGATGATCAGGCCGGTCATTAGAACACTGGCGATGCTGAAAGCTGAGTGGTTGGAACAGAAGAGAGGGGAAATGAGAAATGTATCTTAAATGTATGTTTAGGCAGATTGCAGCCTGTCACAGTAAAACAATTGTTTGCATTTCTGTAATTTAATTAATTTAATATGAAGAAATTAAGGGTGGCTCACAACATTTGCACAGTACTATATATACTCAGCAAAAAAAGAAACGTCCCTTTTTCAGGACTGTGTATTTCAACAATAATGTTGTACAAATCCAAATAACTTTACAGATCTTCATTGTAAAGGGTTTAAACAATGTTTTCCATGCATGTTCAATTAACCATAATCAATAAATTAACATGCACCTGTGGAATGCTCGTTAAGACCTTAACAGCTTACAGAAAGTAGGCATTTAAGGTCACAGTTCTAAAAACGCAGGACACTAAAGAGACGTGTCTACCGACTGTGAAAAACACCCAAAGAAAGATGCCCAGGTTCCCTGCTCATCTGCATGAACGTGCATTAGGCATGCTGCAGGGAGGCATGAGGACTGCTGATGTGGCTATAGGGCAATAAATCGCCATGTCCGCACTGTGAGACGCCTAAGACAGCGCTACAGGGAGACAGGAAGGACAGCTGATCATCCTCGCAGTGGAAGACCACGTGTAACAACACCTGCACAGGATGGGTACATCCGAATATCGCACCTGCGTGACAGGTACAGGATAGCCACAACAACTGCCCGAGTCACACCAGGAACACACAATCCCTCCATCAGTGCTCAGACTGTCCGCAATAACTGACAAATCTGGTCCAGTCCATGAGGAGGAGATGCACTTCAAGCAGCTGGTGGCCACACCAGATACTGACTGGTACTTTTGAGTTTGAGCCTCCCTTCATTCAGGGACACATTGTGAAGCATTTTTAGTTTATGTCTTATGGTGTTGACTCTTTTAGTGTTCATACAAATATTGTAAATTATAGTAAATTATTTACGAAGCAAATTATTTTAATTTCGTTATTGCCTGGATTTATTTAGAGTGCTGAGAATACAGAGGGCTTGTTTATTTTTTGTTCCAAGTTGCCTGTAGTTTATTCGTTAGTCATAAATAAATTATGTTAAAACATGTATAAATTACTCATTCTTGACCAAAGGCAAAAGAGCTGTGTGTTTGCGCACTTTTGAATAATGTCGGGCTGTAAAGTCGGGTTCGGGCTTTTAAAAGGCTGTCAATCAAAATGTACTTGTTGGACTCGGCCCGAAATCTGTCGGGCTCGGGCCCTGTCGGGCCTAACTTTTAAGGCCCGATTACAGCTCTACTGTGTGTTTGTGCACTTTTGAATAATGTCGGGCTGTAATGTTGGGTTCGGGCTTTTAAAAGGCTGTCAATCAAAATGTACTTGTCGGGCTCGGCCCGAAATCTGTCGGGCTCGGACCCTGTCGGGCCTAACTTTTAAGGCCCGATTACAGCTCTAACATGTTCCCCTACCAGACAGTGAGTCAGGCTACTACAGTCAGTATTTCTTGGTTCCCAAGAGGAACAGGGGCTGCGTCCAATTTTTTTATTTTGCGGGCTCTTCCACTATCAGAAAATCAAATAAATACAGCTTCAAATGTTGACTGTCAAAGTGATTGCTATCAAATCCTATCAAGCGATTGATTTCTAACAATCGATTTAAGGACGCTTACTTTCATATAGAAATATTGCCACAACTCAGGAGGTTCCTGAGGTTCGCTTTTGGGGGCGAAGCTTACCAGTATCGGGTCCTTCAATTGGTCTAGCTCTCTCACCCGCACATATACAAAATGCATGGATTTAGTCCTGGCTCTTACGAGAATTCCAGGGCATCCGGAAGCTAGCGCTTCGACATCAGCATGTCGTCCTAGCTCATCTCTGTTTCTTAGGATTGAGACCCTATGGCACAAAAGCATGCTCTTTCCTGTTCAGAGGACTACACATTGGGTGCCATATGGGATTCGATCATAAGCGGGCACAGCTGTCTCCCGCTCGTGTCGAACCCATTCTCAACACCCTTAAGGAAAAAAAGCTAGATCAAAAAGTGGCAGCTGTATCCAGGGTGACCCCTTTGGGCCTTCTGCACATGAGAACCAGGGGATTTCACTAGGGCCAATCCCCAATAATGGTTACGAGCCAGGTGCTTCATACCCATGTGGTTCAGACCCCGGTTTCTACTCTGGGTCCCACTCTAAGTTCGTCTTGTCATCACAGATGCTAACGTCAGATGCTTCCCTCACAGGCTGGGGTGCGGTCTTAGATGACCGTCCAGGCCAAGGGAGCTGGAGAGGCCATCTTCTTGCGCGGCACATCAATTGCCTCGAGATGATGGCTCTATTTCTGGCCCAGCAGTTGAGAGGCTGCCATGTCCTAGTGCGGGTGGACAACACTATGTCTCATACTATATCTCATATATTAATCGCCAGGGCAGACTGTGCTAGCGCCGCTAATAGCTAGCGCACCAGGTTCCTGTCCCTCAGGGCGATTTACATTCCAGTATGAATGTGGGAGCAGTAGTACTGTCCAGTCTATCTCTGACACACTGGGAATGGAAACCCCACCCCGAAGTAGTCAGTCAATCTGGGAGAGATTTCATGTAGCAGAGTTGGACCTCTTGCCTCCCAAGATAGACTTCGCCTTTTACTGCTCTACAGATTTACGTTCACCGCATCAGCTAGTGGCGTAGGTCAGAGCAGCTTTTACATGTTTTGGATGAGAGATGCTATTGCCCTCTCCTGGGCTCACTTCGCCTCTAGGAATCAGGGCTCACTCAACCAGGGGATCGCCTCATCTATTGCATTAGCAAGAGGTATAGCCGTGCAGCAAGTGTTGCTGAGCAGGTAGACCCAGTCCACTGCCGAATTGCTTCAGTGCTGGAGTTTCTGCAGGAAAACCTGTCCTCGGGCTTGTGCCCTAGTACCCTCAGGATGTACCTAACTGCACTGTTTTGAAGCCTTCTGTCCTCCGCCTTTTACAGCCTCGGAGCAGGAGAAACTTCACTTACTGTCCAGTACGTGCTCTTCAGATTTACGTCCACCGCACCAGCCAGTGGTGTAAGTCAGAGCGCCACTATACTGGGTGAGAGATGCATATTGCCCTCTCCTGTGAGGCGCATGGGTTCACTTCGCCCCTAGGAAGCAGGGCTCATCCAACCTGGGGGATCGTCTCAGTTTGCACCAGCAGGAGGTATTCCCCTGCAGCAATTGTGTGGCGCGGAGGGTTGGTCCTTCCCGCACACATTTCTTACATTTATAATCTGGATGTTCATACTACTCCGGGCTCACGGTCCCTGAGCTGCCCAGGCATAGTTCTGAGACCTTCTCGGCCTTGTGCGCACACGCTGCACAACCTTGGGGTCCAGACACTTGCAGTGTGGCGGCGTTGGTATTCTCGTTCCCATAGCGTTTTCACGCAGCATCGAGTGTAGCCTTTGAAAGGGAACATCTCGGGTTACTTTGCTGTAACCCTGTTCCCTGAAAAGGCGGGAACGAGATGCTGCATCCCAATGCCGCACTGCCTACGTGATCGGACGTCCGTTCAGACAAATAAATCTGAGTAATGTTTCCGGCTCACTCCTATTTATAACCCTCCAGGTGCGTCTCATCCGATGACATCACCTGACCGAGGTTATATATGCCAAAATGTGGCTGTGCTTCACAACCAGCAACATGACAAGATGTTTCCCATAGCGTTTTCATGCAGCATCTCGTTCCCGCCTTTTCAGAGAACAGGGTTACAGCAAAGTAAC